>CM060881.1:84995000-85577500 GCA_030762935.1 Hymenopus coronatus | reverse complement strand
ATATAATAAATGTCAAGTATTTATAACAATTATGATTGAATCCTGCTAAAGATAAAATAATATTCATGTATCAGCCTTAAAAACTCCTATATACCTTTAAGGCATAGCGTTTTAAGAAACTTCGTTATCGATCCACGACGAGCACAAGAATCAGCTAGCCAGTTAAATTTACAATTCCAAAACATAGGTTAATTTCTACCTTAAAATGAGATGTGTAGTAATTTCTTTACATATATCATATAGCTGAAAATAGAATTTGTATGATTTACTCTATCATGTATAGGCATTTTAGTGCACTCTTCACAAAACAACTGACTGCCTCTGCGGTAGAGTGGTCGGCGTTCTTGCTTCTCACGCAAAAGTCCCGGGTTCGATTCCCTGCTGGAGAGGGGAATTTTTTTTTTAATTAGAATCGTTCCTTATTCTCAATAGAGTCTGGAAATATAAATGTGAGATATAATATATAATCTATTTAATAACATAGCATTGAAAAAAAAACTAACGTTAATAAACCCTATAGTTCTGCGAGAAAGCATTTACTAATTTTGCTAAAACAACGACCCTGTTATGACCAGGGACTATATAAATGACACAATTAAAAACTCTAGTTGTAGTTACATCTTAAAGTATACACATAAAGGAATCAGATTTGCCAGTGTAGGATCTGCATTAGTGTGCTCACGATGTACAGCCTTGGACAACACATTAGAAAAAGGACAAACCATTTTATTCGTCGCACGGCAGCTGAGATTGTATCCTACCATAAATATGACTACTGGGAATACTGCAGGCGCACATTCACCTTTCTTTTGTTGCTTGAGAAGGACATCATTGTAAAGCCTAGTGTCTCAATGGACTCTATAAATAAATTAAGAATGCCTAAAACATTGGGTGCCATATATTCTGTGGCTCTGCCAACCACGTAAAACAGACAATGAATAAATGAAGGCGTGAGAGAGAAAGATTCGCATCAAGTCCTGACATCACGATCACCTCGAGAATTATGGCACTGGCGCCTCATCAAATAGTAATCGGAGCTACCTACGTAGTTTCAACTTTATAAACCAATAAACTGGATAAAACCTGAGTTTCCTGCCACTTGCTCAAGAGTAGTACAAATGATTTGTTTGTTTTAGGGTTTTATAAACCT
The DNA here is from genome assembly GCA_030762935.1 of Hymenopus coronatus. Taxonomy (NCBI): domain Eukaryota; kingdom Metazoa; phylum Arthropoda; class Insecta; order Mantodea; family Hymenopodidae; genus Hymenopus; species Hymenopus coronatus. The sequence goes on along the minus strand of CM060881.1, from coordinate 85,576,350 downwards.
TAAAAAGTACCGCATTGTCTAACTTCTGTGTTTATAAAGCTGGGTTTTCCGAATCTGAACCCGGATTTTATTGAACTAATGATAGTATTTCTGCAAATGTTCAACTTTTCATGATTCATTTTTTTTTTAAAAAAAAAATGAATAATTTAATTGGAATAATTTGGTCTTATGTTAAAACTTCTTGTCCATACTTTTTAAATATTATTCTAGAATGCATTAATGTCTATGCTGATGTGCAATCAAACGTTTTACTACTAAGGCCATACATATTCAGTTAACGTTTCATGAAGTATGTGTTTTTCAACTATTTATAGTAAATATATTTTATGTTTTCTACACGTGCTATTTATTGAGTGTATAGAGAAGGTATTGCATTCAACCCAAAATTCGATGGCAAAACTTCGCTGGAAATACACGTTTTGAGGTAGAAAAACATTGTTAGAAAAACCTTATGTGTACTATTTCTAGCTGTTCCATATACGTACTATTCTTATAACTTATTTTATCTACGGCAGGCTAATCGAGATAAACATTGGCAGAATTATTCTTATTATTATCTTTCTTGTAAGTAGAAGAGAAATAAGAGAATACAGTAGCTAAAGCCATAGTAAAATATTTTAAAAACTGGTTGCTGTGTGAAACAATTGAGGCTTGGTTCGCTTTGCATGGTCCAGTTTAAGAAGATTTACGTAGTTTAAAATTGAAACCAATAACAAGAAATACTTAAGAAACGGTCAACTGTACAAGAAAAACGAAAATGACATAAAACTGTGTGTTTGGAAAGAGACCTACATTAATGTGTAGTAAAGTTTTGTCTGTTACGGTTTAACTGTTATACAAAATTCTGCAACACTCATTAGCTCTTCAGGGGCTATTTCCAGAAAATTCAAAATATCATTTTATTTATTATTCACACATCTTTAATATACGATGTTTTAACCGAAAATAAATATATCGACATCCCTTCAACCAAAATACTCCATCTCATACTCTACATATAGTTAATGACATATTATATATGAACAAAAATGAGCTTAATAATTTTTTCGCTACGAATATAATATGTGGCAACAATTACTTTCATGTGAACTCAAATAATTGTTTAACGCTGCACGCTGTTGTGGTTGTGTTATTCGCGCCTCTATTACCCTTCTCAGGCATTGCAGAAAGGGAGAGAGGGAAAGCAAGATTTGCTCATGCACCACCTCACGAACTATAGTAGTGTCAACTTTCAGTTATTTCCATTTACAGTACAGTTTCTGAAATTTCAGGGTTATTATTAGTGTTGTTTTGAGTTGTGTTTGTGCCGGTGAAAAATCTAACCAGAAAAAAGACAGGTTAACATGACAATGGAAATGGAATTGAACGTGTTAAAGAGACGACAAATGGGAAAATCTTAGTGCAGTAGTAATGGTCTAGGAGCAAGACGAGCTATTGTAAATAGAGTGAAAGAGAATAGTTCTGGAATTGAGTCTTGGTGAGTGGAAAAAGGGTGTACTGATACAAGTTTATGCACTTATATGACTTGCAGTATACCAATTATTAAGCTATGCGTTGTGAATTATATGTCCTTATTCCGTAAAGCTATACATTTGGTAGCTCGACACCTTCTCAGTCCGCATTAAGTCGAGTTATTGAGATTCTACTGTATTTTCAAGAAACCATGTTTTCAATATGCCTACGCGCTTTTGAAGTTGGGAAAAATAGTTACACAATTCAGAAAATTATATCTAATTCTTGATTAAAGAGAGGCTTATTTGCTTTACAAGGTAATTTTTCACTCCTTTATTGTCATTCTTTTCAAGAAAAACTCGACTTATTTCTCTCACATGAATTTCTCTAGCAAAGTTCCTTTACATGTATACAGCTTATACAAACAGCTTGTACAAATTACTAGCAGATATAAACGTTTACAGAGGTCATTGCTGTTCAATTTTATTTATAGCTATTTCCAAGGCATAACAAAAAAAAAAAAAAAAAAAAAAAAGTCGAACTGCCACAACTATTTGAAGAAGTCACACACTATTGAAAAATTGAAATAACTAATCACGGATATCTCGAGTATGGCTAATGCTACAAAAAACGTTGTTTAGAATAATCTGCGTGTTTAAACAATGTTACTTTTCTGCAGGACTATGTTGCTTATTTATTTAAGGTTTAGCAGTTAATGCATAATTATTGAAAATTCTTTTGGTATGAGAAAATACTTTACAGTAGATTTAGAAAAGTTAATGCACACAGTTTAATTTATATATCTTAAATATAAGATCTTTTAATAAAAATATTTGTGTCATTTTTGAGAAAGTATATAATAACAGAAATTTTCCATAAGTGTTACTTTACAATAAATATTTTCTTAAAAAGCTTCGTCTCGTATTTTTGGGATAAAATACTGAATTTAAATACCAATAATAAGTATTAACTTGTCTTTGCGAAGCAAAATGGTTTCACGGTTAACATGGGAGGCTTGCATTTGGGAGGTGCCGGATTCGATTTCTGTGACCGCCCACTTTGGACTTGGGATTTTTATATATTTTTCTGGCCAGTGTCAAATTTTGGGATGGTTCGTAATCAACCTCAACTCCTATTACATACATTCAATTTCATATAATTTGTATCCCTATGTTCAGGTTTTGTGATTGTGTCGGTGTCGGATAGATGGCGCCGATGCTTGCTCCAAACAAAGAATATTCCCTTGAAAACTAGAATACTGCTCGGTTGACGTTCTCGTTCATCGCCTTCTCTGGGCAACTCGAGTAATAAGATGGGTCTTTTGGCCAAGAAATTTTAGGGATTTTCGCGAGTCTCTATTGCATGCTTGCCTGCAGCCTGTAACGTCTTGTGGTTGTTTAACTCATCCCTTCCTCCTGGGCGTGGTAGTTGAAATGGTTCTCCAGTTGGTGGGTTTGTGCCAAGTGTCCTTCCTATGCCCTATTCATCAGGTACATTTATTCATTCCTAAGTACTTCACTTTTAATTCAGAAGACGTCAATTATTTGAGGACCATCCACAAAGTAGCGTGCAGTTTGGCAATTAATAATGAAAAATATGAAGATTTTATTTACAAAGTTACATGCCTTACTCTAATTCTCAACGCAATATCCATTCTTTCAAATCATTATTGTCACGTGGTAGTTTTTCAATGGTATGTTACACCTTCATACCACCAAAGAATTTATTGTTTTTTTAATGCACCAAATGTTTGGCCAACCGAATTTTATAGGCATATAACGCAGTTTGTGGTGCTAATCAATGAACACGTCTTCAGTGAGGAATTGGCAGTTAATTTACAAGTAATCAAGGAAGAATCAGTGTGCACGACAAAGACCGGAGTGGAAGTTCATCAATCATTATGGAGATGTTGAAAACAAATGTTGATAAAATAATTCAGAAAAACCGATGTTTCACTTTGGACACCGTACACGACTTTTAGAGTAGAAAATATTTCCCAACCGATGTAGATCTCAAGGTGGCAGTGACCTTATAGCTCAGATCTTTAGTGGTGGAATAGTACAAAATCTGCGTTGAAAATCCAGTACCAAGTGACAATAAATACCTTGATTGCTATAGAATGGAATACAAATCTACCCTAGGAAGGGGCACGGTAGAGAATGTAATACGTAAATGCTTGGGAAAACTTTTCGTTGGTATTAAGGGGACAAATCTCCCCTAAATATCTTACAAAAGTCTAGGAGCTCATTTGGAAGGGGGTAATGTGTGGCAGGTCGCGACCACAGAAAAATAGCGGGCGAGAGAGGGAATTCCGCACTGGCTTCCCGCCCCTAGAGAACCCGCACGGACAGATACCCTCAATTTACGGAGCCTGTAGCAGCGGGAAGTCTGGGCATAAAGAATAAGCACGCACGCACGCACGCTGTGCTAGATATCCTCTGCGTAAAGTTAAATGCAGACAAAGTAAACACATGGGACACACTGCATAGAGCTCTTGTGGGGGCTTTAAGTGCGAGCGTGGTACATCCTCCACTCAACTTCCAACTTTGATTCGGTGCACGTAGTCTGCGATGCAACATAGATTGAAATATTAAACTATGATCATAACTTTTACTTTCACTACTACGTAATAATATGTAGGGAAAGTATAGTATCTCGTCCAAAACTTCAATACCGAGCTTTTGACACATCCTTAAACCCAAAAGCACCTTTAGAAACAAACCCGTGTATGGTATGTGTGTTTGTGTGAGCTGGTGGACACCATTATTAAAAAATCTGACGTGTTCCATTCACATGACTTTCTCTACATGTATGCAACAAATTATTATTAAAAATCTTATGCTTCCATTTAATTAATGCTAATCGAGAAAAAAAATAGCAGAAATAGTCTTATTACTTGCTTCCTTGTAAGTAGAAGCGAAATAAGGGAGTACCATAGGTTAAAAGTTATAGTCAAAAGCTAGTTGCTATGTTACTGAAGTTCCTTTGTTTGTATGGACAGGAGTTGACTAAGTCCTGTGGGAGAAAAATATAAGTTTTTAAAGCTGAAACCAAATACAAGAAGTATCTCAAAAACGACCAACTCCATGAAAAAAAAATGTATATAACACAAATTGTATATTTTAAAGTGCTCTACATTTTTTGTGTGGTAAGTTTTTACCATCTGTTACGGTTTGGCAGCTATGCAAAATTCCGTAAAATTCGTCCAGAATAAAGTAGTCTTCAGAGGCTCTTCCCAGAAAATTCAAGATATAATTTTATTTGTCAAGTAAACATCCTTAATATATGATATTTTAATTAAATCATTACAGCCATTTTTTAGAAAATCAAAATTTTCGAAAAAATTTCCATGTAAAGGGTAGTTTGGGGTGGGAGGATTTTTCTCAAAATCTTTGTGTCGTATCGTTGGAAGATACTAAACTTAAATACCAAGTTTGGTATCATACCGACTTTTCGTTTTTGAGTTATCGTGTTCATAGAGACAGACACAGACACACACAAAGACGGACCTTTTCGTGAAAATGTTGTTTTTGGATACAGGGGAACCTAAAACATACATTTTCCAATTTTTGGGTGGAGTGCAATACTTTCTCTACACACTATGTACATAGTACGTGTAGAGAAAGTAAAAATGAAATGCACAGAATAAACCAAACTTGGAGATTTTCAAGAAGTTTCCTCCTTTCCAAACTAATTCTTTCAAGGAAATATTTTCGTTATTTTTATTTTGACTATTTCCTTCATGACACGTGAAGATAGGAAGTGGCCAATCAGGTACATTGGCACATAAAACTCCAACGAATCGGAACCTATTATCTCTACATTTTAATCATTTTTATCACACAATCGAGGAATTGGTTTTCTAAATTTATCGCAGCCATGTGCATTTGTTTTCTCTCTGAATATCAGTGTGCAGTGATATTCGTTCATAATAGGGGAAGTTCCAATAGACATATTATTTGCAATCATGCTTTACTAAGCCAAAATAATAGAATATAGCACTACAAAGAGATGTGTGTTTATTTTACGTCACAATATATAATGTAGCTGTACAAAGAGATCTTAAATTTATGATATAGACATCAAGTTGCAGTGATTTCGGTGCAAATATAAGTCAAGATAAATGGAATTTTAGGAATATTATTCTTCTTCATATAGGCTAATCATTGTTATTTTATTCATGAAATTGGCCTATTACATACAACTCGAACTACACATTTTCTCTAGATAAATACGCTCGCAACAACTTGCTCAAGAACTTATAAAAGTTGCAACTATCGTTATATTAATGATAAAATGACATATGTTTAAGCCATTTTCATGAAAAATAAAATGTACTTTTTGAATCTATTTACTATTATCTCTAAAATTCTCTTCATTCTGAACTACTTTTCTATAACTGCTAAGCCGCGAAGGATAGTTTTAAAACAAAAACAGTATATATCGTGTTAAAAGTACACGATACGCCAAGCTTGCTTCTGGAGTTATTCATTTCCAATATATTCTTTATTATAATTTCAATTTTTAAATACTTTATATTTCTTTCAAATGCAAAGTGCTGTTTATGTTTTTCTTTTGTGTTCTGCAGTATGAACAGAATTTCAAAGGCGTCTCCGAAAGATCGACTTCGAAAGACGCTGTAAGCTTTAACTTATAATGTTCTACATCTTACATTTGCACATACATCTGCAAGAAATGTAAATGAATTATACAGTAAGTATATAGAAGCACAATCTTTTGAAAGAATGACAGAGTGAGTACAGAAACTGGTGTGAATCCAACACATATTTTTATTTTATGTACATGTAACATGTATATTCCAAGTAGAAAGGTATTGTATTCCACCCGAAATATCAATTTAAATTTAAAGACCTCTCTGAAAATATAAATTTTGATAATGTATACCTTTAATAATATTTGCAGGAATTAGTTTAGCATTTTTTCGTCAACATTTCTCAGCATTTTTTGGAAAAGTGATCCGTTTGTATGAAAGGCATAACCCAAAAATAAAAGTGAGCTAAATACCAATCTTGATATTCAAGTTCAGCATGTTTTATGGGCGAGATATACAGATTAAAAAAAATATCCCCGCTCAAACTACTCTTTATATGCAATTGGTTTGATAATTTTCATTTTCTCAAAAGTGGCACTAAGGACTTTGATTAAAATACCGTATGTATAAGCTATTTTTATAAAAAATGAAATTTATATTGTGAATTTTATGAAAATAATCTCCGAAGCCCTCTTCATTCTGGATGACTTTTGCATTACTGGGAAATCTTAAGAGAGAGACAAAATGTATATCTCTTTAAAACAAACAGTTAATATCAAATGCATGTTTTTCAGTAAACTATTTCCGAATTGTTTCTTGTTATTGGTTTCAATTTTAAAATACTTATTATTTCCTCAATAAGATTCATTATTCTTGTTCTTGCTCCTGGGTTAAGCAAAGAGTAAAACCATCACATAGCAACCAACTATTAAAAAAGTGGACCATCGCTTCAGCTAAGTTTATTCCCTTATTCCATTCTGTATGCAAGCCTATGTTTTAGGATACTTTTAAATAAAACGAAATAACTAAGAATGTGCATTTTTAAAGAGCAGTTTGAAGTTAGGTAGAAAAGAGCATGTGAATGTAACACTTCGGATTTTTACTCCTTTTCATGCACAGAGAACGGAATTTCAAGGCATCACATAGGGCTTCTTTTTATAAAGTATATTTGAATATCGCTTCCCTCTGCGACGTTCCCCTATTCTCCTTGTACCTATAAAGAAATATATAATAAATGTTTCCGAAGATGTCTTTCTTGTTAACGTCAAATAGATAAAGCAATAAGATCAATAATAATGGATGAAAAGATAATTTGAACTTAACACATATATGTCTCTTACTTAAAAGAGGATTTACACAGTTTGATTTCTTTCCAGTAGCGCTAGAACGTTAAAAATAATGTGGTAAAGGGTAAACAACGTAGGAGTGAGCTTAACAGATCTATTATGGATAACCCTCCGTTGGAAGAAAGTATGTAGCGGGGAAATCAGAAGTGTCCATAGTCGTAGGCAGAAAAGCCAACAGTGACGCGCAGAAGTCTCTTATGTGCCCTAGCCCGTGAGGGTTGAGAACCCTTGAGAAACATTACCAGAATTAACTTCTGCAAAAATCCCTGGAACTTCCGAATGCCAGTAGAGCTGTTACCGCGGCACCAACTTGTTCGGTTTGCAATAATATTTTAGAAAAAAGGGATCTCTGTAAACATTTCCATATTCTTACAATTTAAAAGCTATAACATTTCAGTCTGAAATCATTCATTTTGACGTTTGCGGATCCCGAATATTCTGTATATGTCTCGTTCCATCTGTAACTAAACGCTTAAGCATCACAGTGGAAAGATTTGCATCAACGATCTGCTAAACTGAAAACCTGGCAAATAGTATTCACAAAACCGATCCGCAAAACATATTCAAAAAAACCGTATACATAAAACTACATAAAAATTTTTGTTTTACACAATCGGTGCTTAAGGTAAGGTGCTGCCGAAATTGAGAGTCGAAGTTTCTACTAATCTACTTTCTCCTTTCACTGCTAGTTCAATGTCTCCACTGTGCATCCGCATCAGTTAATCTGGTGCTCGTCGCACACAAACAAGCGCAGATCAGTGTTCAACGAAGTAAATCACAGTAAACAAGACGTGATCTTTAACGGTCTTGGAATCTAACGCAGAATTTAAGGTAGCTAAATTAGAACACAGAGATCTCTACAAGATGTGAGCTTATATTATTGTTGTTTTGTTCCATCCATAACTTATCTACAATAAAACTAATAATGGCGAAAATAATTCAGTTTATAAAATTACTTACTCTTTAGCTATCGTACTCAATAAATAATCACTTAGTATCGATTGTTAGACAGTTACAGAACTGCTACAGACAAAAAATACCATGTTAGATACAATCATATTATTATTACTATTATTATTATTATTATTATTATTATTATTATTATTATTATTATTGAGTATGGAAATTCGTTGGAAAAATGTTTGCAAGAAAATAAAGATTAAAACATACATTGTCTTTTTATAGCTTCATTTAATTGATAGTTCAAGTATACCAAATGGAAAACCCATATTTCTTCTTTAAGCTAATAATTCGTTTTTGTTTCTTATAAAACAAAATAATTTAATTTCAGAATTTTGGTCAAATTATCTTAAACTCATTATCTTAAAAGAATACGTCATGACGCTTTTCGAGAAAATCCCCCTTAAAAGTTCACTTTGCCAAAAAAAAAAAAAAAAAGTTGGTAATTTTTTACTTTTTCAAAATATGCCTGAAATGATTGCTAAAACGCTTTATGAACTTATAAGATACATGACTAATAAAATAAGGATTATCCTGAAATGTCTATAATTATCTTTTGAATTTCAGGTCATAAAAATGGATTTTTTAAGTATTGTTTCACATGGTGCTCATCCATGAAGAAATAAGTGAATAACGTCTTTCTATTTCAGAAAAATGTAATTATGACATTTTTAAAACCAACAACTTCGAAATAGTTAGCTCTACAAAAATGTATATTGCATAAATTGGATGTTTTGACATCTACATTTTTGGGATAATATGTTAAGTTTTGTCCATCTGTGGTTTACCATTATGGAAAGTCATTCAAAATGAAGAGGAACTGTTAGATTATTTCTTAGAAATTCAGAATATATATTTTATTTGTCATTTAAATATATTTAATATACAATATTTCAATCAAAATCCAAAATGTCAAAAAAAAGTTTAATATATAGGTTTATTTGGCGTTGAGGAAATTTCTGAAAATCCTCGTGTGGCATCCTTGAAGGATACCAAACTAAAATACCAAGTTTGGTATTTAAACGACTTTTCCTTTTTGAGTTCCTGTCCTCTAACACACACACACACACACACACACACACACACTCACATTGAGATACATACAGTGACCTGTTTCTAAAAATTATTTTTTGGATACAGTGATCCTCAAAATATGCATTTCCGATGAAAGCTCACTAATGCATTTTGGGTGGAATACAATATCTTGTCTATGTACGTACTAGTACGGTAGAGAAAGTAGTAAACTGTATATAACTTGGGGAATTAAAAAGAAAACCACTACAAGAACATTTCAGGCAATTTCACATACTGTACTTTTCAGTGTAAATTAAAAGATTTTCCAAGAGGACGCCAAAAATGTTTGGGCAGAGAACAACATATTCAACGTCTCTTTTCATAAAAGATAATAATGTTCTTATCATCATTGTAATTGTTATCATAACTACGAGAAACCGAGCCAGATGGCGACGTAGTTATGTGTAAGACTCGTAATCTGAACTGTCCATAATTTCCTGTTTCCATCACCTCCTTGCCATCTGTTTCAAGGCTGAAGACAGGGTGACGGTGTTCGGCGGGTTGCGGCTGGATAGTAGCTTGCGCATTGTAGAGGCTTACCGCATCCTCGCGGTACCACCTTCGGAGCTTTCGGGGATCTAGGGTCGTTTCGGGGAACCCCCGGAGGCTCGGGACTTAAGAGTTGGCCCCAAGCCGTAGGTGTTTAATCTGGGACCGATAGATATCCCGCCCACGCTTACACCTGTCGTCCTTCAGATCTGGTCGCCCTTCGTTTCTCTCTCCTCAACTCTCTCTTCCACGAGTCGCACAAGTCGCAAAATATTCCAAGGGTCTACGTACGGTGCCCTGTCCCAACGACAGGGGACCCCATCCTTGAGTAGTTCTAATTCTGGAAATATAGAATCAGACTGAAAAATGCAATGCACAACCAAGAATTGAACTTCTAGTCTTCATTAAATTCGCCAAGTGATAGGAATTTTTACACAAGAAGATCTCAAATTATTTTGAAATGACATATTTCAATGTTGGCTTACAAATCGTAAATACTTTAATCCTTGGTTTCCGAGTTTTCAACCAACTATTAAGTCAATAATTGTGATAATTGTTTCCTGCAGAGGACAGTAAAGTAGGGCCGAAAATTTCAATCCCGGCCTGGCAGCTCCTGGCCTATACAATGAATAGTGAGAAAGAAACCATTTTCATACTCCAATCCTACAACTGTGAATATGAGAGACAGTTGTGCGGATGTTATAAATGTTTCAGTGGGGATCCCAACTCTGCAGCCGGTGCGAGAACTGCCATGCAATGGCCGCATTGTGGAAGAAAACTGTAATATAGTTTTGTAATAACCATAAACACTTCAAAAAGTGTACATCTTAAAAAATTACAATTTATTTAAAATAGATTTTATTAGGACAGCAGCCTTTTCGAGATATTGTTTGTTTTATGTTAGAATTTGTTCAATTATTTCTTCTAAAGTTAAAGAAAGAGTATGGAACTTCTAAACCAGCATAACCAGCTTTTAAAAACATTTGAATATCACTTCAGTCTTCTGTATCCATCTAGTAACTACTACGAAATTTGTAATGAAAATATTTTAAGCAGAAATGTATGTTCATAGCTTTGGCAATAAAGTAAACTTTTGTAAGAATAGTTTATGGGGATATAAAATAAACTATACTGGCTAGAGCAAGTGCACATTACAGAGAAGAGTCTTTCTATTTCTTTTATACTTTTTGTTGTGCTTTTTACTGAAGGTTCCGTATTATTCCGTAATTAGTCTTAAAAATAGCAGCAAAAATATATAAATTACTAAATAAATAGTATAAATATCGTAAAAATGGGGTACTTCAAACAATTGGTAGACTTTGATATAATTACGTTGTAACTTTAATAGAGGCAAATGTTTATTTTTTACTAGGACACAAGTGAAACTTTCACACTCCTCCATTGCAGTACCCGGGATTGTTTACAACTAGTTGCCAGCGATGTGGAAGTCGTAGTATCCCTATATCAGCTCCAATATCAATGTTTCTGATGGACCGCCTTAATACTTGCATTATGTGGGGAACAGTCCGAAATCGAACATCACGAAATGGTTTTTTATCTTTGTGATTAAGTCATAATCATAGGGGTTTCAGTCCGGTGAATTAGGTGGTTGGAAAAGCAATTCCCACCCCTAGTGACCGTACAGTGCGTCCCAGCATTGTTCTGCAAAATGATGGGGGGAGTTCTGCAAAACATTTAGGCGCTTCGTAATGTTGGTCTCAAGTTATTCTCCGTAACTGACGGAAACATTGTGCATTAATATTCTGTCCTTGCGGGGCGGTATATGTCAGGATGATGCCATCACAGTCATATGCAAGAATTAGCATAACTTTCAAATTTGTAAGGGTAGGACGCGTGGTGACCCATAATAACACCACCTATTGGATTAATGCTTACATAGAGGTTCGTATGACCTGACCTTGTCTCATCAAACGCAATAATGCGCCATAAGAAGGCGTATTCCTAACGACCTTAACGCTTCAGGTGAGTTTAAGCGGAGTATTATTGTAGTCGTGCTGCGTCTCCGTCAAATCCCTGGGAGTCCACGGTGATGCAATTTTTCGCATTTATAGGCGACTCTTTAGAATACGAACCAATCATATGCGATATTCCTATCTCCAGGGCAAACTGATGTACCATCTGTCGTTGATCGATGTCTAGTAAATAGAGCAGAAACAGGTTCCACGTCCTCTTTTCTGACACTTGGGCAATCCGGATGAACCATTTGTACCACGACCCCTCTTAGAACCGTCTAATTCATCTTGCCAGACGTATGGTTAGCGCCTTCTCCCCGCATGCCTCAACAAGATCTTCATGACATTGTCGTGCTGTATGATCACAGGCATATGAATTTTCAGCTTAAAGTCCTTTGTTCTTTAACCTGGTTGGTCATATCGGACGATGAATGGAATTGGTGAAATGACACTCAAATGATCTCGTGATACATGGAGTTTAAAGTTACATGACATTCATTATCTCAGGATAAGGGAAAAACCCAGAAAAAAACCTTATCCGGGTAACTAGCCCTAAGCGAGGTTCAACCTCACGTGAGGCAGACACGCTACCACCACACTACCCAGGCGATCTGTTCCTGCTCTATAAACTTGGCGAAACACATCTTAGGACGGTTCTAACAGGATACTAGTTTTCTCTCTCCAAAGCGCACATACTGATTCTGTTGGAAGAGTTCATTTACTGGAGCGGAGGACGAACATAGACAATATATAAAAGTGACAAACAATAACTCCCTCGTTACGCTTCCACAGCAAGTTGCCACTATTTTTGTTACACCGCACGTATTTTAAAATTTAAATGAATTTAATGTTAATTACAATGCACTTCAAGCTCCATCACGGAATTTCGGTTTATTTGGGACATCTAGTAACGCTTTCTTGATCGATTAGCATTTCTGGTTCGCGATTACACCACTATGCGCACACAGTGACGTTGGGATAAAATCGCAATTTTGCATGAAAATGGTGAAAATGTTTGCCCAGAAACCTTCTCTTTTAAGCTATTTTCGTAAAAATAAACATTAAATCGGTTCAACAGCTTTATTCCCTTACGAAGAGAGCTATGCTAAGTATCTCTACGTCCGAAGAAATTAATCAATTTCTGCTAGGATTCAACCCTCGACAACAGATAATTACTATATAAAAACAATAATGAATTAAGCGGGGTCGAAATGCCTATCTTGCCAATGTTAAAGTATGACCCATTATAGATAGATATTTTATTTCACTGCTTAGGGCGTGGCCCGGTGGCAGCGCTGTCAATGTAACAATACAATGTATAATACAATGAGTTAAATAAACAATAATGTGAGTAATACACTGTTAAAATGCCAATGACATCATAGTATACTAATACATACATAATTGTAACAACAGTAATAATAACGCAATATTTTTATTTACTATCCTGACTATAAATCACTCTTCTTTAGTCTCTTTTTAAAACTACTTACACTTTGAGGCAAAGCCTCCAGTAAATCTGGAGGTATTTTGTTCCATTCGTTTATTGTTCTATTTGTGAAGGAAAATTTACCTATGTCTGTTTTCTGTTCCCTATTTCTTATTTTTTTCGAGTGATCATTCCTCCCACAGTATAATGGCTTTAATAATCGTTTGGATATGTCTTTCCATGCAGGTTCCCCCTTATAGGCTCTAAAAATTGCACATAGTTTGGCTCGTCTCTACGTTTTTCTAGAGTTACCCATGAAGTAGCAGTGGTGGTATGATTTTCTAATCGTTTACTTCTGTCTACAAATTTAGCTGCTCTTTTTTGAACTCTCTCTGGTGCCAGTTTTTGCCCCACCCGATACGGATCCCAGCATGCAGCACTATATTCTAATATTGGTCGCACTCAAGAAGTGTATGCCAAATTTCGCGACTTTCCATTGCTGCGTTTTAAAATCTTCATTACGAAATGCAACGCTTTCCACGCCTTCCCAGTGATAGAGTTTATATGTTCCCCCCACTCCAATCTTTGATTTAGTATTACCCCTAAATGTCTGGTGCTATTTACTCCGAGTATTTTTTTATTGTCCTATTTATATATTACGTTTTCTACTATTCTTGCCCTTGAAAATATAATTGTTTTACATTTGTTTGGATTTATCTCCATTTTATTATATTTTGCCCAGAGTTCGAAATTTGTTTAAATCTTCTTGTAGATCTATTGTGTCACATTTACCGCTAATATTTCTATAGATTATACAATCGTCTGCAAATAGGCGAATCTGAGATGTTATCCCTTCCCGTAAATCATTTATATATGCTAAGAAAAGCAACGGCCCGATCACGCTTCCCTGGGGCACACCAGAAGTTATATTTGTAGGAGACGATAATTTATTTCCCACCCGCAACTCTTTGGGTTCGTTCTCTCAAGAATTCCCGAATCCAAGTTATCACTCTGTTGTCTATTTGTAGATTACAAAGTTTTTCTATTAGTCATCCATGAGGTACAAGGTCAAACGCTTTAGAAAAATCAATTATTATTGCATGTACTTTTCCACTCGCGTCAAGTGTATCGGCTACATCCTGACAAACAGCTACTAGTTGACTCTCACAAGAATGTCCGTTCCGGAAACCATGTTGACCTTCGGAGAGCCAATGCGTTTTATCCCATTCGCGTTTTAAATATTTCACTGCTATAAGATGCTCAACTTGTTTGCTTACTACTGATAAACTAACTGGTCTAAAGTTTGCCGTATTTGTTCGATCCCCTGCTTAATAAATAGGCACAACTATAGCCTGCTTCCAATCTTGCGGTATACTTCCGTTATTTACTGTTACTTCGAATAGCCTCAGTATGTATGGAACGATTGCCTCCCCCCAATCTTAAGAAAGTCGCCCGAAATGCCATCTGGCCCGACTGATTTATGTTTTCCTAATTTAGTCTTCTAATGTCACTTGGCTTCACTGTCATAGATGCCCTTCCGTTCTTTTAATACTGGCATTGCTCTTAACTTGAAAAATTGAAGCGAAATGTTGATTAAACACTTCAGCTTTGGACAATGAATCGGTCATTAGTATATTTCCATTCTTGATTTCTGGAATGATTTCTGCGTTTCCCCTGTGCCTTCTCACAAATTTAAAAAATTGCTGCCAACTATTCCTGTCAGACGAGAGAATACTTCTTAAGAAATATGCTTCCGCGGTAATCTTTTCTAATAGAAGTTTGTTTGACAAAACTGGGAATTTATTTGCGTGATAACTACTAATTTTTCATGAACTATATGCTCTCCTGACTTGTTTCTTTAACCGTTTTACTGTTTTATTGTAGTATTCCGAGTCAGGGTTTTTAGTTAGCATTTTACGGGGTATAAATTTATATGTTGCTTCCATAACAATTTTTTTAATATTTTGCCTTATTTCTTCTACCGATCTTCCAGATTGGGACCACAGCGAATATTTTTCGTTTAAGAATTTTTGCATCCTCGGAATGTCTCCTTTGTAATATTGGTAAAAGTGTCGCATTTCATCCGTGTGAAACTTGACACGTATTCCTTCTACTTTAAGCATGGTCACTTATACCTGGAAAAACCTCGCATTCTAGTACAGCTTCTTCTGCCTTTACAAGAAATATGTCCAAACCGCCCCTTCTCTGGTTGGGGTTTTTACGGTTTGAACAAGGCCACCTTCCCAAACCAGGTCATTAACAATAGCCTGCGATTCCCCATCCCTCACGTCTTCCGCCCAGTTAACTCGCGAAGATTTAGGTCTCCCCCTACAATTACCTGCTCACTTGCCATGTCACTCTTAAAAATTCGTTTTGCAAGTGATTTTAGTGATCCTAAGTGATCACCTGGTGGCCTATATATTCCTATTACCTGCCATTTATTTTTACTATAGTTTTCTGAAATTTCTACTTGTAAGATTTCATATTCCTCATCCCTCCATAATTCGACAGCATTGTATATATTCTTGACACAAATAAATATCCCACCTCCTGTGCCATTCCTATCTCTTCTTATTGTCGTGAGGTTATTCCCTAATACTTCAGCGTTTGTAATATCTGGATGAAGCCATGATTCGGTACCTATTACTTCGTCTGGATCATAAGCATTTATTAAGTTTGAGAATTCTAATTTTTTGTTTAAGATACTTCGACAATTTACCTGCAAAATCACTAGAGACTCACCTTTACTATTAGGTTTTTCGTCGGCGTTCCCACAGTTCCATCGTCAGTTGCCATCGGCCTCATCCCGTCCGCCACTGACCTCGTCTCGTCCTCAGCCTCCCTTGCCAGATGCGCCTCCGTTGTGTTCATCACCGTCCTCGTCTCGTCCAGCGTCGTCCTCTTCCCGTTCTGCGCCGAACGATGCAGCCACTCTAGTGAAAAGTGATGCCAATGACGCCGCTCCTCTCCTATTTAGGTGCACACCGTCACGCCCTAAATCATTATCACGCAGCCAGGAGTTTGGGTCAACGAAGAGAAGTCCCAGTCGCTCTGCCACCCATTGAAAAGTGTCATTTACTCTACCAACCTTGCGCCAGTTTACGTCTCTGCGTCGTACCACTCCACTTAAAATTATTTTAGCAGCGGGAAATTTACTCTTCATTGTTGTAGCCAAATCGTACATGATGTGGTCTATGCTTCCCCTCAGGTCATTTGATCCTACATGCACAATTACCGTTTCCGGATTTCTTTGTTCCTGCCGCTCCACAACGTGCCTCATCTGCTCCGTTCTTATTCCAGGGAAGCACTCTACAGTCAACTCTGCACTGTGATGTCTCCCACCAACAAACATTGTTCCTGCTTTGTATGCACCTCCGGAGTTATTAACATTTTCATTTCTTCTTTCAATTGTCGTATTTGTTCTTCGGCTCGCTGCAACTGTACTCTCAGCCGCCGAATCTCATCCATCATTTTAATTTCTTCCCTTTCTTTTTCCATTAACATGTGGGTTTTCTCGCACTGAATACACTTCCAACTGTCTTCAATTTGCTGTGTTTTCTTTATTTTTTGGCAACTGAAATGAAACCAGCTCATACAGAGACTGCAGAGTACGTTCTTCTTGCATGTCTGGCATTTCACCGCCTCTTGCACTGGTCCTGGGTTTATTTCTATACCACATATCACCAATAACACAGATAACACCAATGCATAGAAGTGCATATGTCTTGGTGCATCTTCGTAGCTTTCCCGATGTAACTTTCGTCCCGCTCGTCCCCCTCTATCTGCCCACATTCCGATCCTCGCCCGGTACGTCTGCAGGTCACACCCCATCACGAGCAGGTAGCAAACACGTCCGTCCCGACGGATCTCGGAAACTATTTAAAATAATGATCTAAATTGTTCAAGGTATATTCAGCAACATCTTTACAGTTGATAGATGAAAAAATAGAATATTTTCTATTTACTAGAAGGAAAGGTATATTTTTTTTTAATTAAAGCCAAACATTTTTATTAAAATTATGATTTTGAAATTTTATTACACAACTAATACATTTATATAAAACACTTTTCTGTTAAAATAAAGCCCATTTAGTCGCAAATGAGTGGTGAAAGTTTCAGCCCTTTATGTCAATTAGTTTCTGAGATACTGGGGCATTTGTATAGAAAATGTTACTTCTTCAGAAATTGCTTTCAAACATAACATTAAAAAAATGTAAGCTAACTTTCCAAACAACACTTTGCAGTACTTCGAAACTCTCACTTGAAGGCAGTATGAGCGTGATGCCAATGCGTACAATAGATAGAGTAAAACTTTCCGATCAAAATAAAAAATATGTCTCCTCTATCACTAATATTTACAAAGTTATTGACGTTTTATCAAGTGAATGAACCAAAATGTTCTAAAAGCTACTACCTAAGATTATTTTCAACGGTATTTTTAATATAATTAGGTGTGTCTATGAAAGTTACACCAAAATGAGGGGAGATTCTAAATATTCATATAAAATTAAAACATTAAAATAGAAACATATTTATGAAAGTCCCATTTCGACTACCCTTAAACTGTTGTTGGATAGTAAGATATAACCTCAGTTTGTTACACAAATTCATTAGTAGTTAGCATTCAAATTTAAAAGCAGAACAAATAATATTGTGGTAAAGATATATTTATAAAATAAATAAGGCTCACCTGTATGTTTAGGGGGTAGCTTGTTGTCATCACAATCCAAGAGCTCCGGGTTCTATTCTCGTTATCACCCATACCTGAAAAAAACGACTGAAGCATAACTAAGTTCTATGGCCCTTGGGCTCATTTGAAAAATATGTGGGAATAAACCTAATAAACCTATACATTTATTATATAAAATAATGGAGAAAACAGAAATAAAAATAAATGTAGATCCTTTATTAAGTTTTTCTTTACAATTAATAAAGGAACTATATAGCGTTAAATAATTGCTTTAGATTCAATTAACTATATTGATTTGAGTTGAAGAGTATTTTTGGTGCTCAAAATTTGTATTATATTCTAATAAAATTCCTGATATCTTCTACGCGGTTAAAGGATGTTAAACTAAAGAAATCTGATGTGATAAATTCACACAATTTCTCTAGCCCTATTCAATAAACTATTTTACGAAACCTCATGTTTCTATCTACTTCACTTTAATATAAAAAGCATTAATATAAATGTCTTCTTCATATTTTTATTTGTATATACAATTGACAAATAGTGCAATAGCAATTCAATATTTTAAGAGTTGGTGAAAGAACTGATATGAATTGTATACTTTAACGAGATGTAAATTTGTTTTGTACAATCTCTTGCCAGTTATTAAAAAGTACAAAATGAAAGGGGCTTTAGAGGCTATTACCAAAATTCAGGTTAAGTCTAAATATTATCAATTCATAAATTAAATATTATCAATAATTATATCAAAATATTTTAAACGTGGTATTTTAATCAACATTGCTAGAGCCATTTTCAGAAAAAAAGCACTTTTTAAAAACAATTGTTGCCGTGGAGGATTTTTCTTGAAAATTGTCGTGTAGAATTTTATAAATATACTATTTATATTTATAAATTTATAACGGCTTTCTAACAGCGCTTTTGATTCAGAAGACGCCCAAACGTGTATTTCTGGTGAAATTTTGGTATCGAATGTTTGAGCAGAATGCAACACCTTCTCTACCTATTATGTATGTGGTGGAGAGAATAAAATTAAAAAAATAAACAAATTACTCCACAATCTGTGCACAAGTAGGTAATATTTTATGCATAGACTTTTGTGTGTTTTGACAGATTAATATTTATGAGTTTGTTAATTCAGTTCTTTGTTTTATAAGAAATATCTAAATAGCGGAAGAGAATATAATAAATCAGCGACAACTTTCTCCAACGTTTCCTCTGTGCAAGTTTTTGTCTCCAAAGAGTAAGTAGGTAACGTGATTTTCTGTGATATATGGTTGTAGTTGCAGACAGTAAATATTGTAAAAACATTCCGGGTTCCGACCCAGACATATGCAGCAATAATACAGCAGCAGGTCCTGCACACTCCAGAGAGCTGTAAGTCCGAGCTCCGGAAGATATGGTTTTGTCCTTACACGCTTATATTTTATAAATGGCAATGGGGCCAAAGCGACAACGTGTTCCTCGGGATACAAATCACTTCTCCCCAAGCTTCGATTTCTGCTGCTGATGGAGAAATAAAAGAAGAAGAAAGAAAATATCGCACTGGCTTGTACAGAAGTTGGAGGTAAATCATGAACAAAAGAAGGCTAATCTTCTCTTAACAGCGCTAGTTATAAAGCACTTGCACCGATTTTTGCTGCTTCTTTTCTCTCAAGGGCAAAAAGTATGGCAAAAACCAACCCTTTATTAGAGCAGGCGCAGTGACCTATTCTTAGTTTCGATTTTATTTCTTGTAATACCTCTATCCGTCTGCGCATGTATATACGCTATTGGGGGTGTCTATGTACAAAGGCGGCGAGATACAGGGTTACATATCATGCACTGCGACTTAGAAAGATCTATTGCTTGCTACCACAGTCACCGGAAGTCCCAAACTGATAGTTCATCTTAGCGGCAGGAGCGCCACATATCACCAACACCACGAGTTTTGGGTATTGGAAAGGCAACCGTCCCCACTCCCGCGAGGACTGCGACCACAGCGCCACACCATCACCGAGAACTGCATTCTCAAGTGGGTCTATCCGCGCACCACCTGCTAGCACTGCCATACTACGCAAGCCTTAAAGATACAACCTGAAAAATTACATGAAAGGCAACTATGGAAAATTGTGGAGAATAAGCACTCTAGCATTCGCCTAAGTGGTGAGAAAGGGGAACTACGAGAAACTCCAAGCCTGAGTGCGCGTTGACGAGGATCGAACCCGCGATCTCTCGATTGCGTCAAAGCGGCGCCACATCGCTGGTCTTGCTTCGTTAACTATAGTGTTTCCTTCTGCATCCACGTATCCAAACTTTATAAAAGCAAAACGTTTGTTTAGTAATACATCGCGTTCGACTCAGAGTAAAATCTTCTGATACACACAATGCTACAGAATGCATGTAACATATGTACATTTAAAAATTGACAAGGGAAACCTGTATCACAACTTCAATAAAAAAGTACGACACAAATTCTAGAGTATGTAATCCATTTGCAATACGGCATATATACAAAGGTTAGACCATTTCTTGTCTGCTGTAGCCGATTATTCTGTTGCAACAATCCTCCGCCTCACCTCGGGCAGATCTGACGTTTTCTTTGGCATTTGTAAGCTTTTGATGGCTGTTTGAGAGCCTACTTTGGTTTTAAGCTTTTCAAAAACTATTTAACGTAATAACATGAAACGTTGACATGAACACAGCAAACTTTTTCAAATATTATCCACATAAAATTATAGACGTATGTTAAAAAATCTTATGTGTTCCATTCACTTGACTTTCTCTACAACTCTGCAATACATTATTGTTAAAAAGCTTATGATCCTATTAACTTCCTGCTAATCAAGAAAAAATTAGCAGAAATAATCTTATTACCTGCTTCCTTGTAAGTAGAAGCGAAATAAAGGAATACCATAAGTTACTGTGATGGTCAAAAGCTGGTTGCTATGTGACTGAAGTTCCTTTGTTTGAATAGACAGGAGTTTACAAATACCTGTATGAGCAAAGTGTGATTTTTATAACTGAAACCAAAAACAGGTAATATGTAAATAACAATAAAATCCACGAAAAAAATGTATATAACATAAATTGTGTATTTTAAGGTGCTCTACATTTGTTGTGTCGTAAGTTTTTGTCCATGTATTAAGATTTACCACTTATGTAAAATTCTGTCAAATTGACCCAGAATAAAGGTGTCTTCAGAGGCTATTCCCAGAAAATGTAAGATATACATTTTATATTTCAGGTAAATATCTTTAATATACGATATTTTAATCAAAAACGTTAGAGCCGTTTTTTTGAAAATCGAAATTTTCGAAAAAAGTTCCATGTAAAGGGTAGTTGGAGGTTGGGGGATTTTTCTCAATATTCGTGTCGCATCCCTGGAAGATACTAAACTTAAATACCAAGTTTGGTATTTTACCGACTTTTCGTTTTTGAGTTATCGTGTTCATAGACACACGGACACACACATACACACACATGGACCTTTTTCTGGAAATACTTTTTTTGGATACAGGGTATCGAATTTTTTGGTGGAGTGCAATACCTTCTCTATACACTATGTACATAGTACATATAGAGAAAGTAAAAATCTGATGTGTTCCATTCCATGACTTTCCCTACATCTCTGCAACAAATTATTGTTAAAAAGCTTATTCTTCTATTTACTTAATGCTAATTGAGAAAACATTATAGCAGAATTGAATTATTACTTGTTTCCATGTAAATAGAAGGAAAATAAGACAGTACTATATGATAAAACAATAGTCAAAAGCTGGTTGCTATGTGATTGAAGTTGCCATTGTCAGTAGGCTCTTTACGTTGGGTTTAAATCGTTTTATTTTCCTCCAACACACACACACACACACACACACACACTCACACTCACTCACACACACACATTTACTCTCACATTAAGTCAGCTCGCTGACCACTCGACCACGGAGGCAGACGTGATTGAAGTTCCTTTGTTTGTATGGACATGAGTTGACAAATTCCCTAATGAGAAAAGTATAAGTATTTTGAAGCTGAAACCAATAACAAGGAATATCTCAACCTAAAACTCACAATTTAATAGAAAAAGGGCCTCCCAATGATAAATTAACAATCACTCCACGAAAAAATGTATATAGCTTAAATTGTGTGTTTTAACGGGCACTGCATTTTCCATTAAGTTAGTTTTGCCTATCTCTTACGTGTACCAGTTATGCAAAATCCGCGAAATTCATTAAGATGTCCTTAGATACTCTTCTGAGAAAATTCAAGATACATTTTATTTGTCATGTAAATATCTTGATTACACAATATTTTAATAAAAATCATCAGAGCCATTTTTAAGAAAATCAAAATTTTCCAACATTTTGGGGGGAATATTCTTGAAAATCTTCGTATTGCATCCTAGCAAGATACAGTATTTAAATATCAACTTTTTGCTAGCTGCCCACAGACACACACACATACATGGAAATACACACACTAACAGACACACACATGCACGAGTACATTTTTCTAAAAATACTTTTTTTTGATTCAGGGGGTCCAAAATATATATTTCCGATGAAAACTCGGTATTGAATTTTTGGTTGCAATACAATATTTTTTATATATGCTATGCACATAGTACATGTAGAGAAAGCAATAAAGCTGATGTGTTCCATTCACATTACTTTCTCTACCTCTCTGTAACAAATTATCGCTCAAAACATATTCTTTTATGTACTTCATGTAATCGAGATAAACTTTAGTAGAAAAGTAAATAGAAGGGAAGTAAGGGAGTACGCTGGGCTAAAGCGATAGGCATATCTTTCAAAAGCTGGTTGCCATGTGGATAAGATGTGAATGTAAATGGGGTGTTACTTATGGACGCTCTTTAACTACTTTGGTTCTCAGCGTCCCATTCTAAATTGGGCCGGAAAGACCGCTTAATTTCGCTCCGAGATACCTAAATCAGGCTTGAGGTTATTTTACATGCCCTAAATCTACGACACGGGACCAACGGCTTTACTTCCCTTCACAAGGGAGCCATGCTAAGGATTTTAACACCTGAAAAAAATCCACCCGGGTTTGAATCCGCGACCTTGGGTATATGAAGTCAGCATGCTAAACCATTACACCACGGACAGCGACTAAGCCCTGTGGATGAAATCAGTTTCTTTGCATTGTTAGGAGTTGAAAACTTCCCGTGTATGAACAGTTCAAGTATTTTAAACCTGAAACTAGCAACAAAGAATAGCTCTAAAATGTAAATTTCACAAAGCAAATGTACATGTAATAAATGTTGTGTTTTAACGTAATCTACATTTCTTGCGTAGTATGTTTTGTCTAACCTTCACAGTTATGGAAAATTCAGCAAAATTCACCCAGAATGTAGAGCTTTTTAGAGGCTACTCCCAGAAAATTCAGGATATACATTTTATTTGCCACTTAAATGTCTTTAATCAAAATCATGAAAGTCACTTTGGAGAAAATGAAACATTACAAACGGTCTTCCATTTAAAGGGTAGTTTCAGATAGGAAGTTTATTCTCACAATCTTCGTGTAACATTCTTGGAAAAATATTAACCTTAAATAACAACTTTGATATCTTATTGACTTTTCGTTTTTGAGTTATCCTGTTCACAGACACAGGACCTGATATATTGCTCCCAATGATTTTTAAATCGAGTTATTTTATTTATGATATGTGTGTAGCATTAATGTTTCGCATACATCAATAATTTTAGGAAATGCTGATGTATTCAGTGCCAAAATGCCATTTAATTATGTTATTGTAAAAGTTAAAGTTTATTTTTTAAAGTTAAAGCTGGCATTCAAATATAAGTTAAACGCTTGACCTACAACTGCCACATCCATTGTCCTTAAAACCTGTTACTGAGGAAGTGTTTCGGCTTAGACCCTACCGTCTCATGAATGTTTAGGTCAACCACCTATGAATGTTATTACCAGAGTGAGTATTAATCATCGCCTTTACGACTTACGCTTAATTATCATCTATACTTCCTATATATATAACTTCATCTACACGTCTCCATGTTTAATCTTCACCTTTACGTCCCCTATGTTTAATCTTCACCTGTACGTCCCCTATGTTTAATCTTCACCTGTACGTCCCCTATGTTTAATCTTCACCTGTACGTCCTCTATGTTTAATCTTCACCTGTACGTCCCCTATGTTTAAACTTCACCTGTACGTCCCCTATGTTTAATCTTCACCTTTACGTCCCCTATGTTTAATCTTCACCTTTACGTCCCCTATGTTTAATCTTCACCTTTACGTCCCCTATGTTTAATCTTCACCTGTACGTCCCCTATGTTTAAACTTCACCTGCACGTCCCCTATGTTTAAACTTCACCTGTACGTCCCCTATGTTTAATCTTCACCTGTACGTCCTCTATGTTTAATCTTCACCTGTACGTCCCCTATGTTTAATCTTCACCTGTACGTCCTCTATGTTTAAACTTCACCTGTACGTCCTCTATGTTTAATCTTCACCTGTACGTCCCCTATGTTTAATCTTCACCTGTACGTCCTCTATGTTTAATCTTCACCTGTACGTCCCCTATGTTTAATCTTCACCTGTACGTCCTCTATGTTTAAACTTCACCTGTACGTCCCCTATGTTTAATCTTCACCTGTACGTCCTCTATGTTTAATCTTCACCTGTACGTCCTCTATGTTTAATCTTCACCTACAGGACCCTATGTTTAATCACGGCACCCACTCTTGCGATGATGGAATCATATACATTATATGACGTACTTGTCCTCCGCGGTCTAGGGATTAACATGCTAGACTCTGATTCCTAAGGTCGCGGAGGGGCGTAAAACTCCTTAGCATGCCTTTCTTCGGAAACTAAGTAAAACCGCTGGTCCCGTGTCGTAACTTACCCTCAAGAACCACAAGCCTGATAAAGAGGCCTCTGAGCAATAATAAATGGACTTTCAAGCCCATAATAGAATGGAGTGCTAAGAACCACAACAGTTAAAGTGTCCATAAATAAAACTTCGTTTCATTTAAGATGAAGTTCTTGAAAGTGTAGCAGCATTAAATATAAAATATTTCAAAACTGCTAACCTTAAAAAATAATTAATAGACACAATTGTATATTTTAACAAATTTAATACTTTTACTGCAGTAAGATTTTGTCTGTAGAGGTCCTGTTTTATTTATTCAATGGGCCCTAAACGTGTTTCCGGTGACATTTTCATAGATATAAAAGTTTGGATTAACAAGTACAATATTTTCACTGACTGCTATAAAATAGTAGAGAAATCAAAGAACCGCATACTCATAAACCAATCAAGCTGTATTAATAAAGAAATTATTCATTAAAGTAATGATTACTTTCCTGAAATGAAAATAAACTTTTTTCAAAGTATCTGAATACTAAATTCCTAAAAGCACATGGGACTAAAACGTTTCCTGAACTAGACCAAAGTTCAAACACGTAACTTAGGTATGAATAATTTTAAAAAGTGCCACATTGAATATTTCAGAGCCAGTTGACTGCATGTATGTATATCCTGGTGTGGAAAACCTAAGAAAGAAACATTGGCATGCTATGCTACTGCCAAGTATCATCGCTCTTCAAACTAACAAAAAGAGAACTGCTATAACAGTAGCAACTAAACGAAATATACAATAAGACAGACAGAAATGTCACTTGAAGTGACTTAAAGTCACACGTCATATAATAGTCATCTAGGTTCTCAAAAATAAAAACATTGTGCTTAAAAGGATGCATGGTCACCACGTACAACAATCATGCTCTGTATCACACTCCCATGCTGGCCACTAGGTTAGTGAGGAGTTTTTGAGGTTGGACATTTCTTTCGTTGACAACTGTTGGATGATCATTGACGTATGTGGACATGCTGCAATGCATCTTCTCAAAGCATCCCGCACATGTTCAATGGGTTTTATATCCGGGAAACGGCCAGGCCAGTCCATTCGCTGAATAACCTCTTGTTCCAAGAGTTCCTCCACCAGCATTGTACGATGTGGTCGCGCATTGTCATCTATAGAAACGAAGTCAGGACGTCTGCACCCCTGAAAGACGCACACAGAGAAGGGTTATAGCTTCACAATAATGTTCACCAGTGATGGTACCGTGTTTGAAGATTTGGAGGCTGTGCACCTATGCAAAATTATGCCTCTCCACACCATAGCACCAGTCACCCTCCGCAGTGGTGTAGTATTTACCATGCTAGCCTCTAAAATCCAGGATTATACGATTCGGGAATAAAACTCCTTAGCGTGGCTTCCTTCGGAAGGGAAGTAGAGCCGGTGGTCCGTGTAATCTTTATTTGCAGGTAAAAGAATCCCATACCTTGAAAGAACAATTTCCTGGGCACAATTTCACCATTTTGCGTCGAAAAGGTCGTGATATCGCACTGAGCTGATCCCTCATACTATGACGCATAGCAGCAACAGTACGAACTATAAATTCAAATCCGATCACGAAGCATCGTAATGATGTCCTATGTTTCACTTGGGAGTTATATGAAATAACTAGCTCCTTAACACTCGGACCATAAAACAATCATGTCCAAGAAAGTTCGAGGGCGCATTATGTGTTCCCACCTTTCGCCAGATGAGGGTACATGGAGAATCACTACTCTGCCAAATCTCTGTCATCCAAGAACAGGTTACGATCCCATTTCTCGTTGTCCCAATTCGCATGCTCTTGGAACCATCGAAAACAGTGTCGCAGATGTCAGTGGAACACATCGTACAGACCGTCGGGTAAAGAGAGCACTTCTATGCAGTCGTCGTGCACGTGTAACGGCAGATTACATGCCTAGCAGCCCTATTAAATGTGGTTGCGATTGCACCTGTGGATTCCCTCTTGCCTATTGCACATTGTAGCGGTCATCTTCACGCCGTAGTTGACCATGTTTGACCACCCCTTCTCCTTGGGACAATGGTGTCTGTGAAACAATGCTGTGAGCAATACCAAATTTCTGGACAACACTCGTCACAATTATTTCTTCTTCCAGTTTCGCGACGATTCTCCCCTGTGTGAAGCCGTCCCAATGCTGTACACGTGCCATTGTAAAGAAGAACACACTACAGTGCACCGTAACAGCTCGCTGATTGCCACACACTGCCTTGTCCGGTTTCTTCAACTTCCCCATGGTGTGGGACCAGACCCGTTTAGCGCTATAGTCTCGCTACACCCACGTCATGCAACTCCCACCTTTCTACGTACGTGTAAGAGACCTCTGGCAATATGCTCTCGCCCTTTCATTTCTTTTCACCATGCAATTTATGTTACATTAATTTATCCATCTCTTTTTAGGGTTTGCACACCAGTTTATTATATATATTAATATATAAGTAATATTATTTATTATACATAATATTATATCAGCAGTTCTACCTTTGCGAACTTGGAAACATGCACGACAATGTAATTATTGTCAAATATTATAGAAAATGTCAAACAGTTTTGAATAACACATCTCAGTGTTAAATAGCAGACCATATTTAATATTACACTTTTAATCCACGAATTTCGGGACAGCAAAATATCCGTTATCTATAACATTTTTGCTACCATTAATGCATCCATGCATGAAAGATTATAAACTGTGCTTCATACATCTTTCTGTTAAATTGTGGAGATTTAGGGCTAAAAAAATGATACCGTATCTCGAGCAGATTCGAGCGACTCTGATAAGCGTCTTATCTCAATACCAAGTCAGGACTTAACGTGAGCTGCCCATGTACTTCAGATGTCTCAAAGATATTGCAAGTCGTATGCGACACTCGTTTAAAATAAAGTTTGTATTGAACTTATAAAACTTAATATGTTTATAAGCTTTCTAATTCAAATGCTGTAAATAATATTATTCGCTGAAGTTATAAAACTAGCGTGTAATTACGAGCACGCCATTATTTTATTTAGGAATAGCCAGATTGGATAAATCAAATACAGTAATACTGCACCCCATCCATGGCGCCTGTCATGGACGCGGTAGGTCAAGGTTCCTTGTCAGCTGTCGTGCCATGGAGAATCATACATTTTGAAACTTGAAACTTGATTTGGAAAGGTGGAATCAGACTGAAAAATGAATGACATAGGCAGGATTTGAGTCACCAATCTCCTGGTCTCTGTCCAGAGACGCTCTAGTTATTGAACTATCATGTCGACACATCATTAAATTCCCCAATTGACTCGAGATATTTCCTGTAAACTACAAGGATATTTCAAATTATTTTCAGAAGACATACCTCATTGTGACTTACAACTCTAGATTTTCCGGTAAACCACAAGGAGATCTCAAAGTTGCATGTTGCCATGGTAATTCAGTGGTTAGTGCAACTGGACGGAGGCCAGGAGATTCTTAATTCAAATCCCGGCAGTGACATCATTTTTCAGTCTGACTCTATCTTTCCAATTTGTTTCCTACTTAAGTCAGTGTGCAAGAAACATAACTTTTTGTAGTTTAACGTCGTCTAACCCGGTTGGTTCATTTCGCACGATGAATGAAATCGATAAAATGATGCTCAAATGATTTCAGGGTCCACGGAGCCTAATGTTATTCGAAATTCGTCTTCTCAAGATAAAGGAAAACCCTGAAAAAAACCGGGTAGCTCACTCTCAGCAAGATTCGAACTCGCAACCTCTGGAATGTGAGGCAAACACGCTACTCCAACATTTTCGAGGCAGGCTATTGAAAATTGAATACTGGTACTATAATTTTTACTTTCTCTACACATACTATGTATATAGTGTATAGAGAAGATATTGTAATGCACCCAAAAATTCCATACCGAAGTTTACCGGCAATATAAGTTTTGAGAGGCCCCCGATTCTAAAAAAAACATTTTTAGAAAAAAGTTCGTGTGTGTGACTGTAAGCAGCATAGCTCAAAAACGAACAGTCCGTTAAATACCAAACTTGGTATTTAAGTTTAATATCTTCCAAGTATGCAACATGATGATTTTCAAGAAAATACCCCCGCCCCCAACTACCCTTTAAATTTTCAAAAATGTTGATTTTCCGAAAATGACTAATGATTTTGATTCAAATATCATATATTAAAGATATTTACATGACAAATAAAATGTATACATATCTTGCATTTATCTTTATTCTGAATGAATTTTACGGAAGTTTGCATAACTGGCAAACCATAAGAGACAGACAAAAACCTATTTAAAATACGGAGCTCGTTAAAACGCACAATTAATTTTCTTTTTTGTAGCTTAATGTCCTTTAACCTAGTTGGTCATAAATGGACGATGAATGAAATTGGTGGAATGATGCTCAAATGAGCTCGTGGTCCATGGAGCTTAAAGTTACCCGACATTCCTCTTCTCAGGATAAGGGAAAACCCCGAAAAAAATGTATCAGAATAACTCACCCTAAGCGAGATTCGAACTCACGACCTATTGAATATGAGGCAGATATGATACACCACACTACCCAGGCGGGCTACAATTAATTTTATATAATTTTTTTTTCATTGAGTTGACTGTTTTTGGTATGTTTCTTATTATTGGTTTCAGTTTTAAAATACGTCTTCTTTTCCAACTTCTGTAATTTCAATCACATAGCAATCAGCGTTTAAAAGATTTTACTATTACTTTGGACTATGGCACTCCCCTATTTTCCGTCTACTTACAAGGAAGCAAGTTATAAGACCATTTTCTGATTTTTTTTCTCGATTAGCATGTAGTAAATAGAACAATGATTTGTTACACGGATGTAGAGCAAGTCAGGTGAATGGAACATATCAGTTTTTTCTTTATACATTTCGGGTATAAATCTGAAAGGTATTTTGCTGTAATATGTTTTGAAGCTTCAAGCTAATCGTAACAAATGCGGCTATATCGTAGCATGCACGAATGGGGTTCTTCTTTTTAACTTCATACACACCCATATTCACACCATCTTTATATTTCCAGACACTAGGGAAGATACCAAATAATTATAGCCAAAGTTTCCGACCCTCCTTTAGGAAATTTAAACCGAGACATCAAATTTAGAAAAGTTTTTATTATAATATTGAATGCATTTTGTTCCATATTTATAAGAATGCTCTGAGAAGCAATCTGATCTTCAGACGGCTACCCGGGTCTGGTGTGAACATCAGCAGCATCTGGGAGATACGTCGCGCGAAAATATATGATATTTCCTGGAGCTTTCCTACTGTCCCTCTTCTTAGGTTCACAACACAAACATTTTTATACGCTTATTTTCCTTGGAATATGACATTAGAGAGCTAGTGCACGAATTCGGGGACACCTGGTATATGCACTTAGCAAAATTAAACCTTTATGTCTCGTAACTTAAAATATTTAAATTTGCTTTTTAAATTGACAGCGCAGTAAACAAGCAAATACTGTGTGATAAACTGTAGCTTTTAGATGTTCTAACGTATTTAACAACCATCGTTTCCAGTTTATATGAGTGTAAATGTTTCGCGTAACTCATTTTTATTCTCTACTATGGCAGCTTCTATCTGTCATGTAAAAGCAGCATTGGTAGAAATATTTTGGCCGAAACAACTGTGTAAAACGGGCAATTCCGTTTATGAAGGAAAGTCGGTACGTTGGAATTGTTATGGAACTATGCTATCAATAGAAAAGCA
Source organism: Hymenopus coronatus (assembly GCA_030762935.1). Taxonomy (NCBI): domain Eukaryota; kingdom Metazoa; phylum Arthropoda; class Insecta; order Mantodea; family Hymenopodidae; genus Hymenopus; species Hymenopus coronatus. The sequence continues at coordinate 85,545,800 of CM060881.1, read as the reverse complement.
ATGACCATTTTCGGACGCAACCGCTGTATGTTGTCTGGGCAAGAGTAATAACTTTCCCTTAGCAATAACAGCTGACTATCGCCAGCAGCCCAGTATTTTCACCTACAAGTCCCCGACCACTGGCGAAACAGCAATACCGAGACTACTTTTACAACCACCTAATACATACAAATTATTGTAATTTAACCATTTTTAAAGGAGTATCTTCCACCTTTAGGGTCAAAAACGACGTATTAAACCATATTATTAGTTATAGAACTGTAGTAATTAAGTTAGATGGGCAATTTATCTTTAAAATTAACTTTACCTTTGCGAAACCTGCTATACTATAAAGGGAAGTACTGCATTTCCATCCAAAAACTTCGATGTAGGGATTTCACCGGAAATATATATTTTGAGGTCCCATGAAAGTATTTTCAGGAAAAAGGTTCGCGTGTGTACAGTAAAATCCTAAAAAGAAAAATTCGTTAAATATAACTTTTTATATTTAAGGTCCGCATTTCCCAAAGATGCTTTAAAAATGGGTTACGATTGATTAAAATACCATATGCTTAATATATATTTTTATGGCAAATAAAATCAATATGTTGAATTTTCTGCGAATTGATTCTGAAGTCCTTTTAACTCTTGATGACTTTTGTAAAACTGGTAAAAAATAGAAAAGCTACTACACAAAAAAGTAGATCGCACAATTTTAGCAATAAATTTGTTGTGTGTAGTTAACCATTTCCGAAATATTGATTATTAGCATTATTTTTTCAACCTTTCCATAACTATTCGTTTCGTTTCGTAATCGGCTTACCCTCTCCATATTTGTAGGACTGACATCCCCTAGGACCTAAAAGCAAAATGGCTGGGGGGTCAGAACCCTACCAGGAAGCCAACATCACGACACCACAGAATGGAGAACCTGTTAAGAGGGTTCGGCCGGCATGAACATGAGGAAGTGGATGATATGAAATGTAAGCGAAATTGATGATAGGAAAGGTGATGGAGCAATTGGTGGAATGAGTAGTGAAGGAAACCGGAGGACCCTGAAAAAACCAGCCCCGACGCAGATCGTCCATCACAAATCCCACATGCGGGCGCTTGGGGTCGAACCCGGGCGGCTTAAATGGGAGGTGAATGATAAAACCACTCAACCATAATTATACTTTTGTCAAACGAAAAGTCAAGTTCGTATCGTCTACGTGTCCATGGAAGATACCAAACTTCAATACCAAGTTTGGTTTTAAAGGTATTTCAGTTTTTGAGCTATGCTGTCCACAGACACACATATGCACATTTTTCCAAAATGCCTTTTTTGGATTCAGAGGGACCCAAAACATGTATTTCCGGTGAAATATCGGTATCGAGCATTTGAGTTGAAAATAATATCTTCTCTATACACTATGTAAATAGCACGTGTAGAGAAAGTAAAAGGATATGAAAGTGAGCAGGAGAGAGATATTATACCCAGTAAGGATTGCTTGTGTTTATGTGTGTGGGTGAGTTAATTACTCTCAATTATTATAGTTAAGTTTCAGCTAGGCTAAATATCGTTCTTGTGACACTCGGTGTGCCTTTAGATGCTTTAATTTCACCGGCAACTGATAACATGCATATGTTTTTGGCATATGTAATACTATTTATTTGGAACAGTGTTATGCAGCTTCTATGGCACACCTGAGTCGGTTTGGTTGGACAGATGATCTTAGTTACATAGCAGCCTTCTTGCAAAAATCTATTAATTTGCATTGATTTACTATGAATATGAATTATAAGATATCTTGGAAGCATAAGTTATTCTGTGGGTTTAAATCACCCTTTGTGATGAACAGATGGCCTTGTTGCTGTTGCTTTATGTTTTAATTTGTGGAAGAACTTTGGGTTTGTTACAAAATACCCAACTAGATACTAACATCTAGCTGAGAAAGGAAAACCCGAACTGAAATCGGAGACCTCTATATTTCTCCCGAAATGAGAAACACACTTGCAGTCAACAAAGACCGGAGACCACCCAGCAAGTCGCAGCAGTCACAGCTTTCATTGACCCCTGGCCAAAATACTAATTCGATTATTTTGGGAGGGCGGACCTTCGTCTTTCTTTACCTAATACAACCCTAACAATATAAAAATGATCCAATACACATCTCACATTTAACAGTATAAAATAATTCCCTTTTTACTTTCGCTATGCCTATAGTAGATACAGTAGTGTGTTTCACACAAAAATTCGATATGTAAAATGTACTTTGAGGTCTCCTGAATCCCCCCACCCCCAAGAAACAACCAAAAACAAATTTTAGAAAAATGTCCTTATGGGTGTGTGTGTGTGGGGGGGGGGACTGTGGACAGCATAGCTCAAAAACAAAAACGAAAGTTAACATCAAATGTGTTTAGCATCTGGCCATGTATGCCAAGTGAAGATTTTCAAGAAAATACCCTCCCCAAACAACAATCTACGTGGAAATGTTTTTGCAAATGTTGTTTTCTCACAGGTGGCTTTAACCATTTTGATTAAAATCACTTATTCTGAAGATATTTACATGAAAATAAAACGTATATCTTGATTTCTGGTAATCTGAATACATTTTGTATAAGCGGTCGACTGTAAGGGTCAGCAAAAAGTTACCACATAAAAATGTAGATTTAGTTAAAACACACAATTTATTCCTACACATATATTTTGATTGTAGAGTTCACCGTTTCCGAGGTATCACCTGTTATTGATTTTAACACACATACACACACCCATGGACCTTTTACTAAATTTTTTGTTAGACTCAGGGGTCCTCAAAACATATATTTACGTTGAAATCTCAACAAGGAATTTTTGAGTGGAATAAAATATCTTCTCTAGCTATTATTTACATTACATGCACACATACGTGCTAGAGAAAGTAATACTTTTTAAATTAGTATTTTATTACTTAAGTTCATGCTATGCAAGTGGTAAAACTTGGAGCTTTGGAAATTATTTGAAATCCGACTTTTATTGCGATCGAATGTTAACATTATGATGTAAAATTATTTTTACGCTTCTCCCTTTGTACAACAGAATAACATTGAAAGGATAATTTGGTCGTTATTATTATAATAATGGAAATTATATTTTACTCTTTGTCTATCTTTCGCCCTCATCACCATTTTAATTGCGATGCATATTTATGAAATGCGATGGAAAACACTGTTTGATTATACATTTAAATACCAGGCCTTAGTTTTCATTTTCGATAGAAAGAAGGTAATTAAAATTTCAAAAACACGTCCATCAGTAATTTACTCCAACGGGAAAATTTCATCCTACATTCTGGCAACGAAAGTTCCGGTGTATTTTTCAGCTGAAGTAGCTGATGAAAATTTTACTAGCTGGTGTCGGTAGAGTTTGGCGTTGATGTATTTAATTAGAAAAAATCCGATACGAGAAACGCAGCGCACGAACACGATTCACAGAAATCGTTACATCCGCCTATAGTATAGACAATTGCAGGATATTGTTAAAAATGTTTAATGCAAACTATATATGCAATGCCTCTATTTAATCCTGGGTCAAACGATTTAATGCTACATATTTATTCCAATACAAATCGGAATCTGTTCAAGGGATTTGGAAGAAATTCACTGAAAATGATATTAGAGCATCCGAAATTTAACTAAATAAGTATCCACCTCCGGTAAGAACAAAACTGGATCTATGCATTTGAAATATTATAAATTGAAATAACTAAACGTGCTCAAAGTATAGATAAGGTTTAAGAAGTTGAAATAAAATACTCAAATCTGAAATATTAAACTCACATGACTTTTTATACCTCTTCGTCACACAAATTATGCTTAAAAAATTATCTTCTTCCGCTTCAGGGATAGGCTGTTTTGCCCGTTCCAGCTCAAAGTCATCTTTCCGTTTGATTCTAGGACGTCGTATTCAGCGCCGTCCTTTTGGTCTATACTTTAGTGCCTGTTTTGTTATTCTATTATCATGCATTCTCTTTAGGGGTTGAAACCATTAGTACTTAATATCATTTACCTTCTCCTCTAATTTATATTTGTTTAACTCTTCCCATATTTGTATATTTGGTACGTGACCTTTAATGTGTAACCGATATTCTTATAAGAAATTGCATCTCAGCTGTTTCTAATCTTCTCCTGTTTGCTCTTACAAATTATCATTATAATTATCACTATCACTATCACTGTCACTATCATTATTATCATTATTATTATCATTATTATTATTATTATCATTATTATTATTATTATTTCTTACATCATGCTGAACGGATCGCCGAATCGGTTTCCTGTGGCCGACCTCTTCGACGCATGGTTTTCTCAGGGGTTTTCCCTGGTCACTAAGTGGGATGCCATCAAATTTTCTCTCCATTTCATGTGCATTTCATCCTCTGGTGTTTCTTTCAGGTCTGTGAATGTCGGTGAGGACTGCACTGTGGCACCCGCTTGTGGAGATAATTGCGCTTTGTAAACTCAGCTTTCGGCGGCACGATGGCGCCGCGGGTCTTCAGTGTACTCAGGGGCGTTTATCCAGACCTAGGCGCGGGCTCCTAGCGCTCACTGCGTCGAGATGAACAACTACTTGGGAACTTTTAGGGAATCTTCATGATGGCTCCCTGCCGCTTTCTGGTTCCGGCTGCCCTTTGTATTACTATCATCTCATTCTCTCTTTCCGGTGTCAGACGTACAAAAAGCTTACACTGGCTGAGATGCGAAATCCCCTCAGGTACAATACACTACTCTGCATTATGTTAATCGAGATAAAAAATAAGAGAAATTATTACCCGATTCCTTGTAATTAGAAAGGAAATTAGGCAAAATGAATGCAATAGGCTAAACCGCTAATCAAATATTTTAAAATCTACTTGCTATATGAGATACTTGAAATTGTTTTCTGTTTCGATAACCAGAAACTAAAAAAAATATATGAAAATAATGAAACACTTTACGTCTGTGGAAAGAAAATGTCTTAAAACTGAAATAAAAAAATCAATATTTTTTGTAAATGGTTAACTCTAATATATATGACATAATTTGGGTGTATTGATGAGATTGTGTATATCTAAGCTTATCAGATATGCAAAAGTCATTCAAAATGAGGTCTTAAGATGCTATTCCCCGAAAATGTCCAAGATAATCCTTTTATTTATGATTAAATGTTTTAATATACCGCTTCCTAATAACATTTGTTAGAAAGATTTTGAGAAAGTTGCAACATTCGAAAAATTGTCCACCTAAATGGTATGGACGTGTTCAATGTATGTATGCACGTATTATGAACCACATTTGCTGTAACTGTTTACTTGAGTGTTAGTATTGTATCACAACAAAGAGCTTGTATTATCTATACAATATACTTGTTTTCCATCACCAATTTGATTTCTAGAAAAAATATTGGTATACGGTACCCAATCACTAGACAATTTTCTTGTCCTTGAATTATTCTCTGTAGTTTTGAATCACTTCGTAAATACATGGACATAACTCAATAACTCTAGAGGTCCATTTTCTGTCAATGTAGGATATAAAATTGACATGGAAGAATGGAATACCTGAAGCAATCTAACTGAAACTTGATCGATGTAATTTCAGAGAATTAAAACCGCCGAAGCGTTTCGAGTGCTCTGACGTGAGAAAGAATGCAAATGAGTTCTGACGACGTTCGGTTTCTACTAAGCACTTTTTTAAATAATTCAAGCTGACATAGACATGCAGGCATATTGGATGGCACGTTATCTCAACAAAGAGATGACGCAGCTCAAGCCCCCAGAGAGAGAAAAAAAAATGGGAAAATTCATCTTATGCTGAGCTAGAATATGAAATTAATCTTCCAAATCAGTTTTGTTCACAGAACACGACTATAAAACTTCTGTAAGCAAATCAGAGAATGGTGTTATTCCAGAAAGGTTACGGATACATTTTGAAACAGGTTATATCGCACATTAATAATAAATATGTATATAAATGACACCGACGGAATAAAATTGTCATACTTTGAGTAAATTATGTAATCTAGCAACAGGTGGGAGGTAAGAAGACGGGTGGCTCAACAGCTGAGATTCTGCATTATTAACACTGTGACAAGTTAAAATATTTGAAAAGTAAACCTTCATAATGAGCTGGACTACAATCTTAAATGAGGAACACTCGGTTTACGACAATAATAGCATTGTTAGGTAGAGTCAGACTGAAAAATTCAATGCCAAAGTCGGAATTTGAACCACGGACCTCCCGTTCTCTAGCCGGTTGCTCCTCCACTGAGCTACCATGATAACATGCCGGCATAGCCGGGAAACTTGCGAGTCAATTGAGAAATTCACTGCTATGCCGGCATCTTGCCTTGGTAGCGCAATGGAAGAGCAACTGGCTAGAGATTGGGAGACCCGTGGGACAAAATACGGCTATGGCATTGAATTTTTCAGTCTGAATACCTATCCAACTCCTGTCCTACACACAGATTGTGTGAAAAAACAATCAAACCAATAATAGCATTGCCCAAGTGCAGCATATTCAGGGATGGAAACTCAGTAAGAATTCTACTCTGGAGCAGTCTTCAGCTTTCCGTTCAAGCAGTGGTTGTCTTAAGTCATGGAAAAGTCAAGGATTACGAAAACAAAATTTTCAATGTTGCTTTCTATAACCCAAAGCTGTGATCAGTATAACTTCTCCCTTTTTGGATAGGTAGAGTCAGACTGAACCACGAATCTCCCGAATTCTAGCCGGTTGCTCTACTATTGGGCTACCATGGCAAAATGCCAGCAAGGCACTAAACTTATCAACTGACCCACATATTTCCCGGTAAAACAAAAGGTGATCTGAAATTATTTTGAGATGCCATACCCCAATGGCGACTTACAATGTTGTAAGTGCTTTTTATTTGTAAACGACGCTCTCAATTGCCAGGATCGTAATTTCGTCCCGCAGGAGCTATTTAACATGCAAGCAAATCGGTTTGAGTGAGTTTGAACTCGCGAAGACCAGCGCCTAACCAAATGAGCTTGCCAGACCGACATAAACTCTCCTTGACAAACTATTACATCTGTGTACATTTCTTCCGTTTGTATTTGGAAGATGAATACATAGCCTAAACAACCACCCGAACTTTTGTGACAAATTTACAAAATCCTGTATTTCATGCATTAAAAAAATATTATTTTCAAACACTCAGTCATCCTATTTTTAATAAGCTTTCATCATAATTTGGATATGTAGAGTCAGACTGAAAAATGCAATCCCATAGCCGGGATTTCAACCATGAAGTTTCGGTCTCTAGCCGGCTGCTCTAAGCAGTGAGCTACCATGGCAACATGCCAGCATGGCATTAAATCCCCCAACTGACTCGCATATTTGCTGGTAAACCACAAAGTGGTCTCAAATTATTTTGAGATGACATACCACAATGACGACTTATAAGTCCCAGGCTTCATAGTGTAACCATAGAGTAAAAGTTTACTTTGATCGCAGAACGAATTTCTTTTTTTTTTTTTTTTTCTACAATGTCCCGAATTTGCAATGTTTATACAAAAGCCATTAGAAATAGCTTATGGAATCTACGTTTTTACTCCTTATTTCGACCCATTTCATTTACATACACCTAACCTAACGTAACGTAACGTAACATAACGTAACATGACCTAATCTCGGTGAAATTTCGAAACTAGGGGAACCTAAGGGCGTTCACTCACCTCATATTCGCTTTTAAAAATCACTTATAAACAACAAGGTCCATTCAGCTTTAGCTAATCTTAATATTTCGCTTGTACAATACATCAGCTGCTGTCCTTATATTCGTATAATACACTTGCACAACACTCTGCAGGTATCGAGTTATATATCCGTGTTTAATAAATAGCTCCACAATTTACTCTGAAGGAAACTCAATACAGCGAAAATAACTCAGCCCACATTCAGTTTCACATATGTACAATATCATGCCCACTCTATCTTTTCCAGTTCAAAGCTGTTAACCAACTCAAAATGTAGAATAAATAATTGCGTTATGAAATCATCGAATATCATTTGGCAGAAGAATTAACCAATAGATCATACCTTATGAATCACTGGCAGTCGTGGGCTTTATCTACATTCGGAATAATTCATAAATCCGTTCTATAGTTGAACTAAACTTCTACTACCATTAGATCAATTTTATTAATATTAATTGCTTTTTTCTCACCAGCCATGTGCCAGTTTGGGGAAAGTCACTTAAGGTGATGCATCTATGGAACTTGAACAAAAATTAAGAAACAGTTACAAAAAAAAAAAAAAAAAAAAGGAAAACATTTTCCTACTAAAATATAAATTCTTAAGTTTAAAAAATACATATATAGATTTTTCCGCTTGGCGCATTTGAACTGCCAGCTAAGCTATAAATGAATAAACGAATGCCTGTTAACACAGTCCTTGTTTTCGTGCTAACGTTTTTTGTACTTTTTTCCATACTCAAAATGCTCCACACGATGTAATAATATATTCATTTGTTTTACACATTTTCTGCTTCTCAAAAACACATTAAACAAAATGACCGTATACTTTCTCGAATTAATTCTCCAATTTTGAGAAATAAATATTATGTTTTGAAAATGAAAGGTTTGCGGAATAGAGAATGTAATAATTTTTCTTAAATATTTAGGGGTTAATATAAAAATGTAATATATAATCATTTTAAATTAATATACCGCAAAACTTTAATTTTTTGTAAATATTTTGAATATATTGTTTGGAGTAGTTTTATTAAAAGAATTAATTTGCACAGTAATATTTACAATTAAATAAACATGCAACATACGAATTTTCAAAATGGCGAAATATCACTATTATTGTGTGGAATCATTTCTATAAGTTTCAACAAATATATCTTGCATGCTATGTATTCTCCAAGTGTTACAGATGCATTGCCAAATAGTCCTCGGACAGCCTAGCTCACATCTAAACCTGCGACTTCAGCAATTTGAAGCATAGAGATAAATCTGGATTATAAGTGAAGACACATTGTTACCGCGATAAGATTTAACACTGGCCTTCTATTTAACACGAACACATGCGGTTTTATTACTATAACTACATTTATAGATGCAATTACAAACTTAATTTTGTCACATTTAAAATAAAATGAAAATATGTCGCAAAGAATCCACTGAGAATGGTGTCTCATATCGCCGATTTAAACAATGAACCTTGCTTCCATTATTTCCTATATAATTTCCCTCCATATGTGTAGCCAGTGAATAGGCCCTGGCAAATGGATATTGCGACGTTATTAGCTTCAGAAACACTTAAAGCAAATATACGCGTAACCACTATGCGAATGTAAAATTAATTTTACCTACCTGCTTAATATTAGTTTGAGTTTGCTTACCATAAAATAACGAAATTAATTTTTTCCCTAAAAACTAAAACCAAAACGACGTTCCCACAGATACCTTCTTGAGGATAAATAAAATGTATTTTTTAGTGAAAATAGCAAATATTCATTAAGCACGTCATAGCCTACTTTACGGATGTTAGTGTATCGCACCGTATCAACAAAGGCGATACAGTAAGAACAACTCTATGTGTTGTATTTAAATTTACGATTTTTCTTAATCATAATTAGTTTTTTCTTTAATGTTTGATGTTTACATTGCACTAGTAAGTAGCAATTTCAGATTACATCAAATTACACGATAAATAATTTTAGTATAAATACATTGATTGGTATACAAACTATTGTAAGAATCGTTTATTCTATTTTCTTCTTTTATTACATCACACATATAATATATATTTAAATATAATTCCCCTAATCTAATCCTAATAATCTATTTAATAAACTAATTCCCCTAAAAATTTAAAGAAAGAGGTGCTGTATTAAAAAAAGATAATAAAATTCGTTCAATGCATTTGAGGTGGATTTGCACGCACGCGAACACGCACACATTTGGTTGTAGGCTTAGACAAAACAAAATAAGTTATAGCGATATTCAAATATCTCCAAAATATGTCGGTGAAATACCATTTAAATTTAGCGCTCTTTGCATAAAAACAAACGCGCGCGCATCAAGAATATCAGGAACATTGTCAAAATCTCAATACATTTTATTTTACTTTGTGTAGTTTAAGAAGATCTAAATCTTTTGTGTATAATAATTTTGTCTGTCTACTGAGGTTTACCATTAGTCATACAAAAGTTATTCAGAATAAAATGGAAGCCACAGTCTATTTGCAGAATATTCAAAATATGCATTTTATTTGTCACGTAACTATCTTTTTAAGGAAAATCCAAACATTTTTGCATGGAAAAGTAGTTTGGAATGGGAGAGTTTTATTGAAAATGTTTGTGTCACATTCTTGGAAGGCACTGAAAATAAATATTAGTTCGAAATTTTCTCTCTTACTCAGGTTCAGTAAACAGGATAACTCAAAAACGAAAAGTATCTTCCAAAGATATGACACAAAGATTTTAAAACATACCTCTTACTCCAGGTAAGCTTTTTATAAAAATGTTTCAAAAGAGTTTACTTTAATAAAAACCACTAACAGTTTGTATTAAAATACCATATTTTAAGGATGGAAAATAAAATTTAAATTAAGAGATATTCATTATTAATGGTTCATTGTTCACTTCTTTATACTTCTTTTTACGCTCTCTCGATTTTATTTGTTTCTCGCGATTGCGAGGAAAGAGTATGGAATTTTAAGGCCAATTCTTAAACCTTTAACTGTCTATAATGAAATATGTGAAGTAGCTATTTCTGCAAAGGTTAGCCTCACGTAAATTGAAATATTTAGAAAAATTAGCTTTCGGTAGAACAGTTTGCATAACCACTAATAAACGATAGGGTAGAGAAGATCATATGAGTGCAATACATTAGATTTTAATTGTAAATACTAAGAGAGAAACCCATCTCTCTCTCTCTCTCTCTCTCTCTCTCTCTCTCTCCTTAGCTCTTAAACACACGCAGACATATACTCCTTTCACCTAAAATGTTCTTATTTCAATTCAGGTGGTTTCAGGACACGGCTATATCTCGAAATCGATTTTTTAGACGGAATACAATATTTCTACTTATTGCAAGCACGTAGTAGAGAAAGCAGGAATGCCGTCCCAATTGAAGATCAGTTCTGTTTCTCGTAATAATAAATAATCCAAAACGAAGCAACGGACGCAAGTGGCCATCGTAATCCCGACAATTTCCAAAGGATTTAGCTCGAATAGGAGGGGAGATCAGCTGTGAAACATTTGGTCAATTGTGATTTTGCTATGGTCTCCTGAAACGAAGCAATTGTGCTAAAGGATTAAAACCTCGCTTGGCAAGTCATAAATACATTTAATGTTCTCTCGTACAAGCGCAGCCTCGATCTTAGTGTATACCATCGTTTTTATTACAGAGAGTAGCTCGATGAATTGGTTGAATTGAAGCGAAGTAACAGTGGAAGTCTATGCACAGCTGCAAAAGTCTTTAGTTTAGCATTTAAACCTCTCTTCAACTTTTCCCTTTAAGCCGTAGGTGACGCCCTTTGATACAGGACATGCTTTCAAGGCCCCTCTCCCAAAATAATCCTCAATATGTTAATTAAAAGACAGCGTAATGTGAAAAGGATTCATGACATTGTGATATGCTTATCAACCATTATAACATGTTTTATACATTTTTACTCTAAATTATAAATGCAGTAAAGAAAGCAGTTTATTTTAATGTATCGACTGTCTAACGCTGAGTTTCTCGTCATAGTTATCGTGTTGAAAGACTTAGCTCTGCGGTAGTCTAGCTAACGTGCCTATAGAGGGCAATGCCATTTACAGCTCTGCCTTACGTTGTTTACTGTTAATTTGTATTGAAAACTGCAAATAAGACCGATAAAAGAACCTTATCCGGTTAACTGACCCTAAGAAATTAAAACTATAATAAAAAGCTCAAATATTACGGTTCTGGTCCTACAATTTGCGACAAATAATGCACTTACAATGAGATAATGAATTCTTCTGTATTGTCAAAATTCTAGACATAAAGTAATTGACAAAGAAGCCATTTTCCACAAATGCACACGTCATAACTCACAGTATTTAAGCAAATAATGATTTGTTATTTATTTGGTTTTTAGAAACTACCTAGTGTCATAGTTGAATCCATCAATTCCTTCTACTTATTCTTTAAAGCAGACAAGTCCCTCTTATTTTCCAGTTTATGGAGATATGAGACAGCATATTCCAATAGAATATCTATCCCATTTAGGAAAAATGTGGGGACCTCTTTTTATTTCCTACTTTCCTTTGCTACCAAAAGAATGTCCGGTCATACAACGTTTCAAAACAAAACGAAGCGATACAAACAAGGAGCTTGTATTTGCTCTTCAATCTCTTTGGATGTCAAGTTAGATGCTTTCCTTTGAGTAACTCTCGTGAAAACATGAGCTTAGAGCACGGTCAGATGATGATAGCCAGTTAAACGAGAATTAACAATGATGAACCACAATTACAATTTAACCGCGGTCAAAGTTTGATCACGTTTCAGGGATCCTCGGTCAACAAGGATTTGATCAAGAATGGTGCACATGGCCATTAGTTTTGAAAAGCTGGAAATGCATGTTTATTAAAGCATAAGGCATGCATTAAGTATTAAGTATTTTTTAAATATTATTCATATAATAAGGATTTGAAGATAAAAATTTTCATATTTCTCATTAAAACGAAGAAATAAATGCAAGATGGGAGGCGAATAAATGCAAAAGATATGATATTTAGAAAAAATCACATATATCACATAAGTGTATGTATTTATGTACTCTTACTAATAGATTATCATAAATAAAGCACCAATTTCAAAGACCAGTGTGTTTTAACGGCCTTGAGCTACATATGTGCTGTGTTTACATAAACCACACCACTTATAGTCGGGCAGGGCAATGTAGAGAGGGCAGAGGGGGGTCATCTGCGTGTCCTTTACGTAAACAACTGAACATCCGAGAGAGTGAATGATAGCTGTCCTAAAACATCATGAAATTTTACATAACTTCAGAAAATAGCGAAGAAACTGCAAATACTGCATCCTCACATGGTTCTCATACGCTGATACAAATACTTGCAAGTATTTACCACCCACTCTATATAATGCTGCTTTTAACCTGCAAGAAAAAGGAATGTGGTCGGGTAGTCAGCGAACTGACTTCTCACCCGGAGGTCCCGGATTCGATTCCCAGTCTGGGGCGGGGAATTTTTCATTATCGAGACCTATCCCCTATCCCGCCCAGAGTCTGGAAGTATGTATGTGAGAGTGAAAGTGTGTGTGTGTATGTGTGTGTGTTTGAGGAAAATGAAATGATTTAAACCTACAGACAACGAGTTGTTTCAAGTGCAAAGCCACCGATAGCACCTTGGATGTTATGAATGAAACAATACATAAATGAAACAATTAAAAAAATGAATAAGCAATACTTAATACTTACTAATACTTAAATACTTTTAACAGTGAATATATTCTATCTTACTTCAACTCACTCTTTTGGCTTATTAATTAGAGCTAGGAGTACTATCATATGCTTTTTAAAAATATAAATTAAACCATTTATTTATTAAAGCAGTAATCCTCAATGTTATTCAAAGATCATGTGCATGGTATATAAACTAATTACTCCTTAAATAAAGTGTTTAATCTAGTTAAACATATTTCATATTTACGTACCTATAGATGAACTCATTACCTACCTATATACTTCTATATTATAACTATTTTCAGGCAGTGTTACATTGCTACATTGTTAAAGATGAACTACATTTTTAAAATTTCAAATAAGGATTAATATTTTTACTTTCTCTAGCCCGTAATGACATACCATGTGCATAGTGGATAGACAAGATATTGTATTCCACCCAAAAAATTGATACCGAGATTTCACCGGAAATACATATTTTGAGACACCCTGAAACAAAAATAAAGAATCTTTAGATATATCTACGTATGTTTCTGTCAGTTTGTATGGTATGTATGTATGTGTGTGTGTGTGTGTGCGCGCGCGCGCGCGCGCGGGGGCGCTAATCGAGATAAACATTGACAGAATGCTCTTGTTACTTATTTCCTTATAAGTAGGAGGGAACTAAGGGAATGCACTAGGCTAAACTAATAGTCAAAATGTTTTAAAATCTACAGTTATGCGATTGTCATAGCTAATCGCTTCTTTGCCTGGCCAGGAGTAGAACAAAAAAAAATTTACACTTCTTGTCTGAGAAAAGTATAAGTACTACACAACTGAAACCAATAACAAGGAATTGCCAAAATGGTTATCTCCACAACAAAAATGTAAAATACATTAATTGTGTGCTTTGACGAGATCCACAATTAGCAATTTAGCAATTAAGAAAAATTCTGCAAAATTCATCCAGAACAAAGAGGTCTTCAGAGACTATTCCCAGAAAATTCAATATATAAATTTTATTTGGAACGTAAATAGTTTTAATATATCGGATTTTAAACAAAATCGTTAGAATTTTAAGAAAATCAAAATTTTCGAACATTTTTCTTTGTAAAGGTCAGTTTTGAGGTGCTGGAATTTTCTCGAAAATCTTCCTGTCGCATCCTTGGATGATACTAAACTGAAATACTAAGTTTGGTGTTTAACGGTGTTTTCGTTTTGGAACTATGCTGTCCACAGACAGACAGACAGACAGACACACACACACGGATATTCTTCTAAAACTTCTTTTTTCGGACTCAGAGGACCCTAAAACACATATTTCTGGTGAAATCACGACATGGAATTTTTTGATGGAATACAAAACCTTTCCTATCCACTATGGTACATAGTATACGGGTTACAGAAAGAAAAAAGTATTTGCAGAGATATGTCCGTGGGTGTGTGTTTGTCTGTGTGTCTGTGGACAGAATAGCTCAAAAACAAAAGGTCAGTTAATACCAAACTTGGTATTTAGATTCAGTATGTTCCAACGATGGGGCACGACGATTTTGCAAGAAAATCCCCCTCCAACTACCCTTTACATACATTCTTCAAAATTTTTGATTTTCTCCAAAATGGCTCTAACGATTTTGATTAAAATGCCATATGTTTAAGATATTTTCTTGAAAAATAAAATGTATATCTTGAACTTTCTGGAATAAATGCTTGAAGACCTCTTCATTCTGGATGAGTTTTGTAAAATGTTTGTATAACCGGAATACCGTAAGATATAGACAAACACTTATTACACAAAAAATGTAGTTCTCATTAAAATACATGATTTATGTGATATACGTTTTTAATGAAGGTTGGCCGTTTCCGAAATATTCCTTTTTATTGGTTTCATTTTTAAACTACTTAACTTTTTGTCGGACGCGCACTGCTAGCCTTGCAAAGTGACCCTAGTGTATTCCCTTATTTCCCTACTGCTTACAAGGCAGCAAGCAATAAAATCATTTCTGGTAATGTTTATCTCGATTAGCATAATAAAGATAAGATAAAATAATAATAGTTCGTGTGTGAAGCAGCTGGAGAAAGATATGTGAATGGAACAGATCAGACCTTTTTGGTTTAGTATTCTTTGTTTAGTCAGTCTATATTTGGGGGAAACTGAATTTGGTAATAACGATTCTGTGTATATGCATATATCTATAATGTACATTGCAAATTGCAACGTCTTTATATGCTGCAAAATAAGAAATAGCACATTCGTCCTGGATGTACAACTATTGCGGAACGCATCTGCAGTTGCGTATAGCAGCGTTCCGCCATTACTGTACACTTGTTTCTATGTTGCAAACAGCGAACTTTAAGGAGTGGGATTGCAGGTCGTTTCGCACGCGATAATACGTGGGGTCAAGAATGCCCATGCCTGGTTTAGAACATATCAGTTGCTTTCAAGACCTTTGGAATCTATTTGACAAGAAAAGTTGTGATAGTTTTTGGGTTTAACAAAAATGAAATCGTGTACAAGCAGCTTTAGAGTACTAGATAAACCCTAAAGAAAACGAACCTTCAAAAGCATATCTCCATCACCCACTAAAACAGGCGTCACCAACTGATTGCCCGTTGAGGAAAGCAGAGAGAGTGAATTTGTTCAGAGCTCTTGTAAATCACCTGCTGTGCATTTCTTGATCAACTGCGCGAAAGGAAAAACAGTAAATTCCTTCAGTGTGTGGCAGTATGTAACATTTTACGTTTGAAATACATAATCCACTTCTCATAGTTTAATACACATTTCGTGAATGATTGGTGGAACACTTGTTCTATTGTCTCTTGCATTACTATTTATACTTTGGACATCAACCTCATATAGAACATATTTTCACAAGTTTGGTAGTAACTGGTAGTCATAACCTAAATAATTGCAAAAAGTGATGATAATTATTAAAGAATTAACCTAATAAAACAAGTTAATACCACTGTAATCATGTTGTAACAGTATGAGAATTAATTTGTAACGAAGATGTTTCACATTTATAGCTGTGAATATGAACAGGCAACTTGGTAATAAATTGGTACCTAAAAGACATGGGGCGAATCATGAACGAATCGTTCATATGAACGACTAAAAGGAAAGAATTGTATGAATCGTGCCAATCTTGGCATGAATCGTTGTGCAAAAAGAATCACATGAATGGAAAAGAATCTTATGACTCGAAAAGAATAGCATGAATCATGTCAACCTTAGTAGGTATCGTCGTTCAAAAAGAATAACAGATTTAAAGAATCGAGATCAGGTATTGGGGTTTGTTTTTCTTTTGCTTCCACCTTTCAAAGTACCAAGCCGAGCTTCGACGAAAACTGCCGAGTGCGCGCACGTGTAGAGGGATTATAACTATTTTATTCTGAGAAAATAAATAGCGCCGAGTCAATGCGGCTAAATATAAGAATATACAAAAATATATATATATATATATATATATATATATATATATATATAATACACAATACACATAAGAAAACGAACACGACCATTGCCGAGGCCACCATGAGCGACTTTACATTGTTGAGGGATGCATTGTTGGTGCAAGCGTTACAATTTACAATATATTTTTTTTTAGGTCACTTTATAACAACAAACGTCATCAGCGACCACAGTATTCTTACAAGATCAATGTACATACAACATTTAATACAAATATATCACAACTGCGGTCATAAACTGAACTATTTGAACTTTGATAATAGCAAAGTATTTTCAGTATCTTAAATATAATATATACGCATAGGAACCTTTTATTCTAATAGATTAAAATTATCTCGAATATGCCTGAAGTATATAATAATTATTCTGAGTACCAGCGTTGCCTTATGACGTATTTATAAAAATTACATGACTTATTGGCGCGCAACCGCGACAGTGATAAATAATAATAATTACTCTGCGTATTAACATTATAGAATTACCGCCATGCACCGAAGTTTATATTTAAGTAAACTTTTTATGGGTTTTTTCGAATTACCAAATATGTATGCAATAGTTGAAATAAAATAGGATGCCTTTTATACTAAAGGAGCTGTCATGTGACTATCATCCCCGAGTGTTTGGACATTTGGACAAGATAAAAACCATAGCGACAATTAATGAATCATGAATGAATCTAGTGATTCCATTTCTGAAAACGATTTACTCTATCCCCCTCTAGTACCTATCATAATTGGCCCGTAACACCTTTTTAATAAACCATCTTAGAATTCTATAATTTACTAAAATCCATAGTAATTCTTCAAAGTAGAATTTCTCGTTAATTAATTATTTCTTCCGCCATTTACTACAAATAAGAAGATTCAACGAGTGAGATGACGTCTCTGACCTGCATTCGGGAGATTCACCCCATGGGCTGGGGTGTTTTTCGTGGGCTCCTTTGGTCACCAAGTAAATACGGGATTGGATATTTAATACAACGACTCAAAGTACCAGCCGCCATCTAAAACAATACCAAACTCTGAAAATAGTTGGCAATTGTGATTGCGCTGCCATCTATCCACAGAGAGTGCAAGCAGTAGACTGGATAGCACGCCTTACTCCATTTGCCTCTCGCGTAGCTAAGTGGTAAGATTGGTGTGAGGAAATGAGATCTTAGAAGGTTAGTTCCGGTTTGCTAAATACTACAGATAGCACTATCCGCGTACAGTAGTAGTACAGTTAGACTGCACGCCTCTTAAAATTCTGCTTGGCGCTAATCGAAGGCCGTATGGAAACGGCCATGAGACTTTAAAAAATCTGATATGTTCCATTCACATGACTTTCTCTAGTTGTTCCCAAATAACTTTTCTTATAAAAGAATATTGTTTTATATACGTTATCCTAATTAACATAAATATTGCCAGAATTTTTCTTATTACTTGCTTCTTTGTACGTGAAAGGGAAACAAGGGAATATTTCAGTCTAAAGCGATAGTCATATCTTTTAAAAGCTGGTTACCAAGTGAAATAATTTAAATTCGGATCTCTTTGCTTGGTATGGTTAAACAAAAGAGACGATAACAAAGATGTCTCCCGTTTGCGAAAAATTTAAGTACCTTAAAGCTGAAATCAAGAACTCGGAATATCTCGAAAACAGTTAATTCTATAAACGGTTTTAATGAGATCTGCACGCATTCTGTAGTACGTTTACCAGTTGTAGAATAGTTACACAAAATGAAGTGGTTTTAAGTGGCTATTACCAGAAAATTCAAGATATATAATGCATCTGTAATGAAACTTAAACATATAATGTTTTAATAAAAATCGTTATAGCTATTTTTGAGAAAATCAAAAATTTTCGAAGAATATTCCATATAAAAGGTAGTTGGGGGTTAGGAGTATTTCCTCGAAAGTCTTCGTGTCGCATTCTTGGAAGATACTAAACTTAAATACCAAGTTTGTTTCTAACCTACTTATCGTTTTTGAGTTATACTGCTGCCACCCCCCCCACACACACACACACACGCACACACAGCCAGACACACGGATGTTTCTAAAAATGCTTCTTTTTTGATTCGGGGCATCTCAAAACATATATTTCCAGTGAAATCTCGGTATCGAATTTTTGGGTTGAATTCAATACCTTCTTTTTCCTCTATGTAGATTGCACATGGGGCTAGAGAAAGTAAAAAGGCTACTGGCCACCACATATCCTTACCGAACAATTTGGTCGCGATATGACCGAGTTGCTAAAACAATGTAAAATAAAATGCAAAAGAAAAACAAATCATCCTTTACAGGCATAAACATAAGAGTGGCTTGTGTGTAGATTGCTTTCTGTTCTCGACATTATAAGGTGATACACGACAATCAAGCGAGTTGGTGACGCCTAGACTGATTTTAATCCCTTTTGTTACAACGAGAAAAATCTGATGTGTTACACTCGCATGACTTTTTCTAGCTGCTCTACAAACATTATTCTTCTTTATCCACCATACTAATCGAGATAATCATTAGCAGAATGTTCGTATTACTTAGTTTCTTATAAGTAGAAGGGAACTAAAAGAATGCGCTATGCTAAAGTGATAGTCAAGTGTTTAAAAGCTGCCGTTATGCGACTGTCATTGCAAATCGCTTCTTTGCTCGGCTAGGAGTAGAACAAAAGAAAAACAGACACTTTATGCTTGAAAAAAGTATTACTAATTTACAATTGAAACCAACAACAAGGAATATCTCGAAAAGGGTTACCTGTACAACAAAAACGTAAAGGTCATAAATTATGTGGTTTGGCGGGATCTAAATTTTTGTGTAATACGTTTTTGTCTATCTCTTGCGGTTTAGCAGTTAAGCAAAATTCGGCAAAATTCATTCAGAATAAAGAAGTCTTCAGAGTCTATTCTCAGAAAATTCAAGATATACGTTTTAATTGGTATGTAAATATCTTTAATCCTTGGATTTCTAATCAAAATCATTAGAGCCATTTTTTTTAAAATCAAAATTTTCGAAAAATATTCCATGTAAAAAGTAGTTTGTGTTGGGGGGATTTTCTTGAAAATATTCGTGTCGCATCTTTGGAAGTTACTAAACTTTAACATCAAGTTTGGTATTTAACGGTCATTTAGTTTTATGGCTATGTTGTCCATAGACACACGGACGTTTTTCTAATTTTTTCCGACTCGGGGGACCTCAAAACATATATTTCCGGTGAAATCTCGGCATCGAATTTTTGGGTGCAATACTTCTCTACAGTGTACATCCGGGGCTTGGGAAATTAAAAAAAAACCTCCTTGCATTCAAATTATGCATACTCATATGTTAGTGAAAGTATGTTAAGGATTTTGAGCACACTGTAGGAAAGAAGTCATTGAGCCCCAGTAGGCACGTTGGCCCGTGTCCAGGTGATATACTGTTGGGAGAATCAAAGTTTGCGTGATGAGTTTGTCCCGCTGTGATTTAAGCGACCGACCAGCATTTAGTGAGGTGTCAACGCTTCGCTCCCAGCAAGATACTTCAATTTAATTTACTGTAATTCCATCTGCTCGCACTTGTTCAGACTGTCAACTGTCTTTTCATACGTCTACCGAACTCGTGATTTGCTGCGCAGTGACGAGTATATAATGATGGGGAGCAGCCCAAATTCTGCGTTTTCTCTTAGCCCCATTCTTAATTTCTCTGTTACTTTCCTATGTTGTTATGTATTCATAAATGAAATAAATTCTACTTTCCCATATTGGAATTTACACACATAAATCATACAGAAAGTACTAAAATAATCATACCATTCACATGACTTTCTCTACTGATTCTGTAACAACGTATTCATACAAAAGCTTATTCTTCTACGTTATGTTAATCAAGATAAAATATTGGCAGAAATGATATTACTTCTTAGTTCCTTATAAATATAAATAAAATAAGGGAATAAACTAAGCTAAAGCCATAGTCATGATTGAAATTAAATTCTCTTTGCATGGTCAGGAGCAAAAAAAGAAACAAGAATGACATCTCATGTATTTTAAAATTGAAACCAATACAAACGAATATATTGGAAATGAATAGCTCCATAAAAAATATATATGTAGCAACAGTGAATGCACATTTATTGTGCAGTAAGTTTAAGTTTATCTCTTATGCTTTACCGATTATGCAAAAGTCAACCAGAATGCAGAAGTCTTCAGAGGCTATTTCAGGAAATGCAAGATATATATATATTCTCTTCGTCATGTAAAAGTCTTTATTATATATATTTTAATCAAAATCGTCAGATCAGTTTTTGAGAAAATCAACATTTTCGAAAATTTTTTCATGTAAAGAACAATTTTGGGAGTTTTCACGAGAATGTTCATTCCACATTCGTGGAAGTTATTGAACTTAAATGTAAAGGTTAGACTTACGGTATTTTCTTTTTTGAACTATACTGTTCACAATCACACACAAGTATCACCTGCGGTGCCAAAGCAGTAAAAGCGGGCGTTAAACACTACCAAAAATACAAACAAATACCTACCATCTTCCAAAATTGCGTTTTTTATTCAGTGATTTCAAAACACACATTTTCGGTGAGATATCGTAACAAATTTTTAGGAGAATGCAATACCTTCTCTACCCACTGAGTATCCCCTACACAAGTGATCGCGAAAATAAAAATGTTGAATTATACAATACAAACTTTAAATGAATACAGGTAACTAATGAGCCACGAGTATTTTTGTTTTCAATATATTTGCACAATAAAATCAAAGTTTATTCTGCGACAGCAATATAAAATGGCACCTTGTGAGTTTATATGCACCCTGGGGACTCTAATCCTCAAAGACTAAGCGATAAGGTAGAGAAAAATTTGTGAACCTAACATTAGAATTCTTAAGAGCTTATTTACCCCACAGGCTATAGTCTCTGTGGAATTTCCTTGTATGCTTGAAATTAAAGGTTTTATATTTTCCTTGTAAGTTCAAAAGTATTTATGGACAAAAATTGAATCGTACTTTATCTAACTAGAAGTTACAATCATTTTTCATAAACTGCTGTGATTATCTTCGCATTTGTAATGACTAATGAGTAGATATATGTTAGTGTGAAACATAAGATATTTTTTCCTATAATGGATGTACTTAGAGAAAAACCGAAGAAAGGGAAATTGATTTAATACGACTTACGAGTGGCACGAGTAACTCCTGTGATTATAATTGTACTAAATTAATAGTTATTTTGGAAAGAAACGATGGAGAATGACAAAAAATTGCAATAAATAGTTAAATAAATAAAAAGCACAAGTTACAAGAATTCTCTTGCTAGGTAAGAATCATTAGTTACAGCAAACGCTAAAATAAACTCTTAAGTTGTAGTCAGAGTAATGAAGGTAATTAAAACTCTAGGAATCTCGGTAAGCATGCACCCCATTAAGCTGAAGGCTCAATTCCTGGGAAGTTAATGTGTTCGCCAATCCAATGACTATTCTAAGAGTTAGTATTGTGCAATGATACTTGAGATACAAAGATGCATAAAATTATGTCTCAGATATTAATGAGAAGTGTAAAATTCGGCAACGTAGAAAATAGAAACTATGGTGGGGTAATCTGATGTAGGAGAGATTTAGGTCAATACGAAGTCTCTTACTCACACTTGGTCCAGAAAACCGCGGGATATAGGCAGTAGGTATTCTATTTGCCGTAATTTTCCTTCAGCGCTGCGTGGCTCCATATGTTTCCGACCAACCTTAGTACAGGTGAAGGTGTTAGTATAAAATAGGTATGTATTTTGGGGCTATATGCTACCGGTCGTTGTTTTGTAAGGTTTGAAGTGTTTGAAAACGTTCTTTCTAGTGTGCTACGTTCGAATAACTTTAAAGCGTGTTTGCTGTGTGTGCACTAAAGCAGATAACTTGCTGAAAAAAGTACTCAACAACGAATAATTTAATGTTTGTATAAAAATGTCTATGCTGACAAATTTCTATTCAATTTATAGACCGATTCCCTGGTAGGAAGCTGAAAGACTCCACTTAGAGTAACTATAATATGTTGATGAAATAAAACGAGATTTACTAATAAAAGTTTACGATGGGAATACTCCGGAATTTGTCCTCGCATCCTACCGGCCTCTTCTCATCCACCTTCACGGCTGATGCATGACAGTAGAATCTGAATAACGGCACGTATTTAAAAAAATAGACGTGTTCCATTCACATGACTTTTACATCTCTGCAACAAATAATTGTTAAAAAGCATATGGCTCTATTTAATCGAGAAAAAAATAGCAGAAATAGTGTTATTACTTGCTTCCTTGTAAGTAGAAGTGAAATAAGAAAGTACTAAACGTTAAAGTGATAGTCAAAAGCTGGTTGCTATGTAACTGAAGTTCCTTTGTTTGTATGGACAAGAGTTGATAGATTCCTGTATGAGAAAAGTAATTTTTAAGGTGAAAAAAAATAAGGAATATCTCAAAAAGGACAAACTCGACGAAAAAAATGTATATAACATAAATTGCGTGTTTTAACGTGCTGTAAATTTTTTGTGTGGTAAGTTTTTGTCCATCTCTTACAGTTTAACAGTTATGCAAAGTTCCCTAAAATTCATCCAGTAGTCTTCAGAGGCTCTTCCCAGAAAATTCAAGTTATACATGTTATTTGCTAGCTAAATATCTTTAATATAAGATATTTTAATCAAAATCGTTAGAATCATTTTTAGAAAATAAAAAATTTCGAAAAATGTTCCATGTTAAGGGTAGTTTGGGATAGAGGGATTTTTCTCAAAATCTTTCTGTCGTATCCCTGGAAGATACTAAACTTAAATACCAAGTTTGTTAGTTTACCGATTTTTATTTTTTGAGTTATCGTGTTCACATACACACGGACACACTCACATGGCCCTTTTTCTGAAAATGATTTATTTTTTGGGTGGAATGCAATACTTTCTCTAAACATTATGTGCATACTATGTGTAGAGAAAGTAAAAAAATAGTTACTGTGGCGCCTATAGACTTCAGGCTATAGTTATACAAGTTACTCCTACTTCAGTGATTGCAGCTAGCACTAGGCTCATTACTCATTTGGCACTAATTGTATTAGTCGCATAGCAATTTAGAAAATCTCCGTAATTTAAACTCTTTATTACGGAATTAAGTTGTGCCTAAACTACGATTGTGCCGATTTATTACGACAAATTTATAATTCTTAGTCTTATAGTTAGAACAGTTAATTATTTGCTTTGCAACAATCGGCAAGTACTTCCAAATAGATCTGATGTCAATTTTCACCGCACTCACGCATGCCCTAAAAAATAAAATTCACAGCACTCCACTGGAGCAGCTAGTAGCCACACACCTCCGACATTATATTTTGGAAGAATTTATTAGAAAATACATTTCCCCTGTGTTTTATTGAACAGGGATATAATTGGAAAGGGCAAAAATGCTTTAACAGCAAAAATTATGTTGAACATCGAGCGACAGTTGAAAATCTGTACATGCACCAGCGATCGGTGGGAAAACAATGGAGCATTTATATTCACAACAAGAACAATAGCTATTATTAGACACCATATTGTGTTTGTGATCGAAATTTATGTTTGTGATTAATTATTCACTAATATATGTGTCCCATTATGATTTCATTAGCAACTGAAAACTTTGACGCCGGATTTATACGAAAAGCACCAGAAAGGACACTATGTCCTTTGTACAACGAGTGCGAGATAAAACTCAAACATATTCACGTCTATTAATTATACACATATATCAACAAATTTATCCCTCACCGCTTGCTCTGCAGTGACAACAAGTGATGAATTGCTCCATGTTTCGATCGAAAGCATTTCAACATCATCAGGGTAATGAGTAAACACAGTGGACTAATTTAAAAGCGCTTGCAATTGACTAATGCGCTGTCTATTTATATTATTAAACGCTATTATCATACGCGATTGAGGTCGGTAATGAACGAATCCACAGATGGTTAAACGTTCGTAGCTTGTTTCAAGCGATAGCTCATGAAATGCAGTCTACCAATTGCTATAAAACATAAAGATCACTGGCGAACCTAAAGTAGATATCTATGTAATCAACATAATATTGATTCAATTGCTTTTTCACACAAGCCGTGTGAAGGGCAGGAGTTTGATAGGTAGAGTCAGACTGAAATATTCAATGCCATAGACAGGATTTAAACCACGGATCTCCCGGTCTCTAGCCGGTTGCTCTTCTACAAAGCTACCATGGCAACATGCTGGCAATATCATTGAATTTCTCATCTGACTCATATGTTTCCGGTAAACCACAAGGTGATCTCAAATTATTTTGAGGTGACAACCCCAATGGCAACTTACAATGTTGTAAGCACTTTAAGTTCTAGGATTCATAGTATAGCCAACTATTATGGTCAATCGGTATACCAATTGAATACTATGAATCCTGGGACCTAAAGTACTTACAGCATTGTAAGTCGCCATTGGAATTGTCATCTCAAAATAATTTGAGATCACGGCATGGTTTACTGGGAAACATGCGAGTCAGTTGAGAAATGCAATGCTATTTCTTAAAAATGCTATTTATTTTCATAATTAGTCAGGAAAAATCCTTTAAGTAGATTGTGCGAAACCAGCAGGATCGCAGGGCTGCTGTAAAATTTGGCCAAAAATATCAATTTGTATTGTTTATTATATGCTGAACATTGTAGTTTCATAATATGCAATTATTTTGTTTGTAACTTAGTCTGAAGGCATTAAAAGCATGTTTAAATCGCCCCTGGCTTTTGGGTTGTGAAAAGCTTTGAGGGCAGCGGCAATGGGGCTCAAAGGGTAACAAATACTTGCGA
Organism: Hymenopus coronatus; assembly: GCA_030762935.1. Taxonomy (NCBI): domain Eukaryota; kingdom Metazoa; phylum Arthropoda; class Insecta; order Mantodea; family Hymenopodidae; genus Hymenopus; species Hymenopus coronatus. The sequence goes on along the minus strand of CM060881.1, from coordinate 85,520,164 downwards.
ACAATACTGGTTAATAGACTTGTCAATTTGCATGGAGTGCGACAGTTAAAATATTTTATAGAAGCGCTAGTAAAAGTTTTCTGAAAGTATTTGATTATAAGCCATTTGGTAACTGTGAAATACAAAAATTAAACTGCAGAGTATACATGCAGAAACGAACTGTCATAAAACCAAGGAACTTTCACAAAGATATTTTTGGAAAAATGCTGGTAAATGGAAAAAATGTATGCAAACGGAAGGTTCATAGATAATCAAATTAAGAATTTACAAATTATATATTATTACATGGATATAAAAAATTTGATGTGTTCCATTCACATGACTTTCTCTACATCTCTGCAACAAATTATTGTTAAAAAGCTCATGCTTCTATTTACTTCATGGTAATTGAGAAAAAAATTAGCAAAAATAGCTTGCTTCCTTGTAAGTAGAAGCAAAACAATGGAGTACCATACGTTAAAATGACAGTAAAAAGCTGGTTTTCTATGTGACTGAAGTTCCTTTGAATGGACAGGAGTTCACAAATTCCTGCTTGAGAAAAGTATGTTTTTTAAAGCTGAAACTAAAAACAAGGAATATCTTAAAAAAGATCAACATAAATTGTGTGTTTTAATGTGCTCTACATTTTCTGTGTGGTAAGTTTTTGTTCATCACTTACGGTTTAGCAATTATGCAAAGTTCTGTAAAATTCATCCACAATAAAGTAGACTTCAGAGGCTGTTCCCATAAAATTCCAGATATACATTTTATTTGTCGTGTAAATGTCTTTACTACATGAAATTTTAATCAAAATCGTTTGAGCAATTTTTGAGAAACTCAAAATGTTTGAAGAAATTTCCATGTAAAGGTAGTTGGGGGTGGAGAGATTTTCTTGAAAATCTTCATGTCGAATCCTTGGAAGATACTTAACTTAAACACCAAGTTTGGTATTTAACGAACTTTTCCTTTTTTGAGTGTGCTGCCCATAGACACACACATACATACACAGACAAATTTCTAAAAAAATGCAATTTTTGGATTCAGGGGGTCTCAAAGCATACATATATTTCCAGTGAAATCCAAGTATCAAATTTTTGGGTGCAATACAATACCTTCTCTAAACACTATGTGCATAGTAATTGTAGGAAAAGCAATACACTTGAATCAAAATCGTTAGAGCTGTTTTTAAAAAAAATAAGAAACTCCGTAACAATTTCATGTTCATATCGTTTGAATAGAAGAGTCTTCTTGATATTCTTTTTGTTGCATATTCGAAATGAACTTAAATATTAATTTTGGTATTTAATCCACATACGCACAGAAACTGACAGACGCATATCATGTTACATAACCTTTCAGAATCCAGGAACCTCAAAAAAAAAAATGTGTTCTATTAAATATCAGTATAGATTTTTATGGGGAAATCAATACATTCTCTACATCCTAGGTATGTCTTACAAAACAATACGCTAAATATCCATAAAATATTCTTAAGTCGTATACAGAAAAAATCGTAATGCTGCGTTTGCATACTGTTCCTCCTCATTTTTCTAAAACATTCTTTAAAAAGTGTATTCTACTCTATGCTTCTTCTTAATACAGATAAATCCTCCTTACTAATTTATTTGTAGCTATAAGAAGAATATAATAAACTAAAACGATAATCAAATATTTTCAACACCAGTCTTAATGTGAATACATTGAAAATTTATTCTCTTTGCATATACACGAAAAGGAAAATACGAAGAGGAAAAAAGAATAGCGATTTGAGCTGAGAAAAGTAAAAAGCATCTCAAAATTAAAATTTATAACAAATAGTATTTTGGTGGAAGTTAACGACATAAAAATCGTTAAGATCTATGTGCAGTATATTTTCTCTATCTCTTAGGATTTACCAAATATTCAAAAGTGTTACAGAATAAAGAGGACTTCAGAGGTTATTCCCAGAAAATTCATAATGTATATCATTTGTTTAATGAAATGTATAACTTAAACACGTGCTAATTTAACCAAAGTAGTTACAAACATTTTTGAGAAAACAAAGAGAAAAAAAAAGAATGATATTCCAGTTAAAGGAAAGTTTGGAGATGGGACATTTTTTTTCAACATCTTAATTTGTCTTTGGAAGACTCTGAACTCAGTGCAAGTTTATTATTTGAAAGCCATTTCGTTTTTCAGCTATGCTGTTCATAGATCCTTCCCTAAGAATGCATTTTTGAAAGCAGTTCAGGGGCCTTAAAAGTATAAATTTGTCATGAAATCTGGATATCATAATTTAGTTTGGAACACAATACTTCCACTACTTACTAGTACGTAGTATATAAAGTAAAAATAACGTACTATAGCTTTCATTCTATTCCTTTAAGCCTAAGCAGTTCACTTATCTAGTCCACTCTTTTTTGAGTTTAAGTTTATTTACCTAGGTAGGTTACATCGGACGATGAATGAATAAATGAACTGGGTGAAATGTTGCTCAAATTATCCCGAGGTCCATATAGTGTAAGAGTTATCAGGCAATTGTCCTCTTAGGATAAGGGAAAACTCCAGAAAAAGAACTTGTTCGGGTAACTGACCCTAACTCGAAATCGAGACCTCTTGAATTCAAGGCAGACTCATTATGAGCTTTCCTGAAAAGTAAGGGAAAGAATATGTACAATAAAGGCTACTTTAAATGGCGCTATGTAATTAAAGCAGATGTTTCAGGCTTCTGTATCTGAGGTACAAGCTTAAACCATTTCTAGTGAAAGTTTAATAGTGTTAACATAAAATAGATACTTTGTGGAACAGATAAGTGATAACATTTCCTTGTGGTTATTAAAATAATTATAGAACACCAGCGAAACACTTCCCAACTCTGAATTAACACCACTTTTAAACTACTTATAGGTTTAAAATGTACAAAGTTTAAGCGGAAGCAGCCCATGTTTCATTATTTTTGTTATATTAAAAGAGATTTTTATGACTTTAGTGTTCATTCCTTTTGTGGTTCAGTTACTTTGTACTTATTTAATTTCATCTGAATATATGAACAGAATAAAAGTGCGGCGGAATTTGTCCCTAAGGGAAATTTAATTTAATATTTGACCATGTTGCACTTTTTGCCATTCTGGTTAGAGGTAATGACCAGCAGGGTTGTGGAATATTGCAAATACATTTTTGCAGTTTCTACAAAGAGACAATTTTCTAAAATATTTGAGCGAAAATTGGAAAGTCACCTTTGAAGCGAATGTCCCGCCAATCCATTATAACTAGGTATAAGTTAGTCATTCCCATCTTCTGAATTTATACTATCAATCTCGGATACAGAAGTGTTTGTTTAATAAACATCCCGTGATTTAAAACATATCTCTTACCTTTACAATTTATGCAGTTTAGCAGAATAGACTAAATAATTGAGTGTGCCTTAATATTATGCATATTTATCTTTCCTAGATATCTGTTCGATAAAGATAGAAAATTCGATATTTTACACGACTTTTCCTGCCTATTTCGGCTTGATGTGCATCAGTGAGCAACCTGGTACTCACGACTCGCAGGAGCCTACCTTCAACATGTACTGCACTCTGGCATTGAGTCAAGGGTCGACACGGCTGTATGAAATGTTGTAAAATAATGACGGTGTATGTTTCATTTCCTTGTCCAATTCAAATATTTATCATTCAAGACACTGAGGAACGGCATTCTTTTCGATAAACAGAAAATGTTCTTCACACAAACTTGTCAAAGGGTCTTCTCTTACTTAGTGACATGCTTTATGAGAAATGACAATGAATTATTTATTCTAAATTATTAGATTTTTTGATTGGAAAATCAAGCGCAGTTTTGTAATAGAAAAATACATTTTGGTGCCCAAAATTTGTATTATAATTGAATGAAATTAATAAAATTTAATCAATGGAAGTACAAAATGAAATGTAAAAAAATATGTATTATTTTTATTAATTTTAGAAATTTACTGTATAATACTTCGTCCTGGTATCTAATTAAGTACACCATAAAATGCATTCCAAATGTTCTATTTATTTTCTTTGTTCTTGTTGAATTATAGAATATTGTTGTGCAGTTTTATTAATTACCTACAAAGACACTTAAAAGTAACTACTAAAATGCTTAAGAAGTTATCTGATTAAATTAAAGTAAAATTAAAAATTAATACAAAGTAAATTAAAACACTAAAAACAAAATAATGCAAACTACTAAAAATTTACTGTTAATACTGCAATCGATATCCACAATAACTGCAGTTCAGTTATGACCTGTTGCTGCAAGTTAAATGATGTGTATCGACGCAAAAGTGTTGGTACCCAAAACACATAATTTCTCAGTTTTTATATTATATGTCATTTAATTTGTATATACATACAGACATTAATTTTCTTTAAACTATGTATCAATTATATATGTCCATAATTATGCTTATATTTAATACTTAATAATTAATTTATACATATAATAAAATAAAATCACTTCATTAAGCGTATGTATGTATGTATGTATGTATGTATGTATGTATGTATGTATGTATGTATGTATGTATGTATGTATGTATGTATGTATGTATGTATGTATGTATGTATGTATGTATGTATGTATGTATGTATGTATGTATGTATGTATGTATGTATGTATGTATGTATGTATGTATGTATGTATGTATGTATGTATGTGTGTGTATGTGTGTGTATGTGTGTGTATGTATGTGTATGTGTGTATGTGTGTATTGTATGTGTGTATTGTATGTGTGTATGTGTGTATGTATGTATGTATGTATTTATTTATGTATGTATGCATGTACGTATGTACGTATGTATATACACAAGAGAAACTTGAAAAATCGGTGCAACATTCAAAGCATTTTAAAAGCATTCATACGAGAAATCTTGGAAACAATAAACTGGAATACAGACTATTCTTCTTATATATTGTATATGATAATTTTATCTTCTTAATTTGGCTGCAAGACTGTTTACATACTTGCCTATAAAAGAACAGGAAGTATTGCATTCTAACCACCCAAAAAATGTATGTCCAGATTCTACGAATACATTTTGAGGGCCTATGAATCATAAAAATAATACTTCAATATGTCTATGGACATATAACTCAAAATACGAAAAGTAGAATACATATCTAGGTTTGTGTTTAATTTCAGTAGCTACCTTTCAAAGATGGAATACGAGGATTTTCAACAAAGCTCCAACTTAAACTATGTTTAAGATGAAAAATTTTTCGGTATTCTTCTGTTCATAAAAATGACTAACTATTGATTAAATTGCCTGTTTAAGGGTTTTACAGACAACTAAAATATATATTTAATTTTTTTTGCGAATAGCCTGTTAAGTTTCGATTACTGGAAAAACACATTGTTTAATTTTGTAAACCATAAGCGGCAAAGCTTTTTAAAATGTCATTTACTTAAAATAACTGTTTGGCGACATCAGAAATTTCCCCACATATCCATAATTTATCGATTTGATTTTTATAATTTTGTAATTTTCAAAGTTGTTTATCTCTTATGGTTATCAGTTATACAAAATAATATCTAAAAATCTTTGGAATGAAATGGACCACAAGGCAACTCCCAAAAAAATTCAAGATATCTACATTTTATTTCTCACGTAAATTTTAACCTCCGCAAAGAAGTAGTAGATAAAAATTAAATATGAATATTTTATGGAAGTTCAATGAAAATAAATCTTAAAAATAGAGATACTCATGTAAAAGTAACATTTCTTTTATCTGGTAGTGATGCAAGGACATGGCATTTGAAGGTCATCACATAGCAACATACCTTTGAAAAAATTTACTATCATTCCAGACTATTGTACTCCGCTTGTACAGTAACAAACTAGTAGCATAAGCATTTATGTACACTTCTAACATGATCGAAACAGCAGATTAAGCTTTGTCAAAATATTTATATAAGATTTGGTAGAGAATGTCATGCGAATGTAATGCATCATATTTGTTAAAGTCGGACCTCTCAAGGTGCATGAACCGATATTACAAATTAAGACTTGACTACTTTGACAAATGCAAAATCCAGCTTCATAGCGTTTTCCGTTTCCTTACGTTTGTCGCGGTAGTTTCGGAACTGTCCCGAAGTGAGCCGAGCCGAGCCGAGCCGAGCCGAGCAGAGCAGAGCACAGAATTTTTAGTGACATCAAATAATGACCAGATTTTGAAATTTGCACCACTCTTAATTCTACAACTGAATGTGCAATGAAATTATTTATACAGAAGAAACAATTTATTTTCCGTACTGTACGAAGTTCTTTTATATGAGTGGCTTGAAGAATAGATACTTTCCTTGCGTTAGGAGGTGGATTGCAATGCATGCTGTTTATGAAATCAACTAATTCTCAGCAGATGAGATTGTTTAAATTGAGATCTTCTGTCGGCAAAGAAAGTTTTCATGCATCCAAAGTATTTGTCTTTCTACGAATGAATAGGTATTTGTTCTTTAAAAATTTGGACAGCATAAATAAACGAGAAGTTGGTTAAATATCAAATTTGGCATTTAGTTCAAAATATTCCAAGGATGGATACGAAAATTTTCGGGAAAAATCCATCCACTCTCAAATACCCTTTATATGTAGCATTTTTGGAAAGCAGTTGTTTTTATTTTATTTTAAGAGCTAATTCTCCCCGATACATATTTTGTCATTGCTTTTTAATTTTAAGCTATCTAAAATTTTCTCAAACGGAACATTTCCATTCCTTAATCTCTCCTTTGTTTCACTCCTGATAAGCTAAGAGAATTGCATTTCATTTCATCCACATAGAGACGAGATGTAAAAGGTTTGACTATTGCTTTAGCCTAGTGTACTCCCTCATTTACCTTCTAATTACAAGGAAGCAAGTAATAATTCTGCTAATGTTTATCTGGAATAGAATTATGTAGATAAAAATATTATTTTGTTTATGGATCAGTTAGAGAAAGATGTGAATGGAACACACACTTTTTGATACAGGGCCTCTGTGTTTCTAGTGAAATCTTTATATCGAATGTTTGTGTTGATTCTAGCACGTATGTACCGAGATTTTACCGGAAATACACAATTTGAGAACCTTTAAATAAAAAGAAAACATTAGGAGAAAAATGTGTGTGTGCAACATGAAGATTTTCAAGATATTTCTCAACGAGTTTCTATAACAAGTTTAATTAAAATGCCTTATATTAAATATATTTACATGAAAAATAAAATGTATATCTTGAATTCTATGGGAATAGTCTCTGAAGACCTATTAATTTTGAATGAATTTTACATAACTAATAAACTGTAAGAGAGAGACAAAGCTTACAACACAAAAACTGTAAATCTCGTTACAATACAGAATTTATATTATTCAAATATTTTTATAGTTAACCGTTTCCAAGATATCCGTCGATACTGGTTTCAATGTTAAACGCCTTAAACATTGTTTTTTTTTTTTTTTTTTTTTTTTTTTTTTTTTTTTTTTTTTTTTTTTTTTTTTTTTTCAAACGTCTCGATGGTTTTACTGCTGGCCTTGCAAAGAGAACAAAACTTCCATTTTCCACAATACTAAACAACTTTTAAAAAAGTTGACTGTCGGTTTAGCCTGGTGCAGTTCCTTATTTCCCTTCTGCTTAGAATGAAACAAATAATAAAACAGTTTTTGCTAATGTTATCTGGATCAGCATGATCCAACAATATACTGAACATTACGGGCCATTAATGCAAAGCGGTATAACAGGGTTTCGGTGAGCTTTTTAAGTCACAAGGGTGTTAGACAAGGATGTATTTTACCTCCCTTCTCTTTTTTCTCTTTGTGAAAGAAGTAGTGCATACAGCGTTAAAATAAAATGTGGAGATGTCTGAGAAGTCTGAGAAGGGTGACATTCGGATTCAAGCATTTTAATATGCAGATGATACGTCTCTTCTGCTGTGAGGAGGTAAAAGCAACTAGGCAGAATAAAGAGATTTCTACTGAACAAGGTAAAGGGCTTATATACTTAGGTCTAACTGATATCTACATAAAAAGGATGAACTGAACCTATTAAGGTTACGCAACTTAAAACGGTGATGAGCTCTATGTATGCATACGGTACAAATTACAGCTATGCTACTTTATAAGGAAATTACGATAAAGCTAGTTGAAGTGAAAGCCAACTTTTGAAAGATATCCAAGGGCGTGGAATAAAGTAAGCTGTGATATTTTTAGAGAATTTGGTGCATAGAAGAAATCAATGCAAGATGGGCGCTCAAATATTGACTTAGAATTATGAGAGAGAATGAATCGCTTATTAAAACAATAGAAACTTACACTGTGACAAACATTTTAGGATAACAGGGAATCAGAGGTGGGCATTGAAAATCAAGAGAAGGCTGGATATACCAGAATGGGTAATACTTGTTTGGAGGGACAAGGAAATAGAGCAAATCTGATGATGATTAGTGTTTAGGGCGCTCAACTTCTAGGTCATCAGCGCCCACCAGAAACATTCGTTACTAAAACCAAGCGATTAGGTCAATAAGCATAACAATTAATGATAGAAATGAATCTTAAAAAGGACTAAAATGCCAATTAAATTCACTGTAAATAAAGCTTCCCATGGAAGAAACCAAAGGGAGATTAAAACAAGGGAGCTAAAATGAGTAATTGAAAGCAAATTCCTAAAGCAATAGGTACACGTAGCTGAAATTGAATAGCATAAAAGAACTGCGTAATCCACACCAACAGCGTACCAGAAGAAATAAAAGAAAAATAACACTATATAACAATCTTATAAGGTAGGGACGATAACATTTTCAAAAGCTGATCTACCGCTCCGGTATCATCCGCCAGAAGCTCTTTGGTACTCGCCGGTAATTGTAGTGCGATAAGAACCTCGCAGTGTCTCATTATGGTTGCAGTCGAAACTAAAAAAAATCTGATGTATTACACTCACATGACTTTCTTTATCCACTCTACAAACAAACTGTTTACAGAAGATTATTCTTTTTTCTAAACCATACTAATCGAGATAAATATTAACAGAATGTTCTTATTACTTAGTTCCTTATAAGTAGATAGAAGGGAACTAAAGGAATGCGCTATGCTAAAATGATAGTCATGTTTTAAAAGCTGTCGTTATGCAACTGTCTTTGGAAATCTCTTCGTTATTTGCCCAGGAGTAGAAATAAAAAAAACAAAAACAAAAAACGGTCAATTCCTGCCTTGAGAAAAATACAACAAGGAATAACTCGGAAACGGTTACCTTCACAACAAAAACGAAAATGACGTAAATTGTGTGTTTTGGCAAGATCTACATTTTTATGCAGCAATTGTTTATCTGTTTCTTACGGTTTAGCAGTTATGTAAAATTCGGCAATATTCATCCAGAATAAACATGTTTTCAGAGGCTATTCCCAGACAATTAGAGATATACATTTTACTTGTCATGTAAATATCTTAAATATAAGACATTTTAATCAAAATCGTTAGAGCCATTTTTGAGAAAATAAAAAATATTCGAAGTTTTTTCCATGGAAAGTGTAGGGGAATTTTCTCTAAAATCTTTATATCGCATCTTTGGAATATACCAAACTTAAATACCAAGTTAGGTATTTAACGGTCTTTTCATTTTGAGCTATGCTGTCCACAGACCCACAGACACATATAAGCACACACGGACTTTTTTTTAAAAATGCTTTTCTGGGTTCAGGGGGACCCAAAACATGTATTTCTGATGAAATCTGGGTGTGGACTTTTTGGGTGCAATACAATACCTTCTCTATACACTAGGTACAAAGTACGTATAAAGAAATGTAAAAAGAACGCGTATGGAACAACATATCTTTTTGGCTTAGGCTGGTATCGTGCTGAGCGATCAAATTAGTTAAGGGAAAGGTCATACAAATGCGTCGTTCGTAGAGAGGAAAAACATGTGCGCTAACACAGAAAAGCTGAGGAGAACTGTATCTGCCAAAGTTATCAAGAAGTCACAAACCATTTGGACATCGATGGTTGGATTGGGAGCGGAGAAAGCGCCTACTGCACATTTACAGTAAGAAGAGGAAGAATTCCATCCAATATTCCTTAGCTTAAATTTACTTGTGAAATTTCTGAACCCACAGAAGGCATTTCTAAAACTGTGTATGTGTATGTGTGTGTGTGTGTGAGTGAGAAAGAGATCAAGATAACTAAAAAACGAAAATTTGCTTAGATACCAAACATAATTTCCGATCTTGTAAGGATACTGTACGAAGATTTTGAGAAATATTTACTTACCTCAGACTATTATTGTATATATGGAACATTCTTCGAAGATTTTCATTTTCCTAAAAATTGGATCTGAAGATTTTTATTAAAATATCTATCAAATATTTAAGATATATTCATAATAAATTAAATGTGTTACATTTTATTATATATTCTATTACATATTAGTTATACTGCTTACTAGACGTATGCTTATTTCATATTATAATTAATTTACTATCAATATTACCATAAAATAACCATCAAGATCATTACAGATGACTTCACGGAGCCAAATTGGAATTGGAGATTCCCAAGCTTTCGACCATCTTGACTAATGGTCTTTGTCAGGGAACAGAAGACCACAGAGTAAAGATGGTCGAAAGCTTGGATTTCTCCGATTCCAATTTAACTGGGCTGCTATTCCGTGAAGTCATCTGTAATAATCAACACCAAGAAAAATTAAAATCTTTAACTACTAAGATCATTCCAGTAGTTATAATTTTATACGCAAGAGCAACGGCTGTAATGCAAAACGCTGCTAGTATCAGCGCAGTGTGATGGCTTGCACGTCAGTATTCTACAACTCTAGGGGTGGGTATGAATATTGGTTTTTAAGCAATACCGTTTATATGTGTGTATGATTTTTTGTTTGTGTTTTTGTAGCATTCACTATTTTTCGCAGTTCTTAGCAAAGATCCATACATTTGAAGTTCAGTGGGACGAATTCAGATCAAAATATACAGACAATAATGGATTACACGTGTAAGCACACCATCTGATCCATAATAAATATACCACTTTACTCTATTCCGTTTGTTTTATTTATTAATTATTCTGTGGATCTGTCGCTGTTATTGGTAAAATAATAATAAAAATATGTTGTGTTACTTTCACATGAGTTTCTGTACCACTCTATAGTTTATTAGTAGCTATACAAGCTATTCCTAAGTATTGTAATAAAAAACCCTTTTTCTCTATCAACTCTTTCTTTTTCCACAAATAGATCACAATATGGTTACATATAATTGTCTTACGTAACAATTCTGCCATTTAGTTTGTTTTAGATGTTCGTTGCGCCGATGAAACAGTTCACTACGAAATTCCCATCGAGTTTGCTCACTGTTGCACCCGATGCATACACAGTTAAAACTGCGCACTCTACAGGTTTTCATTGCACTTATATATATATATATATATATATATATATATATATCTGTTGGTTATGACGATGGAAACTTCTGGAAACCGACATACGTGCAATATACAGCAGGTATTCGCCAACTCACTCAGACTTAACACTACGCCGCTTCGACATCAAAGAACCTTTTGGAAGAACACCTGTTCGCTCACACGGGTGTAACAATCCGCGGCACAAGTATTTATTAACGAAACATGTATAACAATGGATACCGACTTTCGGCTATGACTTTCAAAGTAATCCGTACACACATGTTCGGCGACTATAGTCACAGTGTATTTTCGGGCTGCGCCGTGGCCGAGTGGTCAGACCACTAGCCCCTCACCTAGACTGCCGGGGTTCGATCCCAAGCGACCGCATGTGAGATTTGTGGTGGACAAAGCGGCGCTGGGGCGGGTTTTCTCCGGGTACTCCGGTTTCCCCCACCATCGCATTCCACCGGTGCTCCATCATCATTCGTGTATCATCAGTGTCACCGCCTGCGGTGCCATTAGTAGTTAAAGCGGGCGTTAAACACTACCAAAAAAAAAAGTGTATTTTCTATCTACTTCATTTTACTGAATATAAATCTTTGCAGAAATAGATACAGTGCACATTTCGTATTTGATACAGAGAGAATAACTTAGTAAACTGTTTAGAAACTGACATTATATGTACAACCCTAAAATACAATACACTTTGTATAAAAAATTCGAACACATTAATAATGGATACTTCGAAAATGGCTTAAATAAAAAAAAAATGATGTGTTTCATTCTTGTGGTTTTCTGTACATCTCTACAACAAATTGTTGCTAAAAAGAGTATTCTTCTATTTACCTAATACTAATCGAGAAAACATTAGTAGCAAGGGTCTTGTGACTCGCTTTCTTTTAAGTAGAAGGGAAATAAGGGAGTAAAACAGGCTAATAAGGTCAACACATATCTTAAAAGCTAGCAGCTATGTGATTGTAGTACGTTTGTTTGTAAAGGACAGGAGTTGACAAATTTATGAGAAAAGTATAAGTATTTTAAAGCTGAAACTAATAACAAGGGATATCTGAAAAACGGTTAACTATACGAAAGATATGTATATAACATAAATTGTGTATTTTAACAAGATCTGCAATTTTTTATAAGTAACTTATAGCCTATCTCTTACGGTTTACCAGTTATGCAACATTCCGCAAAATTCATCCAGAATAAACATGTCTCCAGAGGCTATTCCCAGACAGACATATACATTTTATTTGTCATGTATATATCTTAAATATTAGAGATTTTAATCAAAATCGTTACAGCCATTTTGAGAAAATAAAAAAGTTGGAATTTTTTTCCATGTAAAGGGTAGTTGGGTTGGGAGAATTTTCTTGAAAATCTTCGTGTCGCATCCTTGGAAGATACCGAACATAAATACCAAGTTATGTTTAGCGGTCTTTTCGTTTTTTTTAGCTATGCAGCACACACACACACACACACACACACACACACACACACACACAATTTGTTATGTTTTTTTTTTTTTTTTTTCATTCAGGCATATTCATGTATTTCTGATGAAATATCAGTATTGGATTTTTTGGGTGCAATACAATACCTTCTCTATACGCTATGTGGATAGTGTGTGTAGAGAAAGTAAAAATGTATTGTGGAATAAAATATAAATTTGAAGAATATATACACTTTTTGTGTAGTAGCTTTATCTCTTAACGTTCCGTTTATACAAGATTATCCAAAATTGATCCTAATTAAGCAAATTTCAATGCTATTCCCATACATTTAAGATAATGTTTCATTTGTCATGTAAATATCTTCAATATAATATGGCATTTTAATCAAAATTGGTAGCCACTTTTGAGAAAATAGAACATTTTGAAAAATATTTCATATAAAGGAAGTTTGGGGTGGGAGATTCTCTTGAAAATGTTCAAATCGTATCTTTGGAGGATCTGAAATCTAGTACAAGTTTGGTATTTCACAGACTTTTCCTTTTGGAGCTATGCTGTACATAGATGCAACGCGCGCGCGCGCACACACACACACACACACACACACACACACACACACACACACACGTGCTCGCCCGAACCATTTATAAAAGTGCTTTGTTTTTGGTCCAGAATGCCACAAAGCATATTTCCGGTGAAATGAGAGATTTTAGTGGAATGCATTGCTTTTCTCTGTTATTTATAATGGAGAAACTAAAGAGAGCTAAGGAAACTATGCATAAATTAATTTCAAAAACTTGGTGAATTGATTTACCAAGAACATGTTTTTGGATTTTTAAAATTATCTTATAACAATTCACCAGGAGAACCTCTTCAAAATTAACTTGATGCACTTTCCGTGTCGGAGTTTAAATGAACCCAATTTGATTGGGGCACGCCAAAAACAACAGCATTTATTTATCGTTGGTCTGAACAGCAGCGTGTGAAATTACGACACTAGCGCTACTGGCGGCGGCACGGTATTGACACATGCATGTACGTAAATATGGCAGCCGAGCAAAAGCGCAACGGTCTGCAATTACAGTTGGTCTTCCACAAACAACAACACTATGACATATGTGAGGAGGATGGGGTTATGTTAAGGCTCAGGAAGTTTGCATAGCCCTTCCCAGAGAATCCTCTTTTCAGCTTTTGGTCAAAGCTCAGTCATCCCATTCAAAAGGCATCTCATCTGCGCTCAACAAAGGCTTAGCGTTTGACAGTCTCCAATCAACCGTTCCAAACCGTGTGGCTAGTCATTGTTCATCCATCAAAAAAATAGAAGCTTAATTTTTCTTTTTAAAAGCTACGTGCGTCATTCATACTGACTTAATGAAGCTGACAGACGCACTAGAAGTTCAAAACATCTCATGTAATCCATTCACATAACTTTCTCTACATCTCTGTAGCAAATTGTTGTAAGAAAGCCCTTTCTACTTTTCTATCGTGCTGATCGAGCAAAAAATAGCAGAAATGGCCTTATTACTTTTTTGTATGTAAGAAAGAGGGAAATAAGAGAGTACCATAGGCTAAAGTGATAGTCAAACACTGGTACTATGTAATAGGCGTTCCTTTTTATTGATGGGAGTTGACAAATTCCCGTATTTTAAAGCTGAAACCAATAACAAGGAATACCTCAAAAACAACTATTTATACAAAAAATGCATGTAACATAAATTGTGTGTTTTAACGAGCTCTACATTTTCTATTTAGTCAGTTTTTGTCTTCTCTTACGGTTTCCTAGTTACACAAAATTCAGCAAAATTCTTCCCGAATAAAGAGCTCTTCAGAGGTTATTCCCAGAAAATTCAAGATATACCTTTTATTTGTCACGTAAATATCTTTGATATACAATATTTTAATCAAAATCACTAGAGCCATTTTTGAGAAAATCAAAATTTTGGAATATTTTTCTATGTAAAGGGTAGTTTGGGGTGGGGTGATTTTTCTCAAAATCTTCGTGTCGCGTCCCTGGAAGATACTAAACTTAAATGACAGTTTGGTATTTTACCAACTTTTCGATTTTGACTTGCGTGTTCACAGGCACACGGGCACACTGACACACGGACTTTTTTTTGAAAATGCTTTTTTTGTATACTGGATCCTAAAACATCCATTGAAATCTCAGTATCGAATTTTTGGATGGAGATACCTTCTCTATTCATTATGTACATAGTACGTTTAGAGAAAGTAATAAAAAACTATAATCATACAAGAGAAGTTTAATTTTGAATTCTTTGAGGTGAAATAATATTCTCCTGATAATTTATGTATTGGAAAAGTCAAAATAACAAAAATACCTTCAATGACTACATTTTTTCTGCTTTGGCATAAGAAACTCATGGTAAGAAATAACAATGTGCCACATCTTTATAAAAACTGTTGTGATATATCTACATGATGATCTGTTACACCATCCAAAATTGAGACACCCGTTCATAAGATAGTTTTCATAGATATATACGGAAGCAATTTTGATTATACTTTATATTTTATTGTGTAATAACAATTGCAAGAATGTTTCTTTTCGTGATAACGAGTTCTTGCAATTTAAAGAAAAAGAACATGGAATAGAAAAAATGCTATGCGATACATTGTCATCATGACTTTCTACCTATTCTGCAACCAATTTTTCTTATAAAAAGCTTATTATTCTATTTATTTCATTCTAATCAACATAAACATTACAATAAATGGTTCAATTACAATTTTTTCTTCTAGATACAAGAGAAATAAGGCAATACACTAAGCTGAAGTGCCAGTAAAATCTTTAGAGCTGATTGAAAATTCCAAATATGTTCATATAGGAGGTAATTTTTTGAGGGGGAGAGGGCTTTTCTTGAAAATCTCGCATTCTTAAATACTTTTTTTGTTTTTTGAATTATACAGTCACAGATGGACAGAAACACAGACATTTTTCTAAAAATCCTTTTCCTTTTAATGCTTTCCTTTTTCCTCAAAAATATGTTTCCGGTGAAAATCTGGATATACTTTTGGGTGGAATACAATGCTTTCCCTACCTACTGTATACATTGTATGTGCAGAGAAAATAAACAAAATGTGAATTAACGTAAAGTTTACGTGTAAAGAATAATTTTTGGAGGAAACCATTTTTCTATTCAGAAACAATACACACATAGACGTTTTGCCAAAAGTGGTTTATCTTCTTTTTTGTTTTTCCATACAGGATGCAAAAATACGTATTTCCAGTGAAGTATCAGTATCGAAATTTTAGATGTAATCTCAATGATTCCTCTAGACTGGATGAAGGGGTCTCAGTAATGAACAGGTGAAGTCACTGTACACTCAAGGGGCCGACCTCAGAATGGAGGGATAAATTGATAGGAGACACCGGGCGACTGGAACAGGAGTGGCGGCACAGCAATGACAGGATCCCTATAGTTACCAGATAGAGACGCCCCACCCCACAAGAGTTCTACGCTCCCAAGAGACAATCCTTATACACCGCCAACCAGGGACTGTGAGAGTATAATATAATATCCTTTTGCCGCACTGCACTTACACAGTGCCATACCCGACACTTGAAATCCTAATTCAGCCCTTCAGGGCGAAGAATGAATGGAATAAGGAATGTAATGTCGAGAAAGGAAATGAAATTGAAGGGTTGAAAGAAACATGTCATGAATATTATTAATATTACATTAATTGCCTTTAGATTTATTAATTTTCAAAAGAGATTTGTCTTTATTTTATTTTAAGTATGAAAAAAAAAATAAAGTAATGAATAACTTCTTATTAAAAATAATTTTAATGTACTCCAGTATTCGCCTTGACTCAGGATCTAGCCCGGGACCTCCCCGTCACCGCGGCGCCACATCAATCGGTTACTATGGGAAGAGGTAGGATTATCGTGGATCGGGTTACTGGAACAGAGCACTGCAGCGTACGTAGCCAATGTGGCGAGCGCTTTGCCACTTCCTGGGAGGGATGAGTTGAGAGACCGGGTCCTAATGATGGCGGCCGCAAGCAGAATAAGATTCCTAACGTTCCAGATCACACGCATCCGATACTGCCCTTCACATAAGCCATGTTTACAAAACCAGTTATTGCACAGCCGCAACCCGTCGCTGGTCCTTCAACCCTGCAATAGATGACAAGGGAATGGTGGGTACAGGAAATTACGAGCACGAAAGTCGTCGGCGAAGTTGATACACCATAGCACTCATTTGCATACCCGAGGAAGCCTTGAAAACCCAAGGGTCAGAGTGGGCATTCACCGAGGCTCAAACCCGGGATCTCTCAAATCCGGGCTACAGAAATTACCGTATGAACTTCGACGGTAGCTATCGGCTATAAGAGAGAACAAAAATGAGCAAACTTGCCGAAGAAACTGGGGCATGTGCCATGCAACTCACCAAAACTGAATCAACCTGATGTTTTCGATTCCACCACACCAAGTTTACATTACATTAACCCTGATGATGATCAACCTTTTAGACGTTAGTACGTTCGAAGGTTCTGGATGACACTGTTGCAAAAATGGTTTTTACTACCGTATTTGCATGTTGGGCACCGGAAGCTGTACAGCTGTTGACAGAGCAGAAGTTAGTCAATATATTCCAGCGGCATAGGGTAATGAAGTGCAGTAGGAGATTGGAAATTGTCAAAACCATACAGATTTTCTGCCGCGGTGGTTTTGTTGCGGAAACTTTATACAAAGTGAAGTTAGCATTCGGTGTGACACATTCGCCCCCCTTCTAGCCCCCGCGTGCCCACCTGCTCTATTGAATTCCGATATCGAATGCTCCGGAATATCAATTCGACAAAACGAGACCAACGAAGCAACGGCTTCTCTTTTTGTCGACTTCGAGTGAAAAATAGAACGTAGTGAAAAATCCCGCAGAGTCATGGTAGAGTTATTAAACTGGTACCACTGCGCTTTCTTTTTGCCGAGTTTCATATGTCCAGTTAAATTAACACTGGAATCGAATGCGGCTCATTAGTGGTGCGAGCAGTTTAGTGATTTAAATCATCCTGCGGCCAAAACTGGGCAACATAATTGGAACTAGCACAGTTTTTAACAAGTGATTTTTTTTTTGCAGGGGGAAAATGTTGTTTTCTATCAATATAATTAACTTCATTTATAAAGCTTTCAGTCTTCGGTCACCGTATATAACTCTATTATAACTCAAAGGTGCCATTGTCATTTCGATTTCGCAAATTCAATTAGATTTTTTGAGTAAAAGAAGATCCAAAATAAAAGTGCCTGTCTCGACTTTCTCTGATCATCGGAACAAAATTATTTTTGTTTCATTGTTCCATTTATATCCCGCCTTTAACTGCATGGCCATATCGGTGGTATTTCCCTACAGAACATTTTGCCTATTAGCAATGGTACTAATGCGCATGCTCGTCAAGTTTTTTCATCTTCTAATTTTAATCGTTAGATCACACTAACACTCACTTATATTTCCAGTTTCTGGGGAAGATAGGACATTATCTGGGCTAGAGAAAAACTCATAGCCCTCAGCCGGGAATCAAACCCTGGACCCCTCGCACAGCAGGATGGTATTCTATCGATTGAGCTAAGGGACTGTGAATTTTAGAAAAATCGACATATACAAGCCATCTTGTTAAAACCTATAGCAGTTACTAAATACAATAACAATGGTATTTTTGTCATGTTTCAAAATATTACTAACTTGCATGGCCATTTAAATAAAAAAAGTTCATGTGTTCCTTTCACATGACTTTCTCTAACTGCTATTAAACAAACGTTTTTTTACAAAAGAATCAAAAGATTATTCTTTTATCTATATCATGCTAATCGAGATAAACTTCATCAGAATTGTCTGATTACTTGCTTTCTTCTAAGTAGAAGGGAAATGAGAGAATACACTAGACTAAAGCGATAGTCAAACATGGTCCTTTGTAAACCATTGAAATTTCATTTTTTTTTTTTTGCCAGGAGTAAACAACAGAAACAAAAATAAAGATGGCCTCCCGTTTGAGAACAGTTTAACTAGCTGACAATTGAAGCCAATAATATGAAATATCTCTGAAATGGTTACTCTACAAAGAAAATGTATATGCCAAATTGTGTGATTTAGCGAGATCTGCATTTTTGTGTAATAAGCTTTTGGCTATCTCTTACGGTTTACAAGCTATACAAACTCCATGGCACGACAGCTCACGGGGAACCTTGGCCTACCGCCCGGCCGCTGCGTCCCCCATCTCGGTCCACTATAGATGTCATAGATGGGGTGCAGTATTGGAGGGTGAGACGTGGTCAGGGCCTCGAGCCCCTCCCGGCCGGTTAATGCGGTCCTCACGACCTGGAGCCGCTACTTCTCCATCAAGTAGCTCCTCAATTGGCCCCCCAGGGACCTCACGAGGCTGAGTGCACCCCGGTCCAGGTCTCCCAGCGGGGAAAAAATCCCCACGCCGGTACTGGGGATCGAACCCAGGTCTCCCGCTTGGTAGGCAGCTGCGCTACCACCGCGCTAAGGAGACGACCCAAGCTATACAAAAGTCACCCTAAATGAAGATATCTTCAGACGATAATCCCATAAGATTTAAGATATACATTTCGTTTGTCATGAAAATAACTTAAAAATATGGCATATTATCAAAACCGTTAGAGCTATTTTGAAAAAACCAAAGTTTTAAAACAAATTTTCCATTTAAAGGGTAATTGGGGTACGATGATATTCTTGAAAATCTTTGCGTCGCATCCTTGGAAGGTACTGAACTTCAAGGTGGGTATTAAACCGACTTTCGTTTTTGAGTTATGCTGCCTATTGACACACAGGGATTATTTTTCAAAAAATTATATATTTTTTGTTTCTGATGGTCTCAAAACATACGTTTCTTCTGAAATCTCGGTATCAAATTTTAGGGTGGAATACAATACCTTCTCTCTCCACTATGTGCATTGTACCATGTGCTAGAAAGCTAAAGAGGTCACCGTCTAAATTGCTGTTCTAATAGAAATGTTCCATACCATGCATTTTTTAAAATACATTCAATAAAATATATTTTATTTCTCATGTAAATATCTTGAATATACAGTATTTTACACAAAATCGTTACAAAACTTTTTTAAAAATAATTTTTGAAACATTTCCCATGTAAACGGTAGTTGTGGTAGCAGATTTTTCATTTTTTGATGTACGCTGTTTACAAGGGAAACACATACACACACATGCGGTCTTTTTTAATAATTATCTTCTTTTTTTTTTCAGTGGATCTAAAACCTGTATTTCTGGTAAATACTGGTATCGGATTTTTGAGTGGAGTACATACCTTCTCTACCTATTTTCTATGGAGGAAGTAGCGAATATAATAAGCTCTTTTAGGAATATATTTTTTCTGAACACAGAAGAGGTCATGGATTATATAAGATTTTTGTATGTGTTGAATATATACGACATTTTGTTTACACTTTCAGTCACACTTTACCAGATTTTTTGAGAAGTGCATCTTTCGGGGATAGCGCTTTTTTTTAAATTTCTAATGTAAAACTTCTCGTTACACTCTTGAATTGGCTTTAAACTAAAATTTACCTCTCAAGTTAATCAGTAATTACCAGGACCTAGAGTCTCATCAATGGATGATTTTTTTTTTGTACGAATACATATTCTAGCCTAACTCTGGAACTCCTGGAGTAGTTTAATCGAACTCGGTGAGGATATTACTTATAACATGGAAAGTAATAGGGTGGGCGGGAAGAGATGGCAATTTTAAACAACGAAAACATCTGATATTAATGTTGAATGCACATTTTTCAGGATTGCAGAATGACCAGGACAGCTCCCAAGACCACGACAGC
The DNA here is from genome assembly GCA_030762935.1 of Hymenopus coronatus. Classification (NCBI taxonomy): domain Eukaryota; kingdom Metazoa; phylum Arthropoda; class Insecta; order Mantodea; family Hymenopodidae; genus Hymenopus; species Hymenopus coronatus. The sequence continues at coordinate 85,499,521 of CM060881.1, read as the reverse complement.
ATGAAGGGATGGAAAAAGTATTAGGCATTATTAGTGTTGAATCTATAATTTTAGGGTGTCTGAGATAAATTTCCTCGTAAAGGATTTAAATCCGGTCCACATACACTCTAGAACTCGAGTTAAATCCCAACACCAGAGAACTTTACGCTTGAAAAAGGAATAAGAGCCCTTATTCGTACTGGCAAGAAATTAGCCTCAAAACAAAGTTCATATGATTTTTATTTCTTTGTTCTTGTGCATATTTTCTCTACCAATAGCTACTCAGTTCAGTCTCACTTACCCACTTATCCCTATAACTGTCTTCCTCTCTTTTCCTCTCCCTCGACCCTGCTTCTCGCAACACTTTCGCACTCTGCCCCTCTCACAGCGCAACATGGTTGCATTGCGATACCGGATTTTCACGAATGGGCCCGCGAATCCCACGTCACTGCTATAGGAATACTTTGGTACAGCGGTCGCAGACAGCCCACCGCTCCTTCTATAGAAAATGATTGTGACACGGAGCAACAAAACTCATTCCCTTAAATGTTGTTATAAAATATGTTCAAAACAATACCCATGTGCATCTAATCGAACTTGGGTGTCAAAATATTGGAAGATACACACTGGAACGTCCTTCTTTATTGGAATATTTCATGGTTTTTTTTTTTGCATAAAGTTTATCTTTTGGCTTCCACCAAAGATATAAATCGTGAGTAGACAAATGTATTAATCTGTCATAAGAAAAGCTGATGTGTTCCATTCACACGACTTTCTCTACATATCTGCAACAAATTATTGTTAAAAGTTTATTCTTCAATGTACTTCATAATAGTCGAAAAAAAATTAGCAGAAAAAGTCTTTATTACCTGCTTCCTTATAAGTAGAAGCGAAATAAGGGAGTACCATGGATAGTCAAAAGCTGGTTGCTATGTGACTGAAGTTGCTTTGTTTGCATGTACAGGAGTTAAAAAATTCCTGTATGAGAAAAGGATACTTTTTTTAAATCTGAAACTAACAACAAGAAATATATAAAAACGATTAACTCCACGAAAAAAATGTATATAACATAAATTGTGTGTTTTAACGTGCTCAACATTTTTTGTGTGGTAATTTTTTGTCCATCTCTTGCGGTTTAGCAGTTATGCAAAATTCCGTAAAATTCATCCAGAATAAAGTAGTCTTCAGAGACTATTCCTAGAAAATCCAAGGTATATATTTTATTTGTCAGGTAAATATCTTATATAAACGATATCTTAATCAAAATCATTAGAACTCTTTATGAGAAAATAAAACTTTTCGAAAAAATTCCATGTTAGGGGATTTTCTTGAAAATCTATGTGTCGCATCCTTTGAAGATACCATACTTAAATGCCAAGTTTGGTATTCAACAGTGTTTTCGTTTTTTAGCTATGCTGTCCACAGACCCACACACATACACACACACACACACACACACACACACATACGCACATACAGGACCTTTTACTAAAAATGCTTTTTTTTTTTATTATTCAGGGGGAATCAAGACATGTATCTCCGATGAAATATGGGTATCGATTTTTTTGTTGGAATGCAACTCTATACAATGTACATAGTACGTGTAAAGAAAGTAAATATATTCCAATGTGAGACAGTGATTTCTTGAAAAGAAATCTCTTCTGTCTCTTCTATCTCCAGACTCTTTCTCTTCTAATTTTTCTGTGTTAGAACCGTTGGCTGTCTGGTTTCTCATTATCTAATACCGATCCAAACCTTTAAATTTCTCTAACAATAATATTTTAATTTCTAAGAGTCGGTGAGAGCTGAGAAATGTGGTTTAACTAAAGCTGACAATCCACACATGGTATTTTGTAATGTACACAATGGTATCTACACAAATAAAACGCAAACAGCATACAACTATATAAAACGTTACTTTCACTATGATCCATTCCAAACTTTCAAATCAAATACCATCTGTGTAGGCGCACGAGGCAGGCTGCCGCCGAGCGTGGTCATTCCTCCTCAAACTTGGACTCGACAGCCATCTGTTGCGTTGTTTATGATATACATGGTCTGTTTTAAAACGAATAGTACATCTGCTTATATTTTCTCTACTTATTACATGGCACAAAGGTAGAGAATGTAGTGCATGCCACCCACAATTTCACTCGAAATACATACATTAGGTCTCCTGTATCCAATAAAAAGAGTTTTAGAAAAAAAAAACCTTATACGTGTATTTCGTATATTTGTTAACACGATAATGCAAAAACGCGTTCTGGATGAATTGGGTAACTGATAAACCATTAGAGATAGACAAAAATTGACAACAGAACAAATGTAGATTTTGTTAAAACAGTTTGTCACAAACATTTCTTCTAGAGTTAACCTTTTCCGAGATATAATCGTTGTTATTGATTTCAACTGTAAAATACTTATATTTTTCTCAAACAGAAAATAATATATTTTTTTACTCTTGCTCATGCACTAAGAAATACCTCTCTCTCTCTCTCTCTCTCTCTCTCTCTCTCTCTCTCTCGTTTTCTCTGTTTTCTTTCTTTGCTAAGGTATTACAACCAAATTACTCTTTTTAGTGGAAATAAATATTGTTAGATATTCTTAAAAGGATCATAAACATTCTCCGGTAGAAGCATCAGCTTTTTAACATAATATCAACGTGCAAAGATGTTTTTCTTTAGCAATGAATTGATATTTACAGCCATCTGTTGCGTTGTTTATGATATACATGGTCTGTTTTAAAACGAATAGTACATCTGCTTATATTTTCTCTACTTATTACATGGCACAAAGGTAGAGAATGTAGTGCATGTCACCCACAATTTCACTCGAAATACATACATTAGGTCTCCTGTATCCAATAAAAAGAGTTTTAGAAAAAAAAAACCTTATACGTGTATTTCGTATATTTGTTAACACGATAATGCAAAAACGCGTTCTGGATGAATTGGGTAACTGATAAACCATTAGAGATAGACAAAAATTGACAACAGAACAAATGTAGATTTTGTTAAAACAGTTTGTCACAAACATTTCTTCTAGAGTTAACCTTTTCCGAGATATAATCGTTGTTATTGATTTCAATTGTAAAATACTTACATTTTTCTGAAACATAAAATAATATATTTTTTTACTCTTGCTCATGCCCTAGGAAATACCTCTCTCTCTGTCTCTCTCTCTCTCTCTCTCTCTCGTTTTCTCTGTTTTCTTTCTTTGCTAAGGTATTACAACCTAATTACTCTTTTTGGTGGAAATAAATATATACTCTTCAAAGGATCATAAACATTCTCCGGTAGAAGCATCAGCTTTTTAACATAATATCAACGTGCAAAGATGTTTCTCTTTAGCAATGAATTGATATTTACTTCATGTTTTGTACACAAGCTGTTTCTTTAAGGAAAATCATAAATAGCCATTTTCCCAAGGTTTTGTATACTTTGCCATAGCATCATTAAATTACCCTCACGTTCTTTTAAGTTCAACCATCTAAAGAAGCTTCATTAAATGCACTAATTAGTGGTATTCAAGATTCTGGAACATTGGAGGAAATTTCGCTAAATTTTCATTCTGTACAAATGTCAGAATCTCGGCTGGAAGATCGTGCAGGCAGTATACGAAATGAAATAATAAAGAAAGCGTTGAATTCGGACAATAATTTAAATGTAGTTGATAAACATAACAATAGTTGATAGACCATCTACTAACAATGAACACAAATATACCACCTAAATACAAACACATTATGAGATAATCACGTGATATAGGATATTTGAATGACGAGCAATTGAAGAAGAAGAAGAAGAAGAAGAAGAAGGACAAGTGGGGTTTCTCAAATTATAAGTGGTTGCTATGCCAAGTCAATTTATTCCCCTATCCTACTTAAGGTCAAAATGAAATTAAACATACAGGTATCACATAATCATTTACTTTACAATTCAAGTACCATCATAATCAACGTTTAAAACAGATTTATAGGCCTGTTTCGGCTCAGAAGAAATCTTCCCGGCGTCTTCGTGGCCTTCGCACGTCTCTGATACCTACTGGTTAATACTGCAAGGTCTGTTGTTAAGTCTTACTTCTGGTATTCGAGAGATATGATCTTCACTTTTCTTTTTATACTCCGTGATTTTAGCATTTAGATTGAATATTTTACTGTTTATCTTATTGTTTCACTATTAATATGATATGTAAGTAGGTACAGCCAGCCATGAATGTCCAAATCTTTATTTCTGTCATTTCCATTATTCCTTTATCATTCATATTCGTAGTGCAGACCAAATAATAAAAAAAAATCTTATGCGTTCCATTCACATAATTTTCTGTAGCTATTCCAAATACAAACTATTCTTATAAAAGATTATTCTTTTATCTACACCAAACTAATAGAAATAAGCATTAGCAAAATTGGTCTTATTACTTCCTACATTGTAAGTAGAACAGAAATAAGGGAACATTATGCTAAAGGGATGGTTAAATCTTTTAAAAGCTGGTCCCTATATGAAACAATTGAGGTTCAGTTCAATTTACAAGGTGCTGTTGAGAAAAGTTAAGGTTTAAAACTAAAAAAAAAAAAAAAACTGACAGTATCTCGAAAACGATCAACTCTTCATGGAAAAAGTACATGACGTTAATTGTATTTTAACGAGATTTAAGTTACTGCATATTGCGTTTTTGTCTTCTCTTACCGTTTAACCGTTATGCAACATTCAGCAAAACTCGTCTAGAATAAGAGATCTTCAGAGGCTGTTTCCAGAAAATTCAAAATAAACATTTTATTTTTTATGTAAATATCATTAATACGGGGTATTTAATCAATATCGTTAGTCATTTTTGAGACAAAAAGATTTTCAAGATTTTTTCCATGTAAAGGGTAAATTTTGGTGGGGGGATTTTTGTAAGCCTTCGTGTCGCATCGTTGAAAAAAAATGCAGTGTTATTTATGGACGTTCTTTAACTGCTGTGGTTCTCAGCGTCCCATTCTATACTGGGCGTGAAAGACCGTTTAATTTTGCTCAGAGGCCTCCCTATCAGGTTTGAGGTTCTTTTACGTGCCGTAAATCTACGACACGGGACTAACGGCTTTACCTCCCTTCCGAAGGAAGTTACGCCCGAAAAGATCCATCATCCTCCGCCGTTGCATCCTTGGAAGATATTAGTAATAAATACCAAGTTTGTTTTAGGTATTTTCGTTTTTGATCTATGCTGTCCACAGACATATATGCGCACGGACTTTTTTCTAAAAATACTTTTTTCTAAAAATGCTTTTTTCGGACTCAGGGGACCTCAAAAGATTATGAATGGATAATTTCCGGTGAAATCTCGACATTGAAATTTTGGGTGGAATACCTACCTACCTACCTACCTACACACACACATACATAGTTGCAACAGAAAGTAAAAAATAAGAAGAAGCTGGTGTGCTTCATTCACATGACTTTCTCTGTCTGCTCCTTAAAAACCTATCTATACAAAAGATCACTATTTTATCTATATTACGATAATCGAGATAAACTTTAGCATATATATTCTTATTATTTATTTGCTTCCTTGTAAGTAGAAGGGAAATAAGGGAATAAAGCAATGGTCGAATCTTTTAAAAGCTGTCGCTATGCGATTGTTATTGAAATTGGTTCTCTCTCTAAAGTCAGGAGTAAAACAAATGATATATGAAATGAATGAGGACTTTTTGTGTGAGAAACGATTAGCCGACATCTCGGAAATCTCTTTAGCTACTGTGGTTTTCAGCGTCCAGTTCTATATTGGGCGTTAAAGATTGCTTAATTTGGCTCAGAGGGCTCTCCATCAGGCTTGAGGTTCTTTTACGTGCTGTAAATCTAAGACACGCAACCAACAGCTTTACTGCCCTTCCGAAGAAAGTCATGATAATGATTTTTACGCCCGAAAAAATCCATGTGTATGTATATCTGTGTTTGTGTGTGTGTGTGTGTGTGTTTTTTTTTTTTTTTGCAAATGGCATTACTGAGACCACATCTCTTAATGGGCTTGACAGTGGTAAGCTAGATTAGGATTTGAATTTACAATGACTGGTACAAATTTTTACAAATTTTCCCTGCTCTCAGCGAGTTCAATAGCTAACAGCAAATACTTTTGTTATTGGATATGTACAGTCACACTGAAAAATGGAAGGAAATAGGCTCGATTTAAACCACTGATCTTCCGGTCTCCAGCCAGTCACTCTAACCACTGAGCTACCATGGCAACATGTTGGCACGGTTTTACGTTCCTCAACAGACTTGCATGTTTCCTTAAACCATGATGATATTAATTTATTTTGAAATGACATACTGCAATGACGACTTACAATGTCGCAAGTACTTTAAATCTCGGGTTTCATCGCATATCCAACTATTAGGTCAATTATTGTTAATTTATTTTTTTCCTCACAAGCCATATTTAGGAAAGGAGTTGGACAGAAAGAGTCAGACTGAAAATTTAAGTGCCATAGCTGGGATTTGAACCACAGATCTGGCGGGCTTCAGCTGGTCACACACGAGCATATTTTACAGGAGCTACAATAATTATTGCTGTACCAACCGGTATTAAAAATTTTAGTTGACTCGCAACAATATATGGATCCAAGTTTAATTTTAGTCCTGCATCAATATGAGCTCTAGGTTTTATTTTCCTCTAACTACTGAGCTACTATGGCAAAATGCCGGCACGGCTTTAAATTCCTCAGCTGACTCGCATGTTTCTCGGTAAACCACGATGTTTTCAAATTATTTTGAGATGACATGTCCTAATGGCAACTTACAATGTCGTAAGTACTTTAAATTTCTGGATTCATAATGTAGTAAACTATTATGGTCAATTACTGTCATTTAATTTTTTTTTCACACGTCATGTGTAGGACAGGAGTTGAATAGACAGAAATGTTTATTCCATATATAAGCCGTCCTTAACACCAATGGTCATATCGGCTCTTTGCCTTTGGACCAGCTGCTAATTGGCAATGAAGCTCACTTGTGTATCATAGGGTTTTTATGATTATTTATTTAAGGTCACAAAAAACTGTGTTTTTGCGACTACAACACTACAATAATAAAATACAAACGCTATACAAGGACAATAATGGAACAACAAAGACTATTCCTAATGCATATATACTGTACATATATAACATTACATGGTAATTAACAATATCATTACACATCATTAAGGAATACAAAACAGTGTGTTACAGTTTAAATTGATTATACATAAAATTATCTTTATCATTATAGGCGATATTATTAAAGAATTTTGGATTATTCGGAGCTGTGGTATATTTGATATGCTGTGTTTCTTTATAAATGTTCTGTATATGGTACATTCTATAAGGATGCGGTTTATTGTGAGGGCTTTTACAGGTGCTGCACTCAGGGGGTTATACGAGTGCGTTTGTTTTTAATTTTGTCATTAAAATTTAATCTCTTCTTTGTAGTTTATATATATGTAACTCCGTAGCTTTCATTTTAGTATGTGGTCCAAAGGGTTTGAATTTTTTATACATGAATGTCAGTAATTTTCTGTGAAGGGTACTGATGTTTTGAGTTGAAGAGTTTTGTATGCTTTTCTGCTGTAAGATTTTTCCAGTTCATTACCAGCTATGTCAAAATGCGAGGGTTTCCATAAAATAACAATTTTGCCCCTTTTGTTTCAATAAATATCTCAGGATCTAAATATCGTGTATTAGCATATCTGCTGTCCATGGGATTTAAATTGTGTGCATGGAACCTAAAGAGGTCAGAAATAGTAATGAGATGTTTGTGTATATTTTTAATATTCAGCAATCCCTGTTTGATTTCGCATAGTTCACAAGTCCAAAGAGAGCATAAATGAGATAGTTTAAATGGCGCAAGTTTATCGTTGATGAGTACTGAATACCGTTACCATTAGTTTTTCGTAGACACGTGTTTATTGATACATAATTGGTGAGTTACGTTTAATTTTATTTTAAATGCATTTAAATACGACATGATTATATTTTTTTCCTGGCTTCTATAGATGTAGTTTTATTATAGGTTTTAATAATGACCAAGGTGATATTCTATTAATATCCCTTGCCTTCCCAGAAGGAATTGGGAATACATTTACAATGTTCGATTACTTTCTAAGTATGGTAGGATCTTGTTGGCTCTATTTTCAGGATATTTTTATCCTAATACCTATTGGAGAAAATGGACAAAAGAAGGTGATAGATGTTACTTAAGAGCATAACGCATAGTTAACTGTTTTCTTCTGATGTTTAAGAGCATTTCTTGTGTTTCAAATTTCAGTTTTTTAACTGGAATAGTATGACATGGTCAAATTTCTATTTTCAGTGGAGAACTTCTGATACTATCTAGCATTTTAAGCATGTAAAGTTTGAATTTACGTATTAACATTAAGGTAATGCATTTGTGAAATTTGACAACAACTTGTGAAGATATTTGTACTTTCTCTAGCATGTATGTACAATACACATAGTGGATAATAAATGTCCTGTATTTCACCCAAAAATTTGATATTAACACTTCTCGAAAAGCATGTTTTGAGAATGCCTTGAACAAAAAACCGCTAATATCAAAATGTAGTAAGATGTATTTGTAAAGCTAGAAAGTTTTGTGTTAATATTTTTAAAATGATCGTGTGTAGCATTTGCATGAGCACAAGAATTAGATAATACAAAGCTATTATTTAAACGGTAATTCCTGTAAGAATTTTGATAACATGGCATACCATTAATGATACCACAACGCACAGTTTATATTATAGTGCTCAAAAATTTAAAATAAATTCATGTAATAACTTGTATAAATAACTAGTAATTTTATCTTACACATTATGGTTTTTCCAAATATCACGATGCATTATCTAACATTTACAAAACACAAACATTTACAGAGTGAATAATCCTGGTTAAAGAAAAATGCACCTCAGCCGAGGATTAAACTCGGGACATCTTTATTTGGACATTCCTTATTCATTGCATATAAGATAAGTATTTTAACTTCTAAAATAGCACCCCTATTCAAGAAATTTGGCAATGTAGGTAACGAAACATTTCCATGCTTGAAACAGGCCAATGATTCACCTTATGCGCGGAATAATCCGCATGCCTAACAATGTAACAATAAAGCTCTGACAGTGCGGCTTCTCACTCCGAACCTCAGCAAGGTCTGAAAGGAAACGTGCTGCACAGATGTACTGCAAAATGTACCTTGGGAAACTTCTCTGTTTTGACAATAAGGCATAATGTGTTAACGTTTCATCGGTTATGCGAGGCATTCAACAGAATAACTCAATCGCCATTGTCAACATGCAGCAACTGTGCCCATAGCTTTCATTTTTACTTTCTCTACTACGTAACGTAAGCAGACGAAGTGTGTATTGTATTTCAATGCAAATAGATATCTTGATGGCATTTGAATTCAAGAAAGCATTTATCTATTACGATTTACTAGTTATTCGAAATTAATTCAGAATGAAGAAGTCTTCAGAGACTATTTCCTAAAAATTCAGGACACAATTTTATTGCTGAGGTAAATTTCTTAAACATATGTATTTTAATAAAAATCGTTAGAGCCATTTTTGAGAATAACAAAATTTCCAAACATTTTCCATGTAAAGAGTAGTTCGGGAAGGGAGGATTGTCCTGAAAATCTTGGTGTCGCATCCTTGGAAGGTATTAAACTTAAATAGGTACCTAATTTGGTATTTAATGGCCTTTTCGTAATTGAGAGCGCTCGCGCAAACATATACACACACATGCGCGGCTTTTTTCTAAAAATACTTTTTTTGACTCAGGTGAACTTAAAATATATCCGATGAAATCTCTACAGGGACTTTTGGGTGGAATACAATATCTTCTCTACCTACTGTGTTCATAGTAATGTATAGAAAGTAAAAATGCATTATTAGAAAAAATTATGTCTTTACGTGAGAGAGAGAGAGAGAGAGAGAGAGAGAGAGAGAAAGAGGAGGAGGACAGGGAGAGAGATTATAATAGCTCGAAAATGGAACATCAGTTACACCAAGCATAGTATACAACTTCAATATCCTTCAAAAAATAGATAAGAGTTTTCGAAGAAAATTACACCACCAAAACTATCTTTTATATGTGTTGTAACGATAGTGATAATAGTATCATATATTTAAAATATCCACATAAAACAAAATGTATACCTTGAATTTTAAGAGAATATTTTGAGACCATTTAGTTTACAAGGAACTTTGTATAATATTGTATAACTTGAAAATCATAGGAGCAAAACGAAAACTAATGTACAAAACAAGTAAAGCAGATAATTTATATCAACATCAACTATTTTTGATAATCAGTTATAATTGGTTTGATCGTTTCTTTGCATTTTTTGAAGCAGTCACATTGAGTTGTCAAGAGAATGTAAAGAAAGTATTATATTGCATACAAAATTTGATATCGAGATTTCCACGAAATAGATATTTTGAGACTCCCTAAAATCCCAAAACACGTTGTTAGGAAAATATTAATTTGTGTGTGTGTGTGTGTTTGTGTGTGTGTGTGTTGCTTTCTGTAATTTGACGAATATCATAGCCCAAAAACAGTAAACCAGTTTAAGTGCAGAAACTTCCAAGAAGACGAGAAAGAGAGTTCAAGAAAATTCCTACACCGCAACTATCTTTTATACGAAAAATGTTTCCAACATTTTGAATTTATCGAAATGAATTCTAACATTTTTGCCATGCCATAAAATTTAAGGTATTTTCATGACAAATGAAACGTACTTTATTGTTATCTACTGTGAAATCCTCCTCATGCTGTATAACTTGTAAAATATAAGACATAAAGTCTAACTACAAAAAATAATAAAAAAAATAGATCTCGTTAAAGCACTATGTTTATGCATATGATTTTTTTTGTTTGCAGAAATGTTTTGTTGTTGATTTAAATTATCAAATGCATATTCTTTTCTCAACTGAAATGTCTTTAATTTCTTTTTTACTTTCTCTATACGTACTATGTACATAGTGTATAGAGAAGGTATTGCACTCCACCCAAATATTCGATACCGAAATTTCATCGGAAATATATGTTTTAGGGTCCCCAATATCCAGAAAAAACATTTTCACAAAAAGGTCCGTGTGTGCGTGTGTGTGTGTGTGTGTGTGTGTGTGTGTGTGTGTGTGTGTGACGTGTGTCCGTGTGTCTGTGAACACGATAATTCAAAAACGAAAAGTTGGTAAAATACCAAACCTGGTATTTAAGTTTATCATCTTTGAGGGATGCTACACGAAGATTTTGAGAAAAATCCCCCCACCCCAACTATCCTTTACATGGAACTTTTTTCGAAAATTTTGATTTTCTCAAAAATGACTAACAATTTTGGGTAAAATTTCGTATATTAAAGATATTTACCTGACAAATAAAATGTATATCTTGAATTTTCTGGGAATAGCCTCTTGAAGAGTAGTTTATTCTGGATGAATTTTACTGAATTTTGAATAACTGCTAAACCATAAGAGATGGACAAAAACTTGCTACACAAAAAAATTGTAGAGTACATTAAAACGCACAATTTATGTTATATACATTTTTTTTCGTGGAGTTCGTCGTTTTTGAGACATTCCTTGTTTTGGTTTCTGCTATGAAAAACGTATACTTTTCTCATACAGGAACTTGTCAACTCCTATCCATATAACAAAGGAACTTCATTGACATAGCAACCAGCTTTTGACTATCATTTTAACCTATGATAGTCCCTTATTTCGCTTCTACTTACAAGGAAGCAAGTAATAAGATTATTTCTGCTAATTTTTTCTGATTAGCATAAAGTAAATAGAAGTATAAGCTTTTTAAGAATAATTTGTTGCAGGGATATTGAGAAAGTCATGTGATGGTACACATGAGATTTTTTAAAGTTTGGAAAAAAAAGTCACTGGAGACCAAATCTAGCGAATACGGTGGATGCTATAGTAATTCGAACCCCAATTTCACAATTTGCGCCATCGAAACTGCGCAGGTGTGATTGCCTTGGTGGAAGAAAATCTTTCTCTTTGCCAGATGGCGTTTTTTCTTGATTTATCCGTTCAACCGATGCAATAACGATGCATAATACTCTCCATTTATCGCCCTTCCTTGTGCCAGTAATCAATGTAGATGATACCGCTTACATTCCAAAAAACCGTAGCCATCAGCTTGTCTGCAAAAAGGCCCATGTGTGTCTTTCTGCCCCATGCGTATGTGCCAGTGGACAGCATAGCTCAAAGGCGAAAAGTCGGTTAAATACTTTTGAGTTTAGTATCTTCCAAGGATGCGACACAAGAAAATCACCCCACCCCCAACTACTCTTTACGTGGAACATTTTTAAAAATTTTTGTTTTTCTTAAAAATGGCTCTAACGATTTTGATTAAAATACTGTATATTAAAGACATTCACATCACAGAAAATATATATGTTGAATTTTATAAGAATATCCTCTGAACAGTTCTTTATTCTGTAAGATTCTTGCAGAATTTTTCATAATGATTAAATCTGAAGAGATACTGCACAAAACATGTAGATATCGTTATAACACATAATTTATGCCATATACGCGTCTTTTTAAATACCTGGCCATTTCGGGACATTTATTGTTATTGATTTCATTTTAAACAAATTATTTTTTTCAAACGAGACCATGCAAATCGAACCAAACCACAATTGTTTCGCATAGCGACTAGCTTTTAAAATATTTTTCTATCAGTTTAGCTAGTTTATTAGCTCACTTCCCTTCTACTTACAAGAACATAAGTAATAAGAACATTTTAGCTAATTTTATCTCTATTAACAAGACGTAGATAGAAAAATGTTCTTTTGTAACAAAAATGTATTTGCAGAACAGCTAGAGAAGCTTATGTGCGTGGAACACATAAGATTCTTTTTTTTTTAAGCTTAACGTCCTTTAATCTGGTTGATCATACCGGACGATCAACGAAATTAATGAAATGGTGAAAGGATGCTCAAATGATCTCGGGGTCCATGGAGCATAAAGTTACTCGACATTCGTGTTCTCAGGATAAGGGAAAACCCCGAAAAAAAACCTTATCCGGATAATTCATTCTAAGCGAGATTCTAACATTTCTGAGGAGGGCTACTAAAGCTTTTTAAATATGTAAAACAAGCCACTGGATATTAGCGAGTATAGCGTACTTCATATTTCAATGTTTTTGCTCTGCTCTGGTTCCGAAATTGAGCGAAACCTACCTACTGAAGATTACGGAGTTTGAGCGCCCAAGTAAAGATGCGTCCCTAGTATACAAGGTGGAGTCCTACAAGGATCGCTGTTTCATCTTATTGGGATTGCTCTCTAATGGTGCGCGGATGTTCGACTAAAAGTGTTAGGGAGTTCTGTTCGTCTGTTTACCTACGGGCCTAGGACCACCTACGGCTGCTTGACCTCATCCCCCTCCTTCCGGGGAAGTGAGCCACTTTGAACCACAATGGTGTTGCAGGGAGCGAGGTGCGTGCGAGCGAGATCTGGTAGCCTCGTGGTGAGCCTAGGTGTTGCTGCTGTGTACCTACCCTGGTAAGGGTTTAACCACAGGAATGAGGTGAAGGTTAAGGTTTGGTATTTGAGGTTTCGGGTGATGTTAAGGAGGTAGCGCTAGATAGGCTCCTCGAACTGTTGCATTTTTCAGGAGCAGCATCCTTTTCTACTCCGCTGGTGTTTAATTTGTGAACAATTATTTTCGTTGGACAACTTTGATTGGCCACTCCCAGTTAGAGGGGGGAGTACTTAATTCAGCTATTATTCTGTTGGCTGGTTTGAAGCCGTTATTACTGGGGGTACCCGCAAGCCATGCAGGGAACCTGCCTGTATCGGCGATCAGTGGGCAAGTTCTCTCCCAGCGATCTGACAAGTGCGTTCTCATGTTTGCCCAATCTGGGGTAAAAGTTTTGAGCCCGGCGCCTAATGACACCTTCCACATATGGGAGGCCGGAAATGGCGTTTTTTTTTTTTATTTATGGACGCTCTTTAACTGCTATGGTACTCTCTCTTGTCGCCCTCCGTGGTGTAATGGTTACCATGCTGACTTCATATACCCAAGGTCGCGGGTTCAAACCCGGCGGAGGACGATGGATTTTTTCGGGTGTAAAAATCCTTAGCATGGCTTCCTTCGGAAGGGAAGTAAAGCCGTTGGTCCCGTGTCGTAGATTTACGGCACGTAAAAGAACCTCAAGCCTGACAGAGAGGCCTCTGAGCAAAATTAAGCGGTCTTTCACGCCCAATTTAGAATGGTACGCTGAGAACCACTGCAGTTAAAGAGCGTCCATAAATAACACGCCATCTATTTTTTTTTGCTATGGTTCTCAGCATCCCATTCTATACTGGGCGTGAAACACCGCTTAATTTTGCTCAGAGGCCTCTCTATCAGGCTTGAGGTTCTTTTACGTGCCATAGATCTACGACACGGGACCACCGGCTTTACTTCCCTTCCGAACGAAGCCATGCTAAGGATTTTTACACCCGAAAAAATCCATCGTCCTCCGCCGGGTTTGAACCCGCGACCTTGGGTTTATGAAGCATGGTAACCATTACACCACGAAGGGCGACAAGGGGAGAACGGAAGCTTCATGTATTAGCCTCAAAGGGAAACATCGGCATACAGAATATATGGACCGGAGTCCTCTATTCTGTATCTCTGTAACCGAGAAGCCAGGAGTCTGCTGCCATACCCCACACTTTGCAGGCGTAGAGCATTAGTGTGCCGAGGTGTCCTCCTCCGTTACAATTTACTACATCCTACAAAGTTAGGTAATGGAATAAAGGGATTATGTTATAAGCTGCTGAGGTTATCCCTAAGTTAGGTAATAAAAAACAGTTTTCATTAATAACCCTCTATAATTACATTAGGAGTTAGTGCAACATTTACTTAACCACAGTATTAGTTATACAACATGAGGTTACACGTTACAGATCTGCTGATGATTCTTGCCAATGATGTTATGAAACGTAAAACTTTTATTGTTAAATTATTCTCTGGGAGTACCCACAAGGTATTAACAAAATGTTTACTTTACCTAAAGGGCTACTGTGATAATTATACAAAATGAGGTTACAGATCTGCTGGTGTTTCTTGCTAGTGATGTTATGAAACGTAAAACTTTTATTGTTAAATTATTCTCTGCTAGTTCCCATAAGCTATTAATACTGTATTTACTTAACCTAATGTGCCACTGTGATAATCATATAAGAAGGGCTTATACAGCTGCTGAGGTTATTTGCTACAAAACTGTTTTTCATAAACTTGCCGTTTACAAGTACCATTAATTGTTAGTCAATATTTCTTTAACCTACAAACTCATTGGGACAGTTACACAAGATGGAGTATGAATGAATGAATAAATACGTATATTTATTGACAAAGCAATATCACACATAGAATTTCAACAATCGCACGGGTCCACAGACCGTACGTGCTTTTGTAATGCACATTACAAGCAATATTAAAACAACAACAACGAAGAATTAAAAGAGTAAACACGAAAATAAAAAGACAAAGGAAATACACATCCAAAGCAACAATAAAGAATTAAGAGTGAACCCGAAAATAAAAATACAAAGATATTGAAATATAGCAATTTAAATTTACAGCACAGAGTACACCTTCATAAATGAATATTAATATTCTGACTAATCAGAGAATTCCTGTTGGACTGAAGTTCGCTCTTCTAATGTCCCTGCTTCAATTCGTTATCTCAACTTCGTCTTTGGACATATGAACACACATTTCTACCGATTGTAATTTCACACAATTAACAGCATACCACTTTATTACCATACCTAAGTCATATTTGCACCTGTCTATTACAAGTGTATAAACTTTCCTTCTTGAAAGATGAATCAAATAAAAACTAATTCATATTCTCCCGTACATATTCAATGGAAATCTAACATCTGTATTGTCTTCTACCATATTGCTTACATGGATTGTAATGGCGTAATTTCTCAGGCCATGACTTCCAGCCGATGTTGATATTTACACATTTCATAAATATAGATAACGAAATGTTGCAAATTGTAACCAACGAGGAAGAAGAAATGAGTAGATTACTCAGAGATATGCTTCAGCAGTAGGCATATAGCATTACTATCTTTCTCAGACCCTCGATTTTACACGTAAAATACAGCGAACAGTACAAATGCAAAAAGTATTCTTTTCAAACGGTTCAGAACTCAATGTTTTCCATAACTAGACTAAGAAAACAGAGATAGTTTTTTGTAAGAATAGTTAGAGAAGAGTGGGTCAAGAGTGAGTCAAGAGTGAAACACATCACCTTTTATTTTTAAATAGGGTTTTCTCTAGGTTCTCTCGCCATTCATTACATCGTGCTTCATAATTACCTTTCATTTCTCCATTTAGTATCATCGTCTTTCTCACTTTATACCAGACTTCGGTCAGATCACCCGCCCCGCTTGACTCTTATCCGGAGGCCTTCTGCTCCTCAACGGGCATCTGATCCCAGACATTGTCTTGTAAATTCTAAGAGGGGAGGGGCGAGTCCTATACGAGGAGGGTAAATAATGAAAGAAGAAATATTAGCTGCAATGAAATCGAAACAGAACTCCTTGATTTCTCAACCACGAGATCGCGTGTTAGATTCCCGGATTAGGTGGGAAATTCTTTAACTAGAATCATATCCTATACCAACTAGAGTGAACGTCATCTATAGCGCAAAACTGATAGAACATAGTTATTAAGCCCTATAATTAAGCAAACAGTAACATCAGCAATTGTTTTCCAAGATAAAGCCCTGATAAGAAGAAATCAAAGGGGCATGTACAAATAAAAAAAAAAAAAAAAAAAAAAAATGTTTTTAGTTCCATAAATTATACGCAGCAAAATTCTTACGATAAAGGTTCCATTTAACTGTAGGAGCACTTGTAAGTTTTTTTCAATACGAATCCTGGTCTAAAACCGAGTTACAATATCTAGATCATACTTTACATCCGTACGTTCCTTCACCCACAAGTTCACTTCGCATGTAACTATTTTTTTCTCGAAAATATCGATTCTATAAAGCATATCTAAGAATTTGATTAATATTGTAAGGTACCTGATATGATATTGTGAATAAATTATATTTCATTTAGTAAGAGGGTAATGTTGTACCAGTTTCGGTAATCGATATTACTGGAAAGATGGCGAAATGCTAACACAGCTCTGTCCTCCTAAAGCAATGCTGGTATAAGCATGGTCTTTATTATAAAAGCTTCACTAACTAGGTCGGAAGAGCCTTGTTCAGCCTTGCTTTTCTGACGTCGTGAGACGTACAGTACGGCGTATTGTAGAGGGCATAGTTTTTGCTTTAAAGTAAAACTCAAGATCCATAATGTACCAGGTGAGTCGAGTGGAGTTTGGGCATCTCTTGGGTTTCCTCTTGCTGGTCATACGTTATCTTCTTAAAAGTAAAAGACCTGTGACTCCTCTTCTATTTATTTATGGGTCCTGATCGTTCTAACCAAAAGTACACCTTAAACCCTGAGGCCACCCGCTTCCCTCTCGCATGAGCGAACAGTCCCACCTGCAGTGTTGTATACTTTATACCTTTGTACTCGCATACCTGCGAGTTTGCGCAGTGTAGGGGTGAAACCTACCCCATACTGGGTATCCTGCAATATACTAATGCATAACATTTTCATGCCAAATGAAATGTATCTCTTGAACTTTCTGCGAATTTTTATTCTGGTCGACTTTTCATAATTGGTAAACGAAGGAGATAGACAAAACATGAATGCATAAAAGTGGACGTAATAAAACAATTTGATGTCAAATGATTTGAATACTTAACCATTTTCGAGATATTCCTGTTATTGATTTCAATGTTACAATGCTTAACTTTCTCAAATGTGAAGTCATTCGCTTGTTTTTATTCTGATCACACAAGGAGAAGAGAATTTGAAACCCCATGACCTAGCGGTCTGCTCTTAAAATATTGGACCTTATAACTATAAGGAATATTATAATAAGACATGAAGTACATGGAAGAATAAAGTTTTGAAAGAATATGCAGAGAAAGTTACGTGAATGCACACATGTGATTGTTTGCACTTCTTATTTGTATTTATTTTCCATATTTTTCCTTGTATAACTAAACCAGTACTATTGGGAATAATCTTTATCAGGGCCGAATAAACTTTTTGAAATCGATTTGGTTTCGCTAATTTCCTGCATGGCTCCAACTGTGCAGACAATAGCCGCCGCATACCTTCCCACAGGACATAACATCCAGACACGTGTTGCAGTGACATCAAAGGCATTGTCGTTTCAATCTGACTACGGTCCAAGCCTCGTTCGAGGGACGAAGTCAATTTGATTCTCACGCCCAGGGCGCCATGTTCGTGCAATCACTGTAGAAACAAAAGCGTTGCTGGACCTCGCTCCGTGTTGTTGTTTTCAGATATGAAGTATAAAGTCACGTGCTTCACAGTCTACGAATGACGTCACTGTGTTATATTCCCTGTCACTAGGTGTCTCTCTGCGTATGTACACGTAACATCAAAGTTAGAATTTATATGAATGAATAAGTGTATTTATTGACATAACAGTATCTCACATTGAGCTTCAATAACCCGCATACCGTACGTGTGCAATGTGTTTTGTGTAATACACAAAATAGTAAGCAATATTAAAACAAAAGAATGAAAAGAGTAAACATGAAAATAAAAGGACAAAGATATTCAATGCAGGTGCATTAATGTCCCCTATTACATTAGACAAATATACTTAAGAGAAATATATACACATAATATATAAAACCACAAACCAAAATGACATAAGTATGACAAACTATAGGTATGTAGAACACTGTAATCACTTTTATTTAGCTATTCTTATCCTCCCCCCCCCCTTCTCTATTGTCAGCCTTCAAAGATCTCAGTTGTCTTGCCTTAAGTATAACATATAATATATATGGAGTAGACAAGGGGACATATGACGCTAAATTAATAAAATGTGAAAATATTAAACCTCGGCTGCATAAATGCATTCTCGTTATTAACTCTTTCTTCTTTTACTTTTTCTCTTATTTTCTTTCTGTTCTTCCCTCTTTAGATCCAATAGATTGTAGCTGTGTTTACAAAAAATCTTATGCGTTCCATTCCCACGACTTTCTCTATCCGTTCTGCAACAAACTGTTCTTACAAAAGCTTATTCTTTTATCTAATCATGTAATAAAGATAAATCTTACCAGATATGGTCTTACTACTTAGTTTCCTATAAGTAGAAGAGAATTAAGGAAATACACAAGGCTAAACTAATGGTCAAATCTTTCAAATCTATGTGATGGTTTGGAAATGCCACTCTTCTTGCTTGGCCTGGAGAAAGAATAACAAATAACGCTTCTCATTGGAGAACATTTTTTATGTATTCCAAAATTAAATTAATAACAAAGAATATCCCAAAAATAGATAACTCCATAAGGAATCACATGCCATAAGCTGTGTTTTTAACGAAATCTACATTTTTTGAGTGGTAAGCTTTCTCTGTTTCTTACGGTTTACTAATTGTACAAAAGTCATCCAGATTAAAGTGGTCTTCAGAGCCTACTCCTAAAGAATTCAAGACATACATTTTATTTGATATGTAAATACATTTAAGGTACGAAATTTTAATCAGACCCCTTACAGCCATTTTGAGTACGTAAATTATTAAAAAAAATCCCATTTAGAAGGTAGTTTAGGGCAGGGGATTTGCTTTAAAATCTTCGTGTCGCAACCTTGCAAGCTATGAACTTAATTGTCTATAGTTTAGATTTGACCATATTTTTGTTTTTAGTTTGCACATACACACTTGGACTTTTTTGAATTATGCTTCTTTTGGATATAAAAGATCCTAATATGTGCATTTACTGTGAAATTCCACTAACGTATTTTTTGGTGGAACGCAATATCTTCACTACCTATGTATGTGCTATTTACTAAAATAGAAAATGTAATAAGGAATACAAGGAAACTAAAACAACGGATAGGCTTAGCATTTTTTTCCTTTTTCTACTAGGTATAGTAATTTATGGAAGTATTGGAATCCACCCAAAATTTTGAAGTCGAGATTTCACTTAACCCAAAAAATCATATTTAGAAAAATGGGTGTGTTTTGTATGTGTCAGTGTGTGAGTGTATAGTTGGTAAATTGTAAACTACAGATCAAATTTTACAGCACATGTAATGCAAATCTCATTAAAGCACACAATTTTTACCAAATAAACATATTTGTGTCATTAACTTTTTTGGGGGTATTCTTATTGGTTGTAATTTCCAAATACGTTTGGTTTTCTCAAGAGGACATTTCTTATTCGAGTTTTACTTCTCGACTACTTACCTATACTAGATAGATGAATAATTATATTTCATCCAAAAAACCCATTAAATCATCCGAAATTTTAATGGAAAGCTACTTCAAAGTGAGCGGAGAATTTGAAAAATTCATATGCAACTAAAAGCTTGAATATGAAATCACCACTGCCACTCCGCTTATCCTCAGTAAAATTAATGGATAAAACGACTGTTATGAACCACAAAGAGCAATTCATTTATTATGACAAAATATGTATACGTTTTGAAATCCGTAAATGCACAAAAAAGAGAGATTTTTAGATACAAGTTCCCGTGTAGCTGTTAAGGCTGACTAAAACGGTAGTCGGTTAAATACAACATTTCATATTTCAGTTCAGCACCTTACAAAGAAACGACACGGAGATTTTCGATCAAACCCCTGTATCAAAATATATCTTTACTGGATCTTTTGATTTTTAAAAACGATTTTAATCATTTACAGAATAAATGAAATGCATATCTTGAATTTTATAAGAATAGTATCTGTTCTTCTCTTTATTTTGAATGACTTTTTAATAATTGGGAAGCTAAGAGTAAGATAAGAATTTGACTACAAAAATTTAGATCTTGCTGAATCTCAAGTTCTTATTCTTTTATCAAATAGGAAGTTACTGCTTTCTTTATTTCATTTTTCTCTTGGTCAGGCAAAGACAACCTTACATAGAGTCCCGCTCTTAAACTATTTTGATAATAACTTAAAGCTTACTGCATTCCCCTTGTGCCCATTAAGAAATGTCTATGCTTATCTCAATTAACTTGAAGTATGTAGAAGAATAAACTTTTGTAAGAATGATTCGGATAAAAGTAAAGATCATGCAAGTGGAATAAAAATTTTTATTGTACTACCAAACCTATATTAACATAGAGGATATATAAGATGCATTTATTTTTTTTTTTACTATGGAATTATTTAATGGCACACGCTGTTGAGTTCATAAGCATGCATACTGCTTTATATTCTCACCGGAAGTGACTAAGTTAGAATCCTAGACCATTCTGCACTATTACTCTGAGGCATATTCAATGTAATTTCATTTCAATATGTCTCCGAAATAAAATTTTCAACACTTCTACAATCTTATATCAGAAACCTCTTAAAATTAAGCTACAAACCTCATTCACATATCATTTTGAGATTTATTTTGATGAAGTAGAGAATGATTTAATATTAGCTGTAATAATTGTGTAACGATTTTAATTCAAAGTTCAGTTGGCACAAATGTTATTTGAAAATTTATAACGTTTTAAACAGATAGTTTGCTTGAACTATTTCAAATGCATCACTGTAAAATTCAGAAAAACAAATTCATGTATTGAAGTCAGAGGTACTTATATTTTATAGATAGCATAGCGTTTTAAAAATTAGCAACATTTCCGATTTCGAATCACTTCCGATTGCCAAATATTTAATTTTAGATACTGTGAAAACTTTTAATCTACAATACCGAAAGACACCAAAAAGTATTATAAATATTGGCCAAAAACTACAGATTTTTTTAATTTCAAAGTGTGTATGTGCTTTAAACGACATTTTGAATAAAAAGTATTAAAATGAAACACTTTAAATTACTGCCATTACATCTGTTGGAGAACCAGCTGAAGACACTTCTAAATGCCTTTTAAAAGTGACCTGTTTCATTTAAAAGTAATTAGTAAACGTGTTCATTTAGTGAAACAGATTGAGTATTTTACTTAAACATTAGGGGGGTGCCAATATTACTAGGCTACTTAAACATTAGTTTAAAGTTATTTAAACTTCCATAACCTCACCACTCATACGGACAAGTAGTGGACACAACAGTTATTGTTAAATAAATGGGAGCTTTCACGTTACCACTTTTAAACCGGCACAGAAAATCACTGCGCATTAGCTACATTGTTGGAATCTGTGATTTTAGCTACCTTAGAGTTTTCCTTAACATCAATTCACACTGACGGAATTGGAGACGACATTTTTTCCCCTTGTCTTGTCACACACGGACGCCCACAAATGACAAGCTTTTGTATGCCACGTACATGACTGTCCTTGTCTCCATCTGCAGGCTGATGTATGGCCAGGAAATTGAATGAGTTCAACTGAAGTTGGTCACACTCAGCGACCTCTTTTTTTTCCTCTCTCTCGCTAGCTTTTGTAAAGGTGGTTTGTCTGCATGGAAATGTGGCAGGCATACCGCTGATCCACACGCACCTTAAAACCCAGAAAAATCTCATATATGTCATATTCACATGCCTTTCTATAACAACTACCAGCTATTCTTACAAACGTTTATTTTTGTACCTTATTTCGTTTTACAGAAATCGTTTCACTGTACACTTCGTTACTGCACTGATTTCTAAATTCAACAAATTGTTTACACTATTATAAAATAAAATCTGAACGCCAAAATGGATTACAAATGAGCTATTTAAAATATTATTTAATTATTTTAATTGCGAAATAGTTAAAGAAAACTGTTATTGTAAACTAAAGGCAAGGTGTATTTCAGTTTAAATAAAAATCTCACGAAAGTAAAGTATTTTAAAAGTTAATCGATATGAACTGTCTTCAAATGTCTTCAATGATATTGTGAAAAAATACAGAATATCTAGTAGTTTAAGAAAATGAAAGTATTGAGAAGTTCAGTGCAATAATACCTGATAACACTGACAAATATTTAAATTAAGTTTTGCGTTTTAAGACATTTTCTTTTTGTGTAGTAGGTGTTTGTTGTAGTCATTCAAAATTATGCATTTCCTTCAAAAGCTATACATAGAAATTTTGGTATATACATTTCATTTATCTTGTAAATATCTTAAATGCTCATATTCGAGAAAATAAAACAAAGTTAAAAAAAATCGAACATGTGTGGGATTAGTGACTTTCTTGTCACTCTTCGTGTGGTATTTTTGGAAATTCGCTGAACTTACCATGCTTAGCAAGCAGTAACTTTTAGTTTTTAGGTTATTCTGTTTTCACACGCTCACACACGATTACCTTTTCTAGGAGCCTCAAAATATGTATTTCAAGTGCAATTTGGGTAGAACATCACTTCAACAATTTACTGTAAATAGTAGTAGAGAACTAAAACAGTAAGACAAAGAAAATAACAAATTACACAAAGATTTTTCCACAAATAAAAGCTTTTTGCAGTAATTTTAAGTAGTCGTTGGAGGTTTGCATAGACCGTAGGATTTCAAACAAACGGACACATGGAAACACTAACAAAATTGATTGAAATAACTAGAATCACATCATATCAAATGAGATTATTTTAAAGAGCTTGTTACGATAATTAAAGCAATTAGTAATTTAAAACAAATATGAAAGGCTTCAATTTAATTAGTAGGATTTCCAGCCAAGCAGAATATAACAATGAATGAATGTATTTGTCTATTAATTATCCTAGTTTCTCTTGTTATTTCCAAACTCAAAATCATTTATTCTGCAGGCTTATACGGGTTTATGAACTAAAAGAAGGAGACAATAGAACTGCCGCTATTCAGGCCAATTTGTGATGCAAATAACATAAATTTGGATAATTGGCTATAATATTAAAATTCGTATAAATAAATTACAATAGATTTCAACAGTGTTAAGCAGTAAACGTTGCACGCATATTTGACACTGATGTTCATTTTAATTTCATGGTTGGCTTATCCGTTTACGTGGCCTAGAGCATAACTGCAAAATTAGAAAAAGTGTGCAAGTGTCACCTTCTGCAGCCCGCGAGTAGAATAGGACATATTTAAGGTGAATAAATATAAGCTTTTCTACACGATTTCAGGTAAAGAAACACAGGGTATTTGAATCATGTTAACAGTCAACTGTATTTCAGATATTAAGCGCCAGATCCATAGTCCTTACTTGAGAGAACACGCGTATGCATATCTCACTTGAGTGCCAATATCATATTCGGAAACAAAACTGAAGTGAGTGGGTAAGAGTGAAAATTCAGCGAGATTTAAATATTTTTACTTTCTCTACACGTACCATGTACATAGTGTATAGAGAAGGTATTGCACTCCACCCAAAAATTCGATACCGAAATTTCACCGGAAATATGTTTTAGATTTCAAAAAAGTATTTGTAGAAAAAGGACCGTGTGTGTGTGTCCGTGTGTCAATGTGTCCGTGTGTCTGTGAATACGATAATTCAAAAACGAAAAGTTGGTAAAATATCAAACTTAGTGTTTAAGTTTAGTATCTTCCAGAGATGCGACACGAAGATTTTGAGAAAAATCCCCCCTCCGCCAACTACCCTTTACATGGAACTTTTTTCGAATATTTTGAATTTCTCAAAAATGAAACTAACGATTTTGATTGAAATTTCGATCCAAAATTGAGCACCATGCAGCATACAACTTACATGAAATACTGTGTGTACATAGGAAAAAAGTCTGATGTGTTGCACTTACATGACATTCTGTACCTATTGTATGTCAAACTTATCTTGTAATCTGAATATCTTTAGTATACACTATTTTAATCAGAATCGTTAGACCTCTTTTGAGTAAATAAAACCCTTTGCAATTTTTTCATGTAAAGGGTAATTTGGAGTGGATCTTCCTGTTGCACTTGGAATGTTGAACTTTATTACCAAGTTTGGTATTTATCCGACTTTTCGTTTAAGCTATATTTTTGACACTCGAACACACACACACACACACACTAACGCGCATGAGGACCTTTTTTCTAAACTGCTTTTTATGGTCACAGGGGACTTTAAAGTGTATTTCCTGCGAAATTCCGGTATAGAATTTATATATATATATATATATATATATATATATATAGAATTTTATATATATACACTAAGTAGCGAAATTTACCTAGACGGCCGGGGTTCGATCCCAAGCGACAGCATGTGAGATTTGTGATGGATAAAGCGGCTCTGGGGGGGGGGGGGTTTCCGGGTACTCCGGTTTCCCCCCCCCCATCGCACACCATCGGTGCTCCATCATCATTCATGTATCACCAGTGTCACCTTCTGCGGTGCCATAAGTAGTTAAAGCGAGCGTTAAACGCTACAAAAAAGAGTAGTGAAAGTAAAAAGCAATAGCCGTCTCTACCGTTCAAGTCAACACTTGTTCCGTAAACAACTGAAAAACTTAAGGCTGTTGTCTCACTATTATATGGAAACGAGAATTGGATAATCGAATCAAAATAAGCTAGTAAAATACAAGCCCTGCAATGCTATTTCTCCGAAATGTCAAAAGATGCCCAAGGGTGGGTAGTTTGGAAATGAATCTGTCGAGAAAAATTGTATATAATTTGTGTGTGTGTATGCGTGAGTGAGATTTGTGTGTGACAAAAGGAAATGAACAAAACTTGAGAATAGATTACAATAGAATACCAAAGAGAGTTTTCCTGTACAACCTGAGAGGAACAGAAATGTTGGCCGATCCGTATAAAATAAGACTCCAGTTATGTCCGGAAAGGGTATTTAGCCTAAACCTTGAAAAAGAAGGTGGTGGTGGTGGTGGTGGTGGTGGTGGTGGTGGTGGTGGTGGTTGTGGTTCTATTTGACATGCATTGAGCAACATAAAAAGCTAAGTTATGCAGAAGAAAAGAAACAACTAAAAAAGAAAAAGATGAAGACACAATACCTAGTAACAAATGAGAGGCAAAAGAAATTTGCGTGACTAGCCTACCAACCTGGTGGATTTTATTGTAAGTTCTGCATTCATATTTTAGTCTCCGTTTTCTCATTGTTATTTTTCAGCAGTTTTCTTCCTGAAAAATGTTCCACTCAGAACAATTTGTGACAGAGGAATGCCACTTAGCACACAGAGTTGTAATCAATAACGTTTTCCCTTGGTTTTATTGAGAGAGACCCTTAAGTACATTCTTTTGATTTTCAAACACAAAAATTCTAGCTTTTTAGCACAAAACACATAGTGATAAACGTTACAAGTTTTTAGAAGCCAAACAAGATGGGACACACAGAAACCTAGGACAATGGCCAGAAGTTTCAATTATTTTGATATAACGAACGTTTTAATTGAAGTAGCAAAATAACATGCATAGATCTCAAACTATAACAACAAACTTGAAGAAATTTATGAGTAACATATTTCAATTGCATACATATGTTCATATATGCTATAGTTTCAGAACATTAGCATTATTGGTTTAGAATTCAAGGTCGCAGGCATCCTTAAGAACTGGAAAACATCATAGTATATCCATGAAGTCGCGAGACAAAATGAAATGGCGTTCTATTTATGGACACTCTTTAACTGCTGCGGTTCTCTGCGTCCCATTCTATACTGGGCGTAAAGACCGCTTAATTTTGCTCAGAGACCTCTCTATCGACTTGAGGTTCTTTTACGTGCCGTAAATCTACGACACAGGACCTATGGCTTAACTCCCTTCCGAAGGAAAACTCGCGAGACATAACTGAATATCGAAAGGACTTAAAATAATGGCAAACTATTGATAATTTAACAGCTAACGGGTTATAGAATAAAATTCTACCTATTGCTGGATGAACAATATCTTCATTTTTTTGAGTGGTAAGCTTTGTATATCGCTTAGCATTTACTAGTTAAACAAGATCATGCAAAAGTCCTTCCGAATGAAGAGAACTTCACAGGCATGAATTAATTTACTTTTCACTTAACTATTTGATAACCTATTTTAATCACCATCACAACAACCATGTCTGTTAAAATCGACAACTTTGAGAATTGTTCCATGTAATGAGTGTCAGTACAGGATTTTACACAATCTTCGTGTCGCATTTTTGAAAGACATTGTAGGTACATAAATACAAATTTTGGATTTAACCATCTTTTTGTTTTTGAGCTACACAGCTGACAAACACAAGAACCTTTTTGAACTGTGTTTTTCTGGTCGTAAATCTCCCATTTCTGGTAAAATTGGGTAGATTCGAATTTTGGTAGAATCCAATACTTCTCCTACTTACTGTACGTAGCAGAGAAAATAAAACCTAATAGTTTTTGTATGGGAGTGGGAGAAAAAAAGCTTGCTATAATCCGACTTGCAATATATATGAACAGCTGTGTTATTAGGAATCTTGCATATGTATATATTTATGTGTGTGTGGTGTTTGCGATTTTGGATTCATTCAAGCCAAAAATGACTTTCCTCATTCATAGCAGAAACTGGCATATGAACAGTTGTGCTTTTAGGAACCATTCGTAAGAAAAACCGACTTGCCATATTATATAAACAGCTGATTTTGTACTCATTCGTAACCACAGTTGTCTTACCATTTTGATCATCATTGCTTTTTGATTTATTCGTACCAAAAGGCACTTGATCTAAATGAACAACTGTACATTTAGGGTTCATTCATAACAATAACTGTCCTGCCATATGTGAACAACTAGGCATTACGATTCATGCGTACAAAAACTGATTTGCTATATACGAATAGCTGCTATTTTAGGAACAAATTGACTTGACATATATGAACAGAGACGTTTGGATGTCCGTATTGTACACTTAAAATATCTTATATTGCTTAAAATGCGGTTTTGTCTAGCTAATAGTAAATTGCGAGAAACGTAGCCGAGTTTAGTATATAAGTGACTATGTGAAGATAAAGTCAGTCGTATGTGACATGTTTAAATTATACATCAGTCCTTGTAACTGCTAAGCTCGGACAGCCTGAAGCTGTTCGGTAATCTATGTTAGTGGATGTTTTATCTCTGGGGATGAAGGATGTAAACAAGCTAGTAGCTTATAGCTAAGACAGAAACATCAAGATCCAGACTTTACTCTGCACATTTAAGTGACAGCACAAATCACATGTTTTTCTAGTCTTTACCGTTGGCATTCAGCTTCTTGTTACAAACTCTTATTTTTACTTTCTCCATCATGTGTGTACATTTTTCAAACGCCATTTTAGAATATAACATTTTTTTAAAAAAAGAAACTCCCTGTAAAGATTGTTGGGGAGAGACATTTATTTGAACTCCTTAAGTCGCATCCTTGGAAGTTGCTCCTAACATTCTGTTTTAGAGGCATGTTTACACATATAAGTTTAGGTTATTATCTTCCCATTAATAGAATAATTCATATATTTTGACGATTAATCATTACATATAAATCTTTCCAAGTTGTACATACAAAATAAAGTAAATATGTAATATTGTGTTCTTATTTTAACTTATATATCAAGTTTGCTTTTGAAGCCTAATGCCTTTCTCTTTTTCTGCACGTTCTATGTACATGAAGGAATGAATAAGTGAAATAACAGTATCATACATTGTACTTCATCAATCGCACGGCTCCACAGACCATACGTGTTTTTCAATACACAAAAGAGAAGCAATATTAGTAAAAACAATAAAAACAAAGAATTAAATGAGTAAATATGAAAATAAAAGGACAAAGATATTCAAATACAGCAATTTAAATTTACAGCACAGAGTACACCTTATTCAGATGCATTATGTACCCTACTTTAATAGACCCATATACTTAAGAGAAATGTATATATATACATAATATATACACATAATATATATACAATATATATGCACCATAACACAAAAATGACATAAATATGACAAAATATATGCATGTAAAACATTATAATCACTTTTATTTAGTTATTCTCATTGCACCCGGCTCTTCTCTATTGTCAGCCTTATAAGATCTCACCTGTCTTGCCTTAACTATAAATTTACCTAGCCCGTCCGCGGTTTCCGTTCCTGCCAGTAGCTTCCAACATGCTTCTAGCTCTACATTCGCGGTGGTAAAAACCGCGGTAAATTTTTTCCCTCCATTCCTGCGGACCACTACATCTTGCCAAGATATGGGCCCACAACTGTTCCTCCTCGGAAATGGGGCAGATTCTCATACCATTCTCGTCATTCATTTTGATACTCCGCCATGCTCCTAGTCTATCCACGCGAACCCTCTCTAATGAGTTTGGTACCTGTTTTGATGAATTGCTCCATACCTCAATCCGATTTTAGTCCAGACTGTACTTCCAATGAAACCTTCTCCGTGCATTCACAATTCATTATCACAAAGACGGTTCTTAATTTTTCTCCAAATACTCCACCTGTTTGTCTGCCCCGCCATCCAAATGTATTCCATCCCAATGGTTTCCAACACTTTCTTTAATTTTGATACCCAATGATTACCTTCCATTCGCAACTGTTCATGGTAGCAGACTGCCCTAATTATAGATTGGTTTCCGTGAACGTTTCTCATCCAATATTTAACTGCTCTGATTTTGCACTCCATCGTTTCACTAAGCGCCCCGAATTCCCTCGTTATTCGGCAGTTGGCCGTACTCCTCCCTACACCCAGAATTTCTTTCACAAAATGGGTTACTACGTACATAATGTATAGAGAAGGTATTGTATTCCACCCCAGATTTCACCAAAAATTCATGTTTTGAGACCACCTGAAATTAAAAAAATCTCATGTGTTGCAATCATAAGACTCTCTACCTCTACTGCAAACTAACAATTATTACAAAAAGTATTTTTCTATTTAAATCTTGCGAAATGAGATAAACATTAACAAACTTGGTCTTACTATTTAGTTCCTTATAAGCAGAAGGGAAATAAAGGAACATATCAGGCTAAAGCAAAGCTCAAATCCTTTAAAAGCCCATCGATATGTATACAACTGAAGTTCAATTAGCTTTGCATTTCTAGAAAAGAAAAGAGAAATGAAATGCAAGGTGATCCCCTTTGACAAGATGCATAATTTAAAGTTAAAACCAATAACAAGGAATATCTCGGGAACGGTCAACTCTGCAACAAAAATGTATATGCCAAATTGTGTTTTAACGAGCTCTACGTTTTTTGTTCAGCAAGTTTTGTCTATTTCTTACGGTTTACTAGTTATGCAAAATTCAGAAGAATTCATTCTGAATGACGATGCCTTAAGAGACTGTTCCCAGAAAATTCAAAATATATATTTCATTTGTCATGTAAGTATCTTTAATATGCGATATTTTAATCAAAATCCTTAGGACCATTTTTGTAGAAAATAAACATTTTCAAAAAAATGGAACAAGGAAGTTCGGTGTGCAGTAGTTTTCTTGAAAATTTCCGAAATGCATCCTTGGAGGCTTCTGAACTTAAATTCAAATTTTGGTAATTTAATGAACTTTTCGTTTTTGAGCTATGCTGTATACAAACACGTACACACACATCTTTTTCTAGAAATGCTTTTTTTAGATTCAAGAGGTACAAAAACATATATTTTCATGAACTCTCGGTATCAATTTTTGGGTGCAATACAATAATTTCACTATATACTATGTACATAGGACGTGCAGAGAAAGTAATAAGCCTTTTAAAAATAATTTGTAACTGATGTAGAGAAAGCCATGTGAATGGATCACATAATATTCTTATTAAGGGTACCAAACAGTGCTTCCCTTGAAATCTCGTTATCGAATTTCCGGTGAAATACAATTCCTTATCTACCTGCTGTGAACAATGTTCATTGTGATAGAAAAAGTAAAAAAGAAAACGTCACACGAAATGTGTATCATATACTAGAGCGGAAAAACGACCTCATTACATCGACGTCTTATTTCTATAGGATTATTTGCAACTAAAAATTCAAGGATTTTTATCTACATATCTGGATTGAAAAGAGCTCTTCGCGTGTGGTAAAATGGCAGTTATCATGTCATGACAATGGCTACCAGCACAGGCACAATGACGCTCCATTCCGTGTGTGATTTTCCCAATCGTATTAATTCCAGCGGATGTTACATACCGCGATTCCCAAGGGAGTCTTCTCTCTGTAGCATCTGATATCGTGGCAAGTAAATTTTAATTCGGAACTGGAATAATGAAGCTAAATTCGCTGCGGCGTTAGTGGGCCATAAGGGAAGCAACAAAAAGTGTTTAATGTAGTCTCTCAACGGGTGTTTCAAGTCTATCTGCGCGCCAAACGCCATTTCGTATCAACCTAACTACAACAAAATGGAAATTTTAAGCCAGTATAATAGACTAATTCATGAATATAAATTTCGAATTTTACATTCTATTTCCCACAACAAAGGTATATTCTTGGCTAACTCCCCCAAAGCGCATTTTACAAGAATATATTCGTAATAAAAGTTGCCATTATTTAATTAACACATCTCTTGTGTTCCTTTCACACGACTTTAACTGTACTACAAATAAACTATTCTTATAAATGATTATATTTATCTACAGACAAACATTAGCAGAATTGTCTTGCTTCTTTGTAAGCAAAAGGGAAATAAGGGGATGCACTAGGTAAAGGATACTCGAATCTTTTAAAAGCTGGTCGGTATGTGAAGCAATTGTTTCCTTCCCTTTGCTTGCCAGTAAACAAAAGAGAGATGAAAAGAAAGATGTCTTCTCGTTTAGGAAAGCTTAAAATTGAAACTAATATCACGGAATATCTCGGAAATGGTTAACCCCCCAAAAATCTCTTACGACATAAATTGTACGTTTTAAAATCTACATGTATCTCTGACAGTTTGCGTGTCATACAAATTTTATAAAAATTGTCATTATGAATAAAGATATCTTCAGAGATATTTCCCAGAAAATTCTGGATATGTATGTCGTTTGTCATAAAATGTCTTAAATTATGGTATTTTAATAAAAATCGTTACAGCCCTTTTTTGACAAAATCAAAATATTCGAAAAATGTTCAATGTAAAGGTTAGTTGAAGATGGGGGATTTTCCTGAAAATCTTCGTGTCGCATCCTTGGAAAATACTAAACTTATATACCGAGCTTAGCATTCAAACGATTCTTAGTTTTTGAGCTATACTGTTCCTTACACACACACATACACGCACGCACGCACGCACGCACGCACACACAGAATACACACTCGGACTTTCTTCTAAAAATCTGATGCGTTCAATTCACACGACTTGGTCTACATCTGGGTAACAAATTATTGATAAAAGCTTATACTTTTATTTACTTCATGCTAATCGAGAAAAAATTACTTACCTCCTTGTAAGTAAAAAGGTTATAAGGGGGCTATCATAGGCTAAAGCAATAGACAAATGTTTTAAAAGCTGGTTGCTATGTGATTGAAGTTTCTTCGTTTGTATGACCAGGAGTTGACAAATTCCCGTGTGAGAAAAGTATAAGTATTTTGAAACTGAAATTAATGACAAGGAATATCTCAAAAACGGGAAACTCCACGAAAAAACATGTGTATATCTAAAATAATTTGTAAGCAATTTACGTTTACCAGTCATGCAAAATTCCGCAAAATTCGTCCAGAATAACGATGTCTTCACAGGCTCTTTCCAGGAAATTCAAGATATAAATTTGATTTTTCATGTAAATATCTTTAATATACGACATTTTAGTGAAAATCTTTAGCCATTTTTCTATTTTTGAAAAAATAAAACTTTTCGAAAATTTTTCCTAGTAAAGGGTAGTTGGGGTGGCCGAATTCTATTTAAAATCCTGTATCGTATATTTGGAAGACACTAAATTTAAATACAAAGTTTGGTATTTAACTGGTTGTTGTTTTTTTTTGGCTATGCTGCCCACAGATACACACTTTGGACATTTTTTAAAAAATGCTTTTCTGAAATTAGGGGGCCTCAAAACATATATTTCAGGTGAAATATCGCTATCAATTTTGTGGTGCAATACTATGCACATTGTATACACATAAAAGTGAGTCGGAGTAAGTAAAAACCAGATGTGTCCAAATCACACGACTTTTTCTACCTGTTCTTCATTCAAACTATTCTTAAAAAAAGAGCATTCTTCTACCTATATCATGGTAATCAAGATAAAAATTAGCAGAAATTATTGCATTAGTGCTTTCTAAGTAGAAGGAAATTAGGGCAATAACAAAGCTAAAGCGATAGTCAAATCTTACAAAAACCCAGTCACTATGTGAAACAAACGAAATTCAGTTTTCGCATTGCAGAGCTAGGATTACATAAAAAAGGAGCAAATCGAAATATCAATATCCGTTTGAAAAAAGTTTAAGCAGCTTAAAAGACACCAATAACATGAAGGAATATCTTGAAAACGGTTAACTAAAGGAAAAAAAAAAAAATATATTAACTGTGTATTTTAGCGAGAGTTACATTTTTGTGTAGTAGATTTTTGTCTCTCTCTCTCTCTCTCTCTCTCTCTCTTACGGTTTACCAGCTATGAAAAATGTGTCAGGATGAAGAGGTCTTCAGAGGCTATTCTATAAATAAATAAAATAGTAAAAGAAAAACAATTTGTATTTTGAGGTTCGAAACTCTGACCGTACCAACATGGTCACTCTCTCATACCACTGCCATTCAGACACAAGATAACTACAGTTTTATCTGCTCTAATATTGCTGTGTAATAATGAGTAATTATTCTTACAATTGTTAAATGCGTGTGTCTGCATTCAGTTGAAACCCGTTAGCATCCAACAATGATATCACAATTGGTTTAGTTGGACCCTCCGCATCCTTTTCCACAGTTATTCTTGAATGCAGAACGTACATTTTGACTGGGTTCGATCCTAGGTTTGATGGGTTAGCTCCTCTTTGTCTTAGGTCGTATGCAATAAATCCAGACGTCGAGGTTTGTATTATTTCATGGATTTATCCTATGCCATACGCTGATAAAATGGATTATTTAAGTCTTCCATAGGACAGCATATCACGTCCAAATCGGTGAAAGCATTTTAATCAACATCGTGGAGAAAAATGGCATTTTCAAAAAGTTCCATGTAATGGGTAGTTTAGGATGTGGGATTTTCTTGGAAATCCTCGTGTCACATCCTTGGAAGATACTAAATAAGAATAAAATTTGGTATTAACAGCATTTTCGTTTTAGACCCACACATACACAAATGGAACTTTTCTTCAAAATGTTTTTTTTTGTATTTGGGGGAGTTCAAAACATGTTTCCTGTTAAATATATTATCGATTTTTGTATGGAATGCAATTTATTTTCTACCTAGTATAGCACTTACAGTATATGCATAGTAAGCGTAGAGAAAGTAAAAACTGGAAATTTGAAAGTTAATGGAGACATTTTTAATACAGTTTTCGAGTTTTTCATTCTTTATCGCACAACTAAATCCCCCAAAAGCGTTTTTTAGAATAATATATATCGGTAATAACAGTGGCGTATATTTAAGTAACAAAGAATCAGAATATATAATTTCTGTGGATCTGCTTATATATCTTTCCAAACGAATTCTAATCTAAATAAAAGAAGAAGGTGGTGGTGGTCGGGTGGTGGTGGTAGTAGCAGCAGCAGGAGTTACTGGCAGTACTGGCCAACTCTTATAACCCTGAGAGAGACCGGTTGGATGAAATGGAGATGAAATGGAGGGACAGGAAGTTTCGGGAAATGAAGAAACTCCCCCAGTATGCCTAGTGACCCAGAACCCCCCGAAAAGACCCATGGATCAGAGAGTTCGGCTTCGGGAATCGATCCTAGGACCTCCAGAATGCCAACCTCCGACGAAACGTTTGAGTTACCTGGCTTGGTATTACTTTTGTAGTTAAATGCAGAAAAATGGAACAATAAAAACCAGAATATAATTTATTTTAGCCATCTCAAAATAAAACACCACACTTCATAATTGACTGAAACAAAGCAAGAAGTTGGGAGAAGTACTTGAAAACAGCTCTACAAGCGAGCAAACCCGAGTAGAGATCATTAAAATTAATCAGAAGGACTATGATGTTGAACACAAACAGACTAACAGTTACCTTATCTGTTGCTTAAGATTGAGAGGAAGAGTTTGTCGATAAAGGACCGTTGTTGCAAGTTTGGGATCAAACTGTTTTCTGTCTTCAATTATTGGATTTGTGGCAATGTGGGAAGTTCGCAGGCTGTTCACGAGGAGATAGCACGTTATCTAGCGCCACTATCTTCCCACCAATGCTCAGATTAACGTGCACCAAAGTAATCGATAGTTTCAAACCTTGCAGCATTTGATCCAGCAAAAACCACAAGTTGGCAGTTTTTGTCGCTCAGTGATTAAATGAGAGCATCGTTACAGATTTTATAGGAAGCCCAACTAGAAGATTAAAAACCGTATATAGGGTTATAACGGAAAAGCCACTGCTACAGCATGGTAGAGAATTTAATGCATTTTAATTATATTTCCAATCCGGTTGTATATCATCGCCTATACCCATTAACATAAACGGTTTCTGTGTCGTATTTATACAGAGATGTAAAGAGGAAAGTTAAAACATTCAAAAACTAAGATTCAATGACAAGATTTTTCAACTGGGGAATTTATTACTTTAAACGTACGTAAGAAGTAGAGTATAGTTTTATATCCACATGTATTTTAAGTTATATAATGGACAGCAAATAAAACTACTGTACATTAAAACAAACGTTAAATTGTTCAATGCTCGATAAGAATAGAAAGATCTTGACGCAAGGTGAAGAACTGTATGTTACATGATTAATGGCGATAATTCAAAATTCCTAACCTAAATGCACAGGCTTATATATAGGATAAATTTTTGGTTTCTTATTTATTATCACTAGAAACAGTGAACATTTAAATAAAAATCGGATGTGTTCCATCCAAATATCTTTATATATCTAACCAATTATTATTAAAGATTATTATTCTGTCTACTTAATGCTAATCCAGATAAACATTAGCAGAAATGTCTTATTATTTACTTGAAAAAATTCTATTCTATTTGCTTGTCAGGAGTAACCAAACGAGAAACCAATTAGAAAGATGTCTTGCCGTTTTGTGAAAAGTTTAAGTGCCTTTAAAGTGCCTGAAATTAATAATCCGAAATATCTTGAAAACGGTTAGTTCTACAAAAAATGCATATAAAATTAACTGTGTCTTAACGAGATCTATTGTCTATCTCTTACGGTTTTCCAGTTATACAAAAGTCATCCAGAATGAATAGGTCTCCAGAGGCCATTCCCAAGAAAATTCAAGATATACATTTCGCGTGACATAAAATATCTTAAAAAAAAGGTATTTTAATCAAATTCGTTACAGAAATGTTTGAAAAAATCAAAATTTTTGAAAAATTTCCACGTAAAGGGTAGTTTGTGGTGGGGTATTCTATTGAAAATCTTCGTGTGGCATTCTTGGAAGATACTCAATTTAAATACCAAGTTTGAAATTTAACCGAGGTTAACACACATACATCAGACACACACGGACATATTTTTAATTTTTTTTAATCACAGGTTCTCAAAACATGCATTTTCGGTGATATCTCGATATCGAATCTTGGGTGCATTACAATACCTCCTTTGTGCATAGTACGTGTAGAAAAGTAATAATTCTGATATGTTGTATTCACATGAGCTTCTCTACATGTTATTATTTCCTCATAAGCAGAAACGAAACCAGGCTAAAGCGATAGCCAAATGTTTTTAAAGCCGGTCGATATGTAAACTATTGAAGTTCGGTTTGCTTTGTATTTTCAGAAAAACAAAAGAGAAATGAAACGAAAAATGACCTCGTTTAAGAAGATACGTAGCTTAAAATTAAAACCATAACAAGAAATATCTCGGAAACGGTTAACTATGCAAGAAAAATGTACATAGTTGTGTGTTTTAATCAGATTTTCATTTTTCTGTGTAGTAAGTTTTTGTATATCTGTTACGGTTTACCGGTTGTACTAAATTAGGCCTTCAGAAGCTATTGCCAAAAATTAAGATATACAATTTATTTGAGATGTACATATCTTTAATAAAAATCGTTACAGCCATTTTTGAGAAAAAACCAATTTTTCAAAAAAAATGTCAATTAAAACGGTAATTTGGGGTGGAGGAATTTTCTTGAAAATCTTTGTGTC
This sequence comes from Hymenopus coronatus, assembly GCA_030762935.1. Taxonomy (NCBI): domain Eukaryota; kingdom Metazoa; phylum Arthropoda; class Insecta; order Mantodea; family Hymenopodidae; genus Hymenopus; species Hymenopus coronatus. The sequence continues at coordinate 85,462,468 of CM060881.1, read as the reverse complement.
ACATCCTTGGAAGATACCACAGTTAAATACGAAGTTTGGTATTGAACGGCCTTTTAGTTTTTGAGCAATGCACTCCACGGACAAACTCTCACACGCATACACACACATATTTTTCTAAAAATATTTTTTTTTGCACTCAGGGGACCTCAAAGCATATATTTCTGGTGAATTCTCAGTATGGAATTGTTGGGTGCAGTGCAATACAATACATTGTCCATACACTATGTACATAGTACATGTAGAGAAAGTAAAAATATTTTTTTTTTGACTCAAGGGACCTGAAAACACACATTTCCAGTGAAATCTTTGTATCGAATTTTAGGGTGGAAAACAATACCTTCCTTTTACACTATGCATTATGTCAGAGAAAGTAAAACTGCTCTTATTTTCTTTTTTGTATTGTTTTTTACTTTCTCTATACGCACTATGTACATAGTGTATATAGAAGGTATAGCACTCCACCCAAAAATTCGTTACGAGATTTCACCGGAAATATATGTTTTAGGGTCCCCTTTACCTAAAAAAAAAAGAACTTTCCGAAAAACGTCCATGTGTGTGTATGTGTCTGTGTCTCCGTGTCTCTGTGAACACGATAACTCAAAAACATAAAGTCGGTAAAATACCAAACCTGGTATTTAAGTTTAGTATCTTCCAGGGATGCAACGCGAAGATTTTGAGAAAAATCCCCGCACCCCAAACTACCCTTTACATGGAACTTTTTTAAACATTTTTGATTTTCTCAAAAACGGCTCTAATGATTTTGATTAAAATTTCGTATATTAAAGATATTTACCTGCCAAATAAAATGTTTATCTTGAATTTTCTGGGAATAGCCTCTGAAGAGTACTTTATTCTGGATGAACTTTACGGAATTTTGAATAACTGCTAAACCGTAAGAGAAGGACAAAAACTTACTACACAAAAAATGTAGAGCAGGTTAAAACACACAATTTATTTAATATACATTTTTTCGTGGAGTTCACCGTTTTTGAGACATTCCTTGTTTTTTGGTTTCTGCTTTGAAAAATTTATACTTTTCTCATACAGGAATTTGTCAACTGCTGTCCATACAAATAAAGGAACTTTAGTGATATAGCAACCGGCTTTTGACTATCACTTTAACCTATAGTACTCTCTTATTTCGCTTCTACTTACAAGGAAGCAAGTAATAAGACTATTTCTGCTAATTTTTTCTGATTAGCATGAAGTAAATAGAAATATAAGCTTTTAAAGAATATTTTGTTCCAGAGACGTACAGAAAGTAAATGATACACGTCAGATTTTTTGTATTTTTTTTAATACAAGCTACTCTATAATGCCATTTCCGGTAAAATTTTGGCATAACATTTTTAGTGGCGAGCATTAAATTCTTTACATAAGTACTGTGTACTAAGCATAGAAAATAAAAGCTTGTGACATTTTTTGGAAAAATACGATAGGTAACCCGTATTAAAACGAGTTATTTTAGAATCAGAATTTTTGCTATAATTTATTTTTAGGTAAATTCAGTCAATATTCCGATGAATAATTGCATTCTCAGATGTATGCTTTCAGGTTAAACCTAGAATGCTTTGCAAACTCCAGCCGGCAACTTTAAATTCGAGGATATTAATAAGATCATTTTACAGATGATGCGAGATTCTTCGCAGTTACTGCATTTTCATCTTCATATAAAATAATAAAAACTAGTTGCTCTAAGCCTCATCTAGTACCTAGGAAGTTACTATTCTTTAAACACTACAATTTTCAATTATTTAGCTAGTGGTCTTTTACTCTTAAAACCTAATTAATAACTGTAAACCGTTGCAATTCTTTGTTTATACATTAAATGTAAACATTACATATTATTGTATTCAGGATCCTCATGTTAGACTCATTGGTGCTATGATGATGTAAATAAATCTATGTCACTGCTTCACAGCCATATGAATATTTTAAACCGCCAATCACTACTAAGATTCAGTATTTTCTTAACTTTTTAGTAACCACAAGATTTTATGATTTACATGCAATTATTGAAACAACATTCCTTATTACATATTTACATAACGTTTTAATACACTCAATGGAAAACGAACTCGAAATTCAATGAAAAAGGAGCTTAACATAGTGAAAACAAATTTAAGATTAAACTTTTGTAGAGATGGAGTCGACTGAACACCCTCCATACAATAAAAGCAGGAACATGTTTTCGTAGGCTGTTGCCTGCGTTATCAACTGCAGTATATTGGGCACAGTATCCTGAAACGGTAATGACTCTGTTGGTAGTGTATCACCTGGTGGCGTAAATTGGAAGCACTTAGAATAAAAGTTTATGTAGTTCGGAATCTCAAAGTTTATGACTCGTCCTTCGTTCTTCTTAATGAGGAACTTCATTTTACATCTTTGGTGGTTCAGAACGTTTAGTTTAAAGAAGAGGATTCCAGATTTTTTTATCATATTTAATAATAGAATTAAGAATGTAAAACCAAAATTACTTTGATTTTATAGATTCAAGCAGAGTGGTTATAATAAGGTGTTTAGTAGAAGGGAATAACGAACAGATCATCTTCTTGCCAACACTTCTTACTCGCCGCACTTTTGTCTGGGGATTATCACCTGGGAAGACAAAACACCGATGACTGGCGCTGGATCTTACTTTATATTCTATGATTTCGTTGCCTGTTACGTGTTAAATATATTACCCATCAAATGTTTCTATTGTTTCTTGGCACTATTACACTTGTGGCTGTGTCTGCTCATTTAGTCGGTGGTGGGAGGACAACCTATTGCGGAGCTTACTGTGTGCAGGTTGGCATCTTTCAGTGTCGTAGGCGTTTTAAATCCCGGACTTCATAATTGAACCAATTATATTTGGTCTATTAGTTTAAACATATAAAGTCATCATTGATATATGTTATCTCATAACATCCTTGTGGTTTACCGGGAAAATGCGAGTGAGCTGGGGAATTTAATGTCCGCAAATACATTTAAACCGGCTAAACACCTTATTATAACCACTCTGCTTGAATGAAAAAATATCACTGCTACACGGTAAATCACAAACTGCCTACAATACCCATAAAATGTCGATTCCGAGCTTGTAGGCCGTGGTCCAACAGATGAAAGTTCGCCGAAGTTTTGCCCATAACTTTATTGGGCATCTTCAAAGGAAAGTTGCAGTCCAAACGTCGGGTGAACATTCATCTGTTGGAGACGGTCTAGAAGCCCGAAATCTACATCTTATGATAAGAACGCCGATCGTGAAAACCGTATTTTAAGACTGGTCTGCGTAGAATTTTGTTGCAGCACGACACCATAGTCCTCACTAGAAGTAACCCAATTCCTGCCGGGATCAGAGGTCACATATTATTCTCATCTCCCCTATAGTAAAAAATGGCGTAATATAGCATTTTTTATTCCCCAAAATGAACTTAAAGCTTCGAGATCAACTATTTGACTCGCCTAAAACTGCGGTATATGTTTACGACAAATGTATATGCACTCTTTCCAAAGAAGAATGAGATTAGTCATTTGAAAACTGATTTAAAAAAATGAAATGTAATATAGAATGAAATGGAGAATACTTTGAAAGGATACAATGATGAGATCTAATTTTTTAGAATATATTCACAAGATATTTATTTAGTTAAGTCTGCTATATGATAGAAAATATAAGTATCCGTGTCTCAGCTTTCTCTCCCTTAGGTCCAATTTTGACAACGAAACATTATTTACAAACTAAAATTATTCACTAATAATATTAAATTTTTGTCTATATAGTAGTTTAAAAATATGAAATAACAGTATTCCATAATATAAAATAAGAGAATATTAAACATTTTATATATTCATTTTTTCCCCTTGGATGCACCCATCAGTAGGAAAAAACTAACATATCTGGGGGCGATATTCTCTTCGCTAATTGTAACTTCGGTTGCGAGTAGCCCTACGTGTAGCCTCTGTGCGGGCGAAGTTCATTATCAGCATCTAGTATAGTAGTAGGCAGATTATTGAATGGAAAACTGATCTAAATTCAGCCGTTACAACACAAAATTCTGTATAATTTCTCTTCCGTCGGGCAAGGATATCATAGAAGATAAATCGACACATGGGTATTTTCACTTTAAATTTGCAGCTCAACCTGTGACATCAAGGTTATAATGGCCTCTCGCAAGAAGACAAACAGACCCATTTTTTCTGACCTTTAAAACGTGCTAATGGATATGTTTAGTAACTATATGGAAATAGGAACCAATCCACTTGCTGGTCTGAGCAGTGTAGGTAGCTGTAATAATTCTTGGATAAAAAATATGCTTATATTAAACAAAATCTTTAAATACAGAAAATAAGTTAATAGTCACAGATTGGTCAACAAATCTACCACTTCTCGATTTGAATCAATGCAAGTAGACATCAGAATGCGGGTGAGTGAGGCACGTTCCCTCCCTGCTTTGTTGTCGTCCCCATGCCTGGGGCAGGTAAATTCAACTTTGCGGTTCTTGTCTGAAAGGTGGTCTCCAACCAGAAAGAAAAACCGAAATCGAGATAAATACAGATGGTTGTGACAGCGAAGAAATGACAGAGTTTCACCACATCATCAATGTAACATTTAATTAGCCTATAATACATAGAAGTTGGTGAACAGTAATTATACAACATCCCAAGAAGCATGCTGAGAGATTTGAAGGCAAACACTCTCTTAGAAAATTAACTGTGATAAATAATAGATTGACGGAAGAGGTTTCTGTCTTGAATTATTTATACACTGAGGCCGTCATAGTTATCGACCGCTCCCTCCATAGCATCTCATTAACTCAGAATCAGCGTTAAGTGGCCGATCTTCACATGGTGAAATATTCCATCAACAAAGAATAGTTGCTCAATTACGTTATAACAAAGTAAATACGAAATTATACATATCGTCTTAATTATATATGATTTTTTTTTTACTTAGACAAATATGTATATAAAGGACGTATCAGCAATGGTGTCTAATATTTCGGGGACAGCGTCTCAAAATAAAAACAGCAAAAGAGGTTATATAAGCATGGTTCTGAGAATCACTTATTAGAAGGTTATTGAAAAACGCACCTCTTCGTTAATATCAGTAATAACTACTTGAATTAAAACTGTTGTTTGCTGATTGTTTGTTGTAGAGTTAACAAGCAATACTTAATCGAATTAATTTTGGTCCGTTTTCTATTGTTTTTTTGTTTACTGCCTGTCGGGATTCTTTTTGGAATAAAACTCGCGAACTCGTGATGGATTCTTTCTGTAAGAACATGCCTTTAATGCATATTTGTATGTTCAGTCACAGACTACATTTTCTTTTACCTGTGTGTTTTACAACGAAAAACCAAACAATTAATTTATTAACAGACAGTAAAAGGAATAAACTATTACATTATAACAACTTTTATTGAATTCTATTCTCTAAATGTAAATACTTTCTTTTGAACAAGCTATCTCTTCACATAAAATGATTAAAACTGTATTCTATCCTTGCTGTAAACTTTAATCACATGGCTAACAAAATGAATATGTGTAAATCCGTTTAAAATTAACTTTAAACTTTGAATTTATATTTATACATGAGCTTAACCTATACATTTACTTCAATATATGCATCGAGAAAGGAACGGCCTCACCAAGAATTTAACATTTTTAATATGATTCCAATTCTGAGGTCCAAGTACAGCGTCTTATTTTTGACTCGTTACTTTTGGCGGGAAGTAGATGCTTGCGCATAGTGTCACAATTGAAGAACATAGATTTACATGCATACAATAACCACATACCTTTATCACAGACGTTTTTGGAAATGATGTGTTTGTGCTGCCACGCATATCTCACACCTTTTAAGAAAATTGCCATTAACATGCATTAATTCTTCTTCTGAAATTGCAGTAATTTCTCTTCTGAGCTTGTCTTGCAGCTCTTCCAACGTATGTGGGTTGTTCCGATACACTTTATTTTTAAACTCCCCAATAAATAAAATTCGCATACCGTAAGGTCTGGGGAGCGCGGTGGCCATAGTCCTGTGCTGATGACTCTTATCTTCAAAAATGTACTTAATAAATTTCTACGAGAGATCAGCTGCATGTGCTGTAGCAGAGTTTTGTTGAAAATATGCCTGTGTGAATTCAATGGCACACAAATATTGGAGAAATGGTTTGATTATTGAGTCCCTGTAGATCTGTACATTAACTGTATCCTCAAATAATATAAGCCCATATAATTCGGTACACATTAACAGCACACCAAACACCAATTTTCTGGTCATGCAATGGCATTTCGCGTACAATATCGCGGTTTTCGGCACTGTAATATATGTTGTTTTGTTTCGATATCTAAACATTTAAATAAAACCTTAACTTTGGTCCATAGAGCCATCAATAGCTTTACCCGACATTCAATTAGAGAAATTGACTCTACTCACAGTATCGCATGATTGCACTTCAACTACGGTTATCTTAAGGTTTTAATTTTAAAAGTTTAGTGGCTTTAGAAGCCGAGAAGTTTGAAATTCCCGTTTCCTGTGATAACGTGCTCATAGATTTTCTTGGGCTATGTTCTTTGCCCTATATCATGGAGTTTTTCGTTTGCAAGCACACTGGCTCAGAGAAAAACCAAAACCGGTTGGAAGCATTGTGCGCCCGCAGCTACCTCCCGCCGGCCGGCCGGCTAAATTCAAAAATAAGGCACTGTACATCCAGTGCTGTTTAAGACGCCATATTGCTAAACGTCATTTAACTTTCCTCGCTAGGCGAACAGGTTTAGCTGCTGTCACAGACGGCAGTGAATATTTTTTTCTTTTCATCCGGGTCGGTTTAATTACGGCGAGATCTGACGCAAAAAAATAGATGTTGCTTCAATGTGAATAAGTAATTGATAAATACTTGCAAGATTTTTATTCACGTACCATCTGTGTACATTGTGTATAGAGAAGCTATTGCACTCTACCCAAAAATTCAATACCAAGATTACACCGGAAATATACTACTTAGACTCCCCTGTATAAAAAAGCATTTGTAGAAAAAGGTCCTCTGCGTGGATATGTGTGTGTGTGTATGTGTGTATACGAATTAAAGGTTTGTTAAATACATGATAGGTTAATTATATTTAAGAAAATAATGGAGATAATATTGATGATGTGTATGTATCTGTCGTCTGTATGTCCAAGGGACTGTGAACACGATAACTCAGAAACGAAAAGTCGGTAAAATATCACATTTGGTATTTAAGTTTAGTATCCTTTAAGCATACGAGTTGACCACTTTTGACATATTCCTTGTAATTGGTTTTGGTTTTAAAATATTAAACATTTTTCTGTTACGAGGCTTTGTCTACCACTGGTAATGAAAGAAACAGATTTTAACCACATAGCAACCAGTTTTTAAAAGATTTGACTATCGCTTTAGTGTAGTGTGTTCCCTTATTTCTGTTCTACTTTTAATAAAGCAAGTAATAAGACCATTTCTTTTAATGTTTATCTCGATTAGCATGAAGTAGATAGAAGAATAAACTTTTTAACAATAATTTATTACAGAATTTTAGATAAAGCCATGTGAATGGAATAATCAGATTTTTTACATAGCAAAGTTAAAGCACTTGTAATATTAATGTATGAAGGTGTTATGCTTGAAACTTCGTAATATAAATTATTAACTTAAAAAATGTAATGGTACAATCGACATAAATGAATCTTTCAAGATTAAAGTAATAATTCCTTATTTTATTGAGGATACTTAATGAAGGCCAATAACAAATATGTTTGAAGTGACTTGCGGATATTTTAAGAAGAAAAATGATGATATTCTGAATGTAGGCTCTGGGATTAATACTCAATTTATATATATATATATATATATATATATATATATATATATATTATTTTATACTCAAATATTCAATTTAAGTTTCAGAGTATTAAGAATTTTACATTGCAGGAAAAAAATGTGTCCACAGTAAAACTCATGGATTTCAGTTACTGCGACTTGTAAAACTTCTATACGGCGAATCCCATATCGAACACCACTAAAAGATTGTTGAGTGTAACGCGGTGCTATTGAGCGCAGAAACATTTCCGTAACTTGAAAAATCTGTAACAAGTGTAATCTGAAGTGTAAAAGATCCTGACATAAGTCTTAACAAAGCACGCTGCTTTCACATGGATGCTAACTTTTAGATGAAAATGTCTTAAAGCGAAAATAGTTGTTAATACTTCACAGAAAAAATATATACTATATTCTATAATTAACAACTGAGCCGCACGTTCATCTCGATGACTGCAACTACATGTACTTTTTCCACAGAGATTAGATTTTAGCCTGCTATTGCGGAATCTACATATTAACCAGCTTCAAGTATTCTTTCGATTTATATTTAAAGGCTTCTTCATTGTATTAACACTGTGAGCCTTAACTGTTATTAAATAAGTACGGGAACAAAGAGAAATACAAAGCTTTAAAATTTCACTTTATACTTCGATTATCTGAAGTTACCATTGAATCGATGATTGCATAATCGCCAAGGAATAATTATAAGTTATGCAGAATTTCCAGAACGTGGAATACGTTGTTTATAACGACGCTTTATGGTCAGGATCATATCATTGCCGCCGGTATGCCGGAAATTGGTCTTGCAGGAGTTCTTTTACATTTCAGTAAATCTACTGGCATGGAGGTGTTGCTTTAAGCTCACCTCAGTTTGGGCTGGGTTTGAACTCGTGACCTGGAGATCAGAATTCCAGCGCCTAAGTAACTGGGATACCCAGATCGACTATCGGCCCGGAAGTTAAAGAGATAACATTTTCTGTCGATACTTCACATACCTTTGCGTGAATATCAATGTCTTTTTTTATCCGTTATTTGTAGTAGTCCGCACTGCACGAAACTTCGCTCTAGTGGTAACATGCTAGCCCTTGTTCCCAAGGTCACGGATTCAAACCTGGCTGAAGGATATGGATTTTTTTTCAGGGTGGTAGAGCTATAGTATCTTGAAGAACCTCAATACTGATAAAGAGGCCTTTGAGTAAAATTAAGTAGTACTCAGCCCCAATATAAAATGGCACACCTGAGAACCACAGCATAGCGTCCATAAATAAAACTGAAAATCAATTTATTTTTGCAAAGCTACAATTATAAGTGGTAAAGGCGATGATTTCTACAAAAAAAAAAATTCTCTAAATCACTGTACAATAATTTCGTATGCAATGGGGAAAAGTAAATGAAATCAATTCGAATTCGAGTTGAAACATCTACTGGCGCAACTTTGGGCAGCAAACTAGCGTTAAATATAAATATAAAAGGTGCGGTTTGTATTGCACCTCGCTATCTGGTTTATTTACCTATAGTATTACTGGTTCTCCCTTTGATGTAACAGTAATTACCAGAAACTGGAGACTCTCATGCAGTTACATATTCTATTACAAAGTGTGAGGTGAATAAGTGCAAATATCTGCATCAGTGTTTCGGGACGTTGTGATGATCTTCAGCTTTTTCACTATTTTCTAAAGCTATGTTTATGAGAAAAACTTACAATATTTCTTCGGATGACTGTTTTCTTTTCTCTTTTTTATTGTTTCATTAGTTAACTGCCATGGTCATATATGGGGCTTTTAACTTGTGAAGTTCTATATTAACCTATAAATTTATGTAGGTTATTTACATTTGGTTAATCATTTTGTATAGCCTGCCAGGCACGTTAGTAAAAGCGGGCGTATCAAAAAAAAAAAAAAAAAAAAAAAGCTAATCATTTTCTACCATTATTCACTCTCACATGCATTCTTCCAGACTCTGTGGGGGAGGGGGTGGGGGACAATTCCGTTTTCCCCAGTTGGGAAAAATGGCTACTATTCTCCATCTCAGACATTATTTGTTTAATAACAGTCTCACGGTTGACCCTCCTCTGTCCTTCCCGATTACAAGTGGAGTGATGTATATAAACACACAGAGACATAGCTCAGACCGTTAAAAATATATTAAACCTTGAAATTTGTGTTTCATTTTTGACAATACTATTAGTAAGCGGGCAAAATGAGATACAGCTATGTGTTGCTAATATTCTTTTATACCAAACATCAAATTATTTTCACTTATTCGCCTCCGCGGACACGTGCAAACCGAAAATGTCTGCGAATTGAGACAAGTACATTGCTATACTGAGGTTTCAATTTTAGATATTTTTTCACATTTCAGCTTATATTCTATTGTTTTGTACAATCTTACATATGCATAAAGTTTTAGCTGCTTATTTGCTTAATTACTTATAATGTTTTATTTTCTTTCTGTTCCTACCTATATTTTACTTTATTTAAGAATGATAATAAATGGTTAGGACTCAATTTTCCTCAACAACTAAGAATGTAATTTACAGAAACCCTGACTAAGCTACTTTCCTCATTATATGTACGGTCCCGAATAGTAATGAGCTCTAGCCTGCGTGGAGAAAACCTATAGGAAAAATGGTCTTGTTGATGTAAACTGTCCTATGACGCCTTGCAATATCGAAAGATTATTTTCTTCGCACAAGAAAATTGTATCGAACAGAGAATGACAATTACACTATAAAATGTAAAATGTTTATTGTAGCCAAGTGGTTAGACCACCCACCTCTCGCCAAGGGGTCCCGTGTTCGATCCCAGGTGACCGCACATGGGACTTGTGGTGGAAATAGCGGCGCAGGGGCGGGGTTTCTCCGGTTTTCCGCCATAATTCCAACAGTGCTCCATCTTCATTCCATGTAACATTAGTGTCACCTCCTGCGGTACCATATATATAAAAGCGGGCGTTAAACACCATAAAAAATGCTATTATGCTCTGCGCTAGGAAATAAACCTCGCATTTATGTTAAGTACTCTTTCTTAATTTCTTCAATTATGTTTATGGTTTCTTTTTGTTCCTTTTTGTGGTGCTCCTATGAGTTGTACGAACATTTAAAGAGCTCACAAAATAATATAAAAACTACGAAAGTGAAATTTGTGAATACCAGTTTAAAATAACAACTGTGAAGTAGTAAATGTAGCGGTGCTAGGAAACAAAGTGAGTGAAATAAATACATTTTCATTTAAAGTTGGGTTTCTAGCGTAATTTTAAATTATGTTTATTTGATAATACATATTTCATTACATATTTTACCACATATTTATTAAGATATTTATTAATTTGATATTACATAAAAATCCGGTCTTAGCAATAATTGTAAAATTATACTTTTATTGCCAGAATAAATTATATAGTTACATTTAAAGTTAATTCACCAACATCCATCTGTGAAGGGAGAAACTCATACTAAACAGGCATTCCACAACACAATAAATATTTAGGTCATATTATTCGCAGACAGTACAAAAGAGTGCTTTTAAATATTTATTTTAATTTATTTAATTGTTAGCGTTTTTATGCAATACATTTCAATGGTTGATAACACTTAACACGCAGACAGACAGAAAAATTACATGCAGCCTATTTTAAAAGAGGAAGTATAGTTTTCGAACTGCCACTCTTACACCATTGTGTATCACTTCATCTTTCGCTACAAACACACGAATAAACGTCTTAGGAACTAAAGAGTTTAATAGTATTCGTAACACGTTCATAGCAGGCTTGGGAATGCTCAGTGTGCAGCCTACTGTGGAGCGCCCTCTACTCAAATGTTACAGTCACCTGCAAATTGACTATGATTAAACGCACAGTGGTACCCTGCAAGCCTGAACACTTGGGATCGCTCTTTTTGGGAAAAACACTATATTGAGGTAATACGACCAATCATAAGGGGAAAGAAAATTGAGTACATTACATTAAACTAAGGTAAATGCTTTAGAGGCAGCATTATGGCTAGTCATGAATTTACGGATTTTTTTTAGCATTTATTAACACCCACTTTTACTACATAGGTACCGCCGGCGATGAATCTAATGATACCTACAAGGAATGAAGATGGAGTTCTGGTGGAATACAATGGTGGGGGAAACGGAAGAAAACTAACCACTATGCTGCTTTGTGCAACACAAGTCCCACATGTGGCCGCCTAGTAGTGAACCCGAGCCACCTTGTTGAGAGGCCAGTGGTCTAACCACTCGACTACTGCGCGACTTGTTTCGAATTTACTTACTAATAAGCGGGCGCTTGGCTCCCTGTAAAATATAGGATGATGAAAATGAACATCACTGAGAAATTGAACACCATTTTACTATTTTAACTGTAAGATTATTATTGTAAATGAATTTTGTACATTATTCTTTGCTATCGGGTAGCACTCAACTGCAGAAATATACCTATTTACAGAACGCTTTCACCATGTAATGCATGATTACACATTTTAGCATTTTAGACTAACCATACTAACCGGGGTGCTTAAGTGAAACCAGAAATGCTACTTGATACCAGCATTAAACCCAAAATATAAGTATTTAACCAACTTACGCCTTGCATGTAGCATGATTAGACAATAACAGTATATGCATAGGGGGATATTTAGATTCTGTAGCTGTGGCGCTAATGGAACCACTCTCCCATCAAAATACACCTTTAATGGAAACTTGACAAAACAATAAAAGAATGAAGAAGACTATGAAAAAACCAAAGACAAGCATTTTAGCATTTTCAATATTCTCGTGGATAATTCTTGTCTAGTTAACAGAGTGGCTCATATTCCGTTCTACACGGTAAGTACTCAGCCGAATAAAAAAATACCAATGTTCAAGTTTTCGAGAAGCAGAAGTTCTTCCGTTCTTAGTTTGAATTACCGGCATACAACTCCTACGCCTGCATGTAGCTACAGCCCCAAACATGCAGGTCTAAATAAAACGCAGTGCTTAAATGGTTTTAATTTAGCTCCCGGTAGGAGGAATTCTGCGCAATTAAAACCAGTCTTAAGTTTAGTTTCCGTCTTTCCATGTTTTTACCCATGTAGAGCAGGTTTTGCATAACTGCTGCAGCACATATAACACGTAGGCGAGTTTGTAATGACTACAAAAGCCTTGCTATATAAGGGGCTATAAAACTTCCATCTTGAGAAACTCGTTAACGAAGCGTGTATTATCCCTTCGTCTCACCCCTTGCACTCTTCACTCCGGCACATAACTTCATATCCACTACCATACATTCAGGAACATAAAGTGCTTTCTTGCTCCTCAAGTAACCAGAGTTGGCAAATTTCTTAATGCAGCCATAAGCCTAGAATTTTAGGCCCTTTTAGCTTTATGACGAGCCTAGGAAAGCGGGAGACATTAGATATCTATCAGACATACAACATTTGTAATACTTCCTTCTACTGGCTCTAAACGGAAGCTTTCGGATGAATAAAGATAACTCCAGGAAAACAGTTTAACATTTTCAGTGTGACTCTACCTATCCAACTCCTGTCCTACACACGGCTTGTGTGAAAAGACAATTAATCAAACACCAATTGACCATAATAGTTGGCTGTACTTTGAATCCTGGGACTTAAGTTCTTGCAACATTGTAAGTCGCCATTGGGGTTGTCATCTCAAAATAATTTGAGAACACTTTGTGGTTTACCGGGAAACATGCAAGTCAGTTGAGAAATTCAATGGTATGCCGGCATGTTGCCATGGTAGCACAGTGGTAGAGCAACCGGTTAGGGATCGGGAGATCCATGGTTCAAATCCAGGCTATGGCATTGAATTTTTCAGTCTGACTCTACCTATCCAACTCCTGTCCTACACACGGCTTGTGTGAAAAAAGAATCCAATATTTGAACACTGTTGATGTTCCGAACAGTCTTTATCGTCTAACAAACAGGCTTTCGTGGCTATGTTCGCCATCATATCATACAGGCAGATACAAAAAGCTACAATTAGCAGGAGATTATGTCAATTATTGACTTTTTAGTTTTTTCGTTGTGGAATCAATCAGCATCACTGTATTATTCTGGCTCGGTAGCTAAATAACAAGATAAAATAGCAAGTTCATAGGCCAACAAAAAAAAAAAAAATGTCTCTGTGGCACTAAACAGTATTAGACAAAGGCACTAAGAATCTTTTGGTTCCGAGGTGGACTTGGAAGAGGGCACCGGGTCTTGCGAAAGACGATCCTGATCCGACAATCTACAACAGTTCTTCAATCTAAGGACAAATGCACTACACCGAGCACTAAGTCAACACGATGATAAAAAAAATCGGATGTGTTCCATTCACAGGACTTTCTCTATATCTCTGCAACAAATTATTGTTAAGATACTTATGTTTCTATTTACTTCATGCTAATCAAGAAAAAAAATAGCAGAAATAGTCTTATAACTTGCTTCCTTGTAAGTAGAAAGTAAATACGTGGTTGCTATCTGACTGATGTTCCTTTGTGTGTATGGACAGGAGTTGACAAATTCCCGTATATGAGGAAAGTATAAGTACTTAGCTGAAACAAATAACAAAGAATATCTCAAAAACGGTCAACTCCACGAAAAAATGTATTTAGTATACATTGTGTGCTTTAGCGTGCTCTACATTTTCTGTTATGTTAGCTTTTCTCTATCTCTTACGGTTTACCAGATACAAAAGAATCCGTAGAATTCATCTAAAATAAAGAGTCTTCCCCAGAAAATTCAAGATATGCATTTTATTTGTCAGGTAAATATCTTTAAAATATGATATTTTAATCAAACCCGATAGAGCCATATTTGAGAATGTCAACTTTTTTGAAAAAAGGTCTATGTAAAGAATAGTTGGGGGTGGAGGTGTATTGTATCCTTGGAAGATACCAAAATTGAATACCAAGTTTTGTATTTAATGGTCTTTTCGTTTTAGAGCTGTGCTGTCCGCAGACCGATAGACAGACAGACACACACACACACACACACACACACACACACACTCGGGACCTTTTTTAAAAATGATTTTTTTTTTTTTTTGGATTCAGGGGGCCCCAAAATATATACTACCGTGAATTCTCGATATCGAATTTTGGATGCATTACAATACTTTCTCTATATACTGTGTAAATAGTACGTGTAGAGAAAGTAATAAATCTGCCTAAGAATGGACACTGGGTGGAAAGGAAATAGTTGCATTAATTTAAGCCAGTTAGAGATCTCATTATTTGGAACAAATCTGTATCTTATAGTTTTTAATTTTTCTTGTGTATATGTACAACGTACATAGTAGATAGAGAAGGTATTGTATTCCACCCAAAAATTACGATACCAAGATTTCAGCTGAAATATATTTTTTGAATTAAAAAAAAAATAGAAAAAGGCCAGTGTGTGTATGTGTGTCAGTGGACAGCATAGCTCAAAAATAAAGTTAAATACTAACATTTGTATTTAAGCTCAGTATCTCCAAAGAATGCATGAAGATTTTCAAGAAATTCCGTCCACCCCAAACTACTCTAGATGAAACTATTCGAACATTTTCATTTTCCACAAGAAATGGCTCTAACGATTTTGATTAAAATACCACGTATTAAAGACAAATAAAATGTATGTCTCGAATTTCCCGGGAATAACTTTGAAGACATCATTATGGATACATTTTTTATAACTCATAAGAGGCAAAATATTACTGCACAAAAATATAGAACCCGCTAAAACACACAATTTATGTCAGTTTTGTTGTGGAGGTAACCATTTTCGAGACATTCCTTGTTATTGGTTTCAGTTTTCTCAGACAAGAAGTCAACCATATTTCTTTTTTTACTCCTGGCCATACATGAAGCGAATTTGAATGAAAATCACATACCGACAGCTTATAAAACATTTGACTATATCTTTAGTTCCCTTCTACGAATAAGGAACTAAGTAATAAGAACATTTTGCTAATGTTTATCTCGATTAGCATTAAAGAAGAATAATCTTTATAAACTGTGTTTTGTAGAACAGTTAGAGAAAGTCAATTGAGTGTAACAAAGTTTCTTCTATGAGCATTTTCTGCGGAGATACGTTTGTTTTTAAGAAGAATAAAACGCAACGACTGGCAACATTAAATGGTGCGCGGATGGCACCATCTCCTTCAAAACAAGAAGCAGGTCAGCGCTTGTTAGATTTCATGTTCACTTTTGTCGTTTTGTATTAATATTCGTGTAGAAGGTAAAATCTCTAGTCCACCCAACTCCCAGTTTAAATATCCTTCCATGTTGGCATATTTGGGACGTCCAACGATGTATTGAGTAGAATTACTGTTCGTGATTCCACATGGTGTCGAGCTTCTGCTCATTGGCCACAGAATGTACCATAGGGTGAAATTACGATTTTTTAACATGAAAATGGTGAAATTATGCCCGGAAAATTCTAATTCAAGGTACAGGACACGTGGCCTTGCTTCTCTTCCGAAAGAAGCCATGCTGAGCATTTTTACGTCCATAAAAACAAATCCACCACAACCAATTCGGCGACTTAGGATACTGGAATTGGTCACCACAACACGGAGCGCAACCAGTTAAGTATACTGATTGGTTTACTCCGGGAACCAGTTTTCAGACCAACCAATGTTGCCTTTATCTCCAATCATATTATGTCTTGTACGCGGAAAATGGTTAACTTGTAAAAACTTTCGAAAATGTCTGATACCTTCTTGCGCAACTAGACAGAAAGAAGCTACTCTACCCATCTTAAAAAAAAAAAAAAAAAAAAAAACTATTTATTTCATAGGTAGAGTCAGACTTAAAAATTCAATGCCATATCCGGGATTGAACCACGGATCTCCCGGTCTCTAGCCGGTTGCTCTACCACTGAGCCACCATGGCAATATACCGGCATAGCAATGAATTTCTCAATTGACTCGCATGTCTCCCGGTAGGCCACAAGGTGATCTCTAATTATTTTGAGAATACATACCCCAATGGAGGCTTAAAGTGTTGCAAGAACTTTAAGACCCGGGATTCATAGTATAGCCAACTATTATGTCAATGAATATTGGTTTAATTGTTTTTTCACACAAGCCGTGTGTAGGAGAGGAGTTGGATAGGTAGAGTCAGACTGAAAAATTCAATGCCATGGCTGGGATTTGAACCGTGGATATACCTGCAATGCTATGCCAGCATTTTGCCATGGTAGCTCAGTGGTAGAGCAACCGGCTAGAGACCGGAGATCCGTGGTTCAAATCCCGACTATGAAATTGCATTTTTCAGTTTGACCCTACCTATGTAACCCCTGTCCTAACCACGGCTTGTGTGAAAAAAACAAAAAACAAATCAACATTATTTCATCTATTCTCGTGGAATAAACTGTTGAAAGTTAATATATATGTGTATATATATATATATATATATATATATATATAGATGTGAAGTACATATTAGAAGGGAGGTAGTGAGTTCTCTTCCATCCTGAATATTTAGTGATACCAGTATTCATGGTCATACTGAATATTGCATATATAGCAAGGGACTCTCAATATGAATTGTAAAACTTCATTTTGTAATGCCTATAGCCGACGAAACTTTAACGAAACAGCACCATCCAAAATAGGACAGGCACATGTAAGCATTTGACGAGATAAAGCATGCACAGAAGAGAACTATGTTTACCCCCACTTTGAAGTTTTATTTTGGAACTGCTGTGAGAGAGCCGGGAAATGCTACAATCGAATTAGGCGCCCAGATATTTAATAATGTCGTTTGCATACTTCCAGTGTACTGAAAAGAAATAGAAGAGTGAGGAAGTCATAAAATGAAACTAATAATTTCACATATTTTGATTTTTAAGGTCTTATTGTTTTTAATAGGTCGTTTTTTGTTGTTGTTTTTTTTTACCGCGGTGGTAGCACAGCTGCTTACCAAGAGGTTTAATTTCCGGTACCGGCTGGGGGATTTTTCCCCCGCTATGAGACCTGATCCGGGGTGCACTCATCCTCGTAAGGTCCCTGTGGAGTCAATTGAGGAGCTACTTGATGGAGAAGTAGCGGCTCCAGGTCATTAGGACCGCATTAACCAGCCGGGTTCGAGGCGCTGACAGTCTCACTCTCCAATACTGTACCCCATCCATGACGCCTGTCATGGACCGAGATGGGGACGCAGCGGCCGGGATTTAGGCCAAGATTCCTTGTGAACTATCGTGCCATGGAATTGTTATCATGATTATTATTACTGTTGTTATTATTATTATAATTATTATTATAGCTTTTAATCGAAAGACACCGGACCCTGAGGGATAAGTATAATTTTGGAAATGCAGTATTGAAATTACAATGAGTGGGGATGACGGCTGTGCATCTTCATGCATTGGGACGTGAGCATGTGACAGGAATGTTAATTATATTTACCTCACTTGATGGTAAGATAGTAGATCCCATGTCTTTAGAAATCTTTGGATTGCTACAGCATTCACAGTCTTACCCAGTCACGTCTTTGTCTGCTTAAAATGAATGTATCCGAAAGTTTCTGTAAGAAAGTTACAGAGCAAAATTCTTGTCCGTAGGATGGATTATTCGTGGAAAAAGTATACATTTTGATATTGAAAATACACCTTGTTGGAAGTAATGTTTACTTCCCAGAAAACCTTTGTACTTTTGTCTTAAGGTAATAATTGGTGTTGTTATATTTGTCTCTATACATTTGCACTTTTACGCTTAAACAGTATGGTTTAGGACGAGGTCATTTGCGATTCCCTAACATGCTTTAGTGACAACTCAGGACCTTCTATCTCTTAGTCTGATATATGTTACCGTTCGGGAGATGAGGTTAGAGAAAATAAGTGCTTAAGGAAGCTTTTTGTCGTTCTCATACGTGTTGCTGGCTGCAAGTAACTTGAATACATCAGCTTGGAATTACTTGTTACCTGAAGAACTCAACATGCGTATCTTTGTTATGATTACTACTTTTAATTTAATAATTAAAATAAAAACATTGGATATATTTTAAAATTATTTTGAATGCGTTACAGAAATCATCCACATATATAAAATAACTTTTCGCATAATTAGTTTTCATGTATTTATTCATTTTAAGATTCATCATCTAAGTGAATCGGAAGATAGTATGAAACCTAGAGACACATATTCATAAAGTATAACTACATCTTGGAAGTTGGGAGAATTATTTACTGCTTTACATTGTGTAACAAGGGCTCTGTATGTGGTTTACGGTTAGCCAAGTACATAGATTATTTCAACATCGACAGCCACGATGGCTGGATTCCAAGAATTCTAAATATTTAATTCAGATTCATGCTGCATTCACTAAGCAATCTTAGGTGATAATTTGCTAATTCCTTTGTAGCCAGATGGTTTAACAAAAGATATTGTGGAGCTATGCAATAGTATGCAATGATAACAGGTTCCAGCGATAAGTGTGAATTTAGTTTATTTTCTTGTTAAATTCCCTGCTCTGGACATAATTTATTTCCTTGTTGTTTCTCTATTCATTACTAAGTAACAATGGTCAAAAATTACAGTATCGAATAAACATAAAAAATTGACGTTTTTTTATACTTTATGGAAACATTTTTTATACTTTTTCGTCGAAATGTTGTAAGTTGACTGGAGGACGGGATTAGACAAGTTATCCATTGCCATCCTTATCAGGTCTGCGGACGTCTGATGTATTGCTAGTAAATCGCCACGCTACGTATCCCCTTTTCTTGCGGATTTACCCGTTAGATATAAAAGATGTAAAAAGATGCAAGCGTTTTTGTCTTTGTATTAGGGTAGGTGTTTCCCTTAGTGCTATCGGCGGGGTTGGCGGTGTTTACTGTGTGGTCACCCATCCAAGTGGTGGCCGAGCTCGATACTGCTTAACTTCCTCAACCGCTTGCAGTCTGCCAAGTGAAGCACTGCAATCTGGCGGGGAAACTATATGAGGGAGCTAACTGGTGGAGGTTGGCCAAGAGTGAAGCTGGCCTGGCGGTCTCCCATCCAAGCCGTGACCAGGCCCAATGCTGCTTAACTTTATGGGTTAGGGTTTTTAAAGGAAGAAGCGGCACTAGCTAACAGTCCAAGGCATCCTTGGGTAGCAGTAGCTGATGCGTCATCTAGACAACCTGTGGTCATATTGACCGAGTGTTCACCAAACATTTGGATGCTGTACAAGTTTAATGTTTGTTTTATGAGCTCTTTCTAACATCCACTACGTATGAGATCCCGGATTAGAATGGAGAATGTGAATGCAAATCTACTACGGTCTGTGCAATAGATAATCCTCAGTGCCCGGCCGCTGCATTCCCCATAATAGCCAGAAGGAGGGAGTCATAAATGGGGGTGAAGTACTAGAGGGTGAGAGTTGATCAACACCTCGAATTCCTCCCGGCCAGTTGATGCGGTCTTCTCGATTTGAAGCCGCTACTTCTCAAACAAGTAGCTCCTCAATTGACCCCCCCTCCAGGGACCTCACGAGACTGAGTGCACTCCGGACAAGGTCTCCCAGCGAGGGAAAATTTCCCAGCGGGAATCGAACCCTGGTCTCCCGCTTGGATAGCAGGCGCGCTACCACCGCGCTAAGGAGGGACGTGCTTTAAGGTAGCAGTTAATATGCAGCGAACAATCGCCTTACAGATTCCCTCTCCTAGTGTGACTAACGTACTACTAAGCGTAACTTTTCGTGAGATTTGCTAAAGTTAGCAGCAGTGTAAATCTGGCTTATTTTTACATTTTATAACAGCGTCAGTTATTATTTAAAATGTTTTTAAACCTTTAAAGCAAGCTTACCATTTTTTGTTTCCGTACACAAGCTATAATGAATTGTAAACCGAACGTTTACAGAGAGAAGAAATAGTGCAACATAGGAATTTCTCAATAGTTTGAAACAAAAGTATAATATGTGCTATATGGCTAATAACTATTCAATTGAATAGTATGTTTTAGAATACAGTCATTACAAAGTTTGTAGTGTAATGAATATGACCAATTTTCCCATCACTATCTTAATTTATTAACACAGAAATGGTACTAGTGGAATAAACTACACTAAAGCGACAGTCAAATCTTTTAAAAGCGATCGTCATTGAAATTCTATTCTATTTCTATGGTCAGGAGTAAAACGAGAGATTTAATACACATGAGAGTTTCCCGTTTCAGTATAAGTTCAAGTTTTTTTAAAACGAAACTAATAGTAATAGGTCATATCTCTGAAATGATCAACTCTACAAAATGAAAACTGTAAATGACAAAGTATATGTCTCTCACATTATAAGTTATGCAAAAATCATTTCAGAAGCTATTCCCAAGAAGTTTAAGGTATACATTTTATTTGTAATACAACATTTTAATCAAATCATTAGAGCCAATTTTAGAAATCGAAAATTTAAAAAAAAATCCAGATAAAGGGTAGCTTGAGATAAATGATTTTATGTGAAAATTTTCGTGTTCCATCCTGGGAAGATACTAAACTTAAATTGTAAGTTTGGCACTCAACAAACTTTTCGTTTTTGAGTTATACGGTCATACACACACACATACAAACAGCGGCCTTTTTAGAAGGGCTTCTTTCGTATTCAGAGGCCTCAAAACATGTATTTCCAGTGAAACCTCGGAATCAAATTTTTGAATGGAATACAATATCTTCTCTGCCTACTAAGTACATTGTACATATGTACGTGCTAGATAAATTAACAATATTAGTGGTAATCCAAAACTAACAAAAATGGAAGAGTTAAGTGTTTGCTAATATGTTTTTGAAGAGGAAACAAAAATATGTTTCTTCTGCATAGTACTCGTAATTCTGATGTCAACCAAAAAAGGGGCTGAAATACACACGGAGCTTAGTGTTGGGCCATTAATTTTATCATTTGTATACCAGTTATTTTTCTTGGTTTTCCAAATATGTTATTTTTATGCAGATGTACGCTAGGTTATCATATCCAAACATATCGACTTTCAGCCTCGATGGTCATGAATGCGACACTGACAACAATACTGATAAAACAATGGCATTTGTGAGAAATGAAAAAATAGAAAAGACTGAAGCTATCAGATACGCAAACACACAACCATATGTGTAGCTTTGCAAAACCAAACAAAGAAGTAACATCATCGTTTTTAGCTCTTTCATTTAGGCTTGGAAAAAGAGGCATTCTATTGCATATGATGCATAAACAGATCACATGTTGAAGCGGTGGTATTTAACCCAGGATGCGTGAACCCCAGAGTGTGCGAGATACGAATTCATTCCTCTGCAGTGTGATTTACATTACGAATAAACAAAAAAATTTATGTGTTCCTATCACGTGACTTTCTCTACATCTCTGTAACATTTATTATTAATAAATGTATTCTTCTATCTACATCATGCTAATCGAGATAAATGAAACGGTCTTATTACTTGCTTCCTTGTAAGTACAAATAAAATATGGGGAATACACTAGGCTAAACTGACAATAAAATGCTATAAAACATGGTTACTATCGGATTGAAATCAGTTTGTTTGCCGTTTGAGAAAAGTTTGGGTATTTTAAAACTGAAACCAATAACAATGAATATTTCAGAAACGGCCAACTCCAAGAAAAAAATGTATACGACATAAATTGTTATGTTTTAAGGAGATCTATATTTCCTTTGTAGCAAGTTTTTGTTTATCTCTCACGGTTTGCAAGTTATGAAACATTCATCCGAATAAAGAGGTCTTCAGAGGCTATTCCCAGAAAACTCAAGATATACATTATATTTGTCATGAAAAAATCTTAAGTGTAAGAAACAGTAATTAAAATTGTTAAAACATTTTTAAGAAAATCAACATTTTGTAAATTTTTTCCATGTAAAGGGTAGTTGGGTTTGGAGGATTTTCTTGAAAGTCCTCGTGAAGCATTCTTGGAAGATACTGAACTTGTATATCAAGTTTGGTGTTTAACGGACTTTTCGTTTTTGAGCTATGCTCCCACACACGCGTGCGCGCGCGCGGATAACACGTGTGGTTTTCTCGATCTGGAGCCGCTACTTGTGAACCATGTAGCTCCTCAATTGGCGCCTCCCCCTCCAGTGACCTCAAGAGGCTGAGTGCACCCCGGGCCAGGTCTCAAAGCGGGGGTAAATTGTCCACGCTGGTACCAGGAATCAAGTCCAGGTAAGCAGCCGCGATACCAGCGCACTAAGGATACGACCTTCATAAATGTTATACTTCTCTAAAATTTATTGTACAGAAAATGGCCATATAGTTTTGGAAATTATGCTTCATTTTTGAGAAATAAATTATTAAATTTTGATAAATAAAGAGCCTTGGAGAGTACAAAGGTAAACTCCTTTACAATAATTAGGATTAATAGCATGGTATGATAGATCTATGTGTAAACCAATGTACTCAAGTACTTGAATTGATTGTGTAAATATTTTTAATAGGCATTACGTCACTCATTTTTACTAGAAGAATGAATGTAAAAATCTGATGTGTACCATTCACATGACTTTCTCCATATCCCTGCAACAAATAATTCTTAAAAAGCTTATACTTCTATTTACTTTATGCTAATCAGAAAAAAATAGCAGAAATAGTCTAATTACTCGCTTCCTTGTAAGTAGAAGCGAAATAAGGGACAACCGTATGTTAAAGTGATAGTCAAAAGCTAGTTGCTATGTCAATGAAGTTCCTTTGTTTATATGGATAGGAATTGACAAGTTCCTGTATGAGAAAAGTATACGTTTTTCATAGCAGAAACCAAAAATAAGGAATGTCACAAAAACGACGAACTCCACGAAAAAAATGTATATAACATAAATTGTGTGTTTTAATGTGCACTACATTTTTTGTGTAGTAAGGTTTTGTCCATGTCTTATAGTTTAACAGTTATTCAAAATTTAGTAAAATTCACCTAGAATAAACTACTCTTCAGAGGCTATTCCCAGAAAATTCAAGATATACATTTTATTGTTCAGGTAAATATGTTTAACATACGAAATGTTAATCAAAATCGTTAGAGCCATTTTTGAGAAAATCAAAATTTTCGAAAAAAGTTCCATGTAAAGGGTAGTTGGGGGTGGGGGGATTTTTCTCAAAATCTTCGTGTCGCATCCCTGGAAGATACTAAACTTAAATACCAAGTTTGGTATTTTACCGACTTTTCGTTTTTGAGTTATCGTGTTCACAGACACACACACACACACACACACACACACACACACACACACACACACACACACACACACACACCTTTTTGTGAAAATGCTTTTTTTTGGATATTGGGTCCCTAAAACATATATTTCCGGTGAAATCTCGGTATCAAATTTTTGGTGGAGTGCAATACTTTCTCTATACACTATGTACATAGTGCGTATGGAGAAAGTAAAAACGTATTATTTAAATAACTACGCAAGCTAATATTTTTATACTTAGCAATAAATCATCATGGTGTTGTATACTTACTGATATAAATTTCATAAGATATCTTAAATACCGAACATTTTCTATATTACACAAATGCATTATCATAATGTGCATTTCGATAAACATGTTTAGGTAGCAAAATAGGTTTTGGTGAGAATAGGTTGTTGCAGAATAGGTAGAGTAGTGCGTATGAATGTAATACATTCCATTTGGACTTTCTCTAGCACGCATGCACAACGTACATAGTGGGTAGAGGAAGTATTGATACCGAAAATTGATACCGAAGTTTCACCGAAAATATATTCGAATTCAAAAAACGATTTTTGATTAAAATACCGCATTTTAAAGATATTTAAAAGTAAAATAAGAGGTATAAAGAAAATAGTGTCTCACATACATGTATTTTCCCAAAAATGTACAATATTCTTGTAGCGAGATTGCGGATTTTAGGAGCGAACCTTTATCATTGGACGTAAGTGCATACATGGTTTTTACTCTTATTTTGTAAATCAATTATTTGCAGCTGTAGTTCAACAGTAATAACGAGGATATACCGAAATATTTTCACAGAATATGTAGGTTACTTAAATAAATGATCTGAGACAGGAGACTTATGGCCTGCTCATTAAAATTTCGAAGTAACGACTGTAAGTTTCTGAAGTGCCAGTACGCCACGTGTCGCGGCACTTCGTCTGGAATGAAAATAAAATCTGATATGTACCATTCACATGACTTTCTCTATATCCCTGCAACAAATTATTCTTAAAAAGCTTATATATCTATTTACTTTATGCTAATCAGATCAAATTAGCAGAAATAGTCTTATTACTTGCATCCTTGTTAGTAGAAGCGAAATAAGGGAGTACCGTGGGTTAAAGTGATAGTCAAAAGCTGGTTGCTATGTCAATGAAGTTCCTTTGTTTATATGGATCGGAGTTGACAAGTTCCTGTATGAGAAAAATATAAGCTTTTTAACACAGAAACCAAAAATAAGGAATGTCTCAAAAACGATGAACTCCACGAAAAAATTTATATAATATAAATTGTGTTTAAACGTGCTCTACATTTTTTGTGCAGTAAGTTTTTGTCCATCTCTTATGGTTTAGCAGTTATTCAAAATTTCGTAAAATTCATCCATCTGGCTATTCCCAGAAAATTCAAGATATACATTTTATTTGTCAGGTAAATGTCTTTAATATATGGTATTTTAATCAAAATCGTTAGAGCCATTTTGGAGAATATCGACATTTTCGAAAAAAGTTCCATGTAAAGGGTAGTTTGGGGTGGGAGGATGTTTTTCAAAACCTTCGTGTCGCATCCCTGGAAGATGCTAAACTTAAATACCAACTTTGGTATTTTAGCTTCTTTTCGTTTTTGAGTTATCGTGTTCACAGACACACGGACCTTTTTCTGAAAATACTTTTTATGGATACAGGGGGTCCTAAAACATGTGTTTCCGGTGAAATCGCGGTATCGAATTTTTTGGTAGAGTGCAATACATTCTCTATACACTATGTGCATAGTGCCTATAGAGAAAGTAACTCTATACACTATGTACATAGTGCCTATAGAGAAAGTAATAATAAAAAAAAACCATTTACTCTATGACAGGAATTAAACTCTTGACCTTTAGGATAGCAGCTTCGCACGTTACGCATTAAGCCACACCAGAGCAGTTGAAAAACGCCTCCAGAATAGGCAACATAACTCAATGAATACTCAGTGTCGCACTGTCAAGTAATTAGTTCGAGATTTTACAGATTTTTGTGACGCTAGTAACGAGCTGCTAAAAAACGATATTTCTATACTCGGGCAGCAGTATTTAAAGACAATTTAAGCCATTTTTCAACCTGATTTGCTTTAACACTAACTTATAAACACCTGATATCCACACGTTTAACGCTATGTAGCTGCGTTATGCTTATCCGGGTACCATGCATCGCCAATCTTAAATTACTTATATCAGTCACGTGCACAATCTCGCAAATTATTTCGGTGTAGTTCATTAACACCTGTATACAGCGTAACGGTAAGTTGCGCTCCACCACTGTGCTATCCGCAGTGAGGGCTGTATACAGCTCTGAACGCCTTTAAGTGACCTAGACTCGACTTGGGGGAGCCTGGGATTAGCGAACATGTGTAATATAAGAGACGACAAATTATTCGTCGCACTGAATCTGAAGTACCTGAACAAAAGTAGGTAGTCACCAGCCTGATGTGGATCAAAGTGTACCTCTGAATCCGTCCACACACAGATGTATTATCAGCGGGAAATAATACGTGATCAGTGTGCCGAAACCAGCCTACTCCTGTGCCAGAAGCCACTGCTTATCTATCAAGTAGCCCTTTAACTGGTTCCATAAGGATCTTGGAAAGTTAGGAGCAGCCCTCAGGATCTCTCAGTAAGAAAAATATCCCTTGCTAGTATCGGAAATCGAAACTTGCTTTCCCGTACTTGGGCGGCCTTCATGCGGGAATGGTAAACCTCAAAACATGAAGTGTTCGGAAATTCCACTGTCAAGCTTCTGTATAGCAAACTGCCTGTATCAGTTTGTTTTTCAAAAGTTAATTTAGATCAAGGTCCTGTGTGTAGCGTAACACTTTCAAATATAATATTGTAAGATACCTGATATTATTATTTTTAGTAAATTATATTTCATTGAGTAAAAGGTAATGTTTACAACAATTTCAGCAATCGATATTAGTGGCAATATTTCGAAATGCTAATATAGCTCTGTTCTACTAAATCAATGCTGGTATAGCATGAATTTAATTATAGAAGCTCCACTAACTAGGTCAGAAAAACCCTGTTCAACCTTGTTCTTCTGAGCTACTGAGATGAGACTACAGTCCGATTTATTGTCCGATGACATAGTTTTTATTTTAAAATTTATACTACAAGATTCATAATGTGCCAGGTGAGTTGAATGGAGTTTTGGTAGCCCTTGGTTCCCTCATCTCCTAGCCATACATTATCTTCTTAACAGTAAAAGCCCTGTGTCACCGAATTATTGCGTATTTATTTTTGGCCCCTGATCTTTCTAAGCAAAAGTACACCCTTCTCTACCTTACGTCCTGAAGTCACCCGTTTGCCTCTCACATGCACGAACAGCTATTACCTCTGAAGTTACTATCCCTAGTAAACGCAATGTAGGGGTGAAACCTACCCTATAGCGAGTGTGCTATTCTAACACATTTCTAAGTTATTTAGGATAATACTAACAAAGTTCTGGTTTGAACTTCTGCCAAATTTCAGAAGTTATGTTTGCATGCAATTGAAAAACACAGATCAATATCCACAACCAAATGTGAATAGCGTTATTTGTTTTATTGATGACTCATGCTACATTGAAAATAAGCTAATGATATGTTTTCTTTATTTATTCCAGTTACAGCTTCCAACTGATGTCAACCTGTCCTTAATTGCCTGCGGTGTCACAAGTAGTAGAAGCAGACGTTAAACTTTACCAAAAGAAAAGAAAAAAAAAAACCGCCCTTTTCGAATACTCCGTTTCTTTTTAAGCAAATAATTATGACTAAATATATTTTAAATAATAATTTTATGGTGATACAGATCTAAAATACAGTTTACTAGCATATTTAGACATTCTTCGTGTCTTGTTTCTTTTTCTTATTCCTGGCAATGCAGAGAGAACGAAACTTCTATTGTTCACAAAGCGGCCAGCTTTTAAAAGATCGGACCTTCGCTTTAGCCTAGTGTATTCCCTTATTTCCTTTCTGCTTATAAAGAATCAAGGAACATTAATGTTTATTTCGATTAGTGATGTGGATAAAGACAATTTTGTAAGACAACTTTGTTTGCGGAACAGCAAGAGAAAGCCATGTGAATGGAACATATCAGATTTGTCATACATGCATATAATTCTGTAATAGAAAGGAAAGCAAAATTTGTATGGCGGTTAAACACTAGTGTTATTTTATTTTAAAACTACTCAAATTATAGCTGTATTGTTCTTTGTATCACATTATTTGTTAGTGTTCGTTCGTAGAAGATATATGCCGACGCAAAATGCCTTTTGTGGTGCAACGAAGTATGAGAAACTTCGCAGAATGCACGAATGCATGGAATGACAGGCTAATGCAGTCACTTCTTGTTTATCCCAGCTCCCTGTTTTCGCTTTCAGAGTAAAGCCACACATGTACAGACAGAATCAAAAGGGCGCCCTTGCCTTCCACCTGAAGAAACCCGAAGCCTTTTCTCCCTTTGCCTCATGGCGTATCGAACGGTGCCACAAAATAAAAGGGAATGAAAATAAAATTATGGTTCATTGGCTCTCAGTCAGCCTTCATGCATAGGGCTGTATTTTTGTTAGCTTTCATCTCTCTCTCAAAACACCAAGTATACGTTATAAACCACCAGATCGTTTTCCGTGGCTTGCCAAATAATGCTTTTGTGTAACTAATGATGACATAGGTGCTGCAGTGTCATCTACTTATAAGCTTTAAGGGGAAAAGCAACCAATCGCGACTATACAAAAATGTTATATCTCTTCAATCACACTATTATAAGACCTTTACAATAAGAATCAAAAGACGCTATGGGTGAGTGGTTAGACCACCAGGTGGTCCGGGTTTGATCCAAAGCGCACGCATGTGGGATTCGTGGTGAACGAAGCGGCAACTGGGTGGTTTTCTCCGGGTCTTCCGGGTTACCCCGCCACTCATTCCACCAATTGCTCCATCATCACCTTTCGAATCATCAATTTCATATCATCCATTTCCTCAATGTATGCCTGGCTACGGGCCGACCCCTCATAACAGATTCTCCATTCTATGCCATAGGCTCCCCGACAGGCTTCTGACCCCTAGCATTGGCTTTGTAAGTCCTTAGGGGGGTGTCAGTGCTACAAATACGAGGGTAAGCCCATTAGGAAACGAAATAATAAGAATAAAAATATATATTACACTCACCAATATCCCTTACCTATTGATTATTTTTAAACAATTTTACAATACTTTATTGAGATAAATGTTTGCAAAATTAAACTAAATATATATTTCTTAATATATAGATTGGTTCAAAAATACTTTTACACGTTTGTGGATAGATTCCTTACATCAAAGCGGAAAATATGTTCATATAAACATATGCCCTAAAACCCTACTTTTTTGCGTAATCAGTGTATTAATGGAAGTTTACATTCAACTGTTTTATGGGCCAAATTTAACCGTGCACTGGTTAATAGAAGGCGTTGGCTCTTTTACCATGCGGAATTGGCATTGTATTCCCATGACTGCGTGTTTACATTTGTTATTTGTGCAATGCATTCTCCAAACACGCCTTGCAGGTCTGACTATAGGAACTTCACTCAGAAAACTCTCCCAGACTTAGTAGAAAACGTGTCCCTGCAACTAAGATGGTGCATGATGGTTCATGCATGATGGTGCTCCAGCTCAATTCAGGCTCATTGTTCGAGATGCACTGGTGGTATCTACCATGACAAATGGATAAATAGATGGCCTGCGGTTCCCTCAACCTCAATCCTTTGGATTTTTATTTTTGGAGGTACCTTAAATAATTGATGGATGAAAATGAGCATGAATAAACTCTTAATCTACGTGTTCATGAAAACTTGCGAAACCTTAGGCACTGACAGGGAGTATTTGATAGGCCATGCTTTAACGTGTACATGCGTCTGTAGACGCAAGAGGGCATTTTGAGCATTTGCTATAGTGTTTGTATTGAACACCTCATAACAAGCCGACGTTAAAAATAGAATAAATGCCATTTTAAATTTTTTGATTAATAACATTTTGAATCTTAGTAAATTGAAAAGGAAGGGTTTTGGGAGATTTGTGTATATGAACATTTTTTCTTGTTTCGATGTAAGGTACCAATCCCCAATCTTTGTAAAATTATTTTTGGATCATCCTTTATACATAGAGGATGCAGAAAGCCAAAGTGATAGACAAATATTTAAATACGGGTCCTACTTTCATAACAGATGAATGGCGACAATACTTGTGTAATTGAGAAAGCATTTAAAAATGCAAACCCATAATAAAGAATACCTTCGAATGGCTGTTGCCAAATGAAAACCTATTTGAAATATACTGTATATCTCTTAAAGGATCATCGAAGTATAAAAATGATTCTCTGAAGTATTCAAGCTAGAGCAGTAATATTTTATACAAGCATTGATGGCAACAACAGAACCATTCACACCAAGTGCCATACAAATATGTCATTTCATCCTGCATATATTATTTAATTTATTAGAAATAAATGGCTAAAATCAAAATTATCTTCTACAGATATTAAGCTATATGCATCATTTTTTAAAATTTTATTTCTTGGTATTTTTGTAAGAAACTGTCTGGTTGAAATTTTTCTACTGTCAGTAGCTTGTTCTTCAGTGGAAAACACGCAAAAAGAGCATCTGGTTATACTGATTAATGTTTTAAAACTAATCTATGATAATATTCAAGCATACATTTTATAACACACACATTCTGTCATGCTTTGGTGAAAAGTTCAGATCTTTAGTTGCATTTTTGTGGGAGAAAATATAATTTAGTGAGAAAATAAAAAAAAAACATTGAACCTGAGTAAAATGGCTTTAAAGTTTCACAGACTGGTATTTAACCAGCGCTAAGCTTTAAAATGACATTCAAAACATGTTATATCTTTCTTAGGAAAATCGAACATTGTAACTATGTACTTCAAAGAATAGTACATTTTTGGCACCGAAACTCCAAAAATCTGGGGGATCATGGAGTTTAAAGTTACTTGACATTCGTCCTGACAAAGTAATGAAAAGCCCCGAAAAGACCCTAGGTGAGATTCGAACCCATCACCTCTTGAATGTAAGACACACACGATACTCTTACCTAGAATGTTACTATATATTAGTTGTAGCTGTTAAATTGGCAGCATCATGTTACCAGATAGGCGATAATGGGCAACTTTATTAAAATTTGCTTTTTATTAACAGTTTATTCTAAATAATAAATACACATCTCGTACAACAAATAACTAGCAATATGACTGAAATGTGCAACAATATCTTGAAAACAACCTGAAATCTGCAATTATTTACTTCCCTCACATATAGCGAGATATTATTGGAGATTAGATTAAAGTCGGCCAAAATTCCTTGTGTACTTTTCCTGTTTTACTTATTCTGATGCCATGTTTTGGTTGAGTTTCCTTCTCTTTCTTCTGTACTTGCTTTTCCGCGTTTAAGGCACTTATAAAACCGTTTAACTCACTTGATTGGGATCCTTTACCACACTTTGTGTAAAATAAATCGCTTTAAAGATCTATCTAATTTAGTTATCCAGGACGCTTTAAACCATTTTTATCGGCGAGCCTCATGAAACCGCAAATAAATATCATTTAAGGGAATGCAATTACTTTTTGCATTTAATTGAAATTGCCGTAGGATATAATTAATTTGAAACAAAGCGTCCAATACAAAGTTTAAAACTTCCAGAGAGCCTATGATGGGCAAATTACATTGTACATTTTTTGGGGAATTGGGCGTCCATACGCTGTATTCACATACACCTAGTTTTTGTTGTTTTATCTTTACTTAAGTTAAGAAAGCATTAAAGCAGAATATAAAATTATTACTTACTCTACTGCATATAATAGGAAGAGGAAGTATTGCCTCCCACCTAAAAATTCGGTACCAATATATTATCGGGAATGTGTGTTTTGAGACTCCGTTTATCTGTCAGTGTGTCCGTGAACACAATAAACGAAAAATCTGATATTTTTCATTCACATGCTTTTCTTTACATCGCTGTAACAAATTATTATTAATAAGCTTAATATTGCATCTATTTAATTCTAAAACATTAGCAGAAATGGTTTAGTTACTTAGTTCCTCTTTAAGTAGGACGAAAATAAGAGAATATAATAAGTAAAATGTTATAAAATATGGTTGCTCTGCGGTTGAAATCATTTTCTTTGCATGGCCAAGCGTTGACAAGTTTCCGCATGAGAAAAGTTAAGTATTTTAAAACTGAAATCGATAATAAGGAATATCTCGAAAACGGCCAACTCCTCGAAAAAAATTATATGACATAAATTGTGTGTTTTATCCTCATATACAGTTTTTGTATATCTCTTATGGTTTACCAGTTGTGCAAAATTCAATAAAAATCGTCCAGAATAAAGAGGTCTTTAGAAGTCATTCCCAGAAAATTCAAGATATACATTTTATTTGTCATATACATATCTTAAACATAAGGGTCTTTAATCAAAATCGTTAAAGCAAATTTTTGAAAAAATCCAAATTTTCATTTTTTTCATGTACAGAGTGTTTTGGGGTAGGGGAATTTTCTTGAAAATCTTCGTGTTGCATCCTTGGAAGGTACTGTACTTAAATATCAAGTTTGGTAGTTTCGTTTTTGAGCTATACTGCCCATAGATACACACGCACGCACGCACGCACAAGGACCTCTTTCCAAAAATGTTTTTTTTTTTTTAGATTGAAATATGTTTTTCCGGTGAAATCTCAGTAGCGAATTTTTGGGTTCAATAGAATACCCTCTATACACTATACACTATGTGCCTGTACAGAAAGTCAAAATCGGTTAAATTGATATTTAAGTTCAAAATCTTCTAGAGAAGTAAAACGAAAATTTTCAGCAAAGTACCCCATCCCGAACTACTGTTTACATATTTTCAAAATGTTCGATTTTCTTAAAAATGGCTCTTTACAATTTTGGTTTAAATACCATATATTAAACGTAACTTCACGACCAATAAAATGTATGGCTTGAATTTTCTTTAAATAGGTCCTGACCCCTCTTTATTCTGGATGACATTTTCAAAATTGGTAAATCGTAAAAGCTAGACTTTCCTGAAAATCTAGGTGTTGCATCCTTGGAAGATGCCGAATTTAAATATCAAATTTAGCATTTAACTTGAATTTTCCTTTTTCATTTACTATTCACAGACCCAAGACACAGACACACACACGGACCTCTATCTAATTTTTTTCGAATTCAGTGGTCCTCAAAACATATATTTCCTGTGAAATATTGACAACGGAATTTTAATGGAACGCAATACCTTCTCTATCTGCTTTATACATTGTAATTGGCAGAGAAAATAAAAATACGGACCGCTTTGACAATACGGCCATTTCAAAGCTAAGAAGGAATTTATTTTAAATAACTGACGCAGAATTTACTTAACCACAGTTAATAATTCTCCTTAACTGCATATTTACTGTGTGGGAGATCTGTAATATAAGTTTTATAACCTTAAATAGCAAATTAAAAAGAGAGCATGCCAAAAAAGGTGTTTCGTGACGTCAAAAGAATGTTATGTTTATAAGGTTTCGTGAAACTATTACTGTAAGTAAGTAGAATATTGTAAAATGTACTAAAATAAGTATACAAATATTTTTATATTAGAGAAAATGTTGATAAATGATATATACATAATCTAAAGAAATCACCACAGTTACTGAAGAAATGAAAAGGAAAAGTTGAAACTATAAAACTAAACCGAACGTTGACTTGGGTTACAACTACATGAAACATTATAAACTGCATATAATTTAGATATGTTAATAAATATTCAAATTAAAATTTGTATATTGTATAACTGAAAAACAAATTTAATACATTCATTGCATTGTAATTGCAAAGCAAATTATATAGGTTCATGCTGGCATAAAAATAACGCGGCTGTCATAGCAGCCCGAGTAGACAACACATAAACATATTGAAGTGCAGTTGATAATATTTATACACTGAACGGCATGGGATAAAAGTTGGCGTCACAATAACAATTCTGAGGACAGACGCATGGTAAAATCGCGCTCATGTTGAAAATATGTAGGTGTGATATATGAAGCTACTACTTGCAACATCATTAGAAAGAATACACAGATCTGTAAGTAGGAATTTAATCGTTAATTGTATTTAAAAGCAAATCAAGGCAACTTACAAATTGACGCTACACTTTAGAGACGCAACGAAACATTTTGCCAAAAATAAATACAGTTTCAGTTGAAAAATGTCTTATATTTTATAAACAGAGCGAAGGAGTCTGTACCTTTCGCGTTCCGTATTTAGGTTGCGACAGACCATTTCGCCGCATCAAAACAAGTCATTGATAAAACCGCAGAGGGGAGAGATAAACAAACGAAGGAAACGGTAATGTTTCCAGAGAACCAAAATGACTTACTACACATTCGTAAAAGCAGATCATTATGTACAACATACAATTTGTTACATTTTCCTTCTTTACATATGTATGTTATGAAAACACACAAGTAGTTATAACACAGATTGTATTATTTACTGATCGAATGTAAATTGTAATTGAAATAATAAAATTAATTTCTTAAATATATTCAGACTCTCACCAAATAAACCGAAAGCAGGAATTAAATTAAACATTTACTGAGCTGCAGACGTATTACTGAAAACTGTATGTACTTCTGAAGCCTTTCAAATGTAAAACTCATTCTACGTTCCGACAAACAAGCTTTGTAATGCGAAAAAGTACGTTCCACTTTGCATGATGCAACAGTATGACAAAGCAAATAGCATTTGTTGGGATCTAAAAATGCTGCTTGTATTTGGTATATCAGATAGAAACCTACAATCTTTTCATTTTCATTTTTAATTCAGATAGGACACTCGTGATTGGTAATTCCGCCTTGACTGTTCTTCTACATTCCGCACAGATTAAGTTCATCTCCATACCTTTGAACTGTAACAGAGTGATAGTGGTGGGTAGCTTTCTGACAAATTTGCTATCAATAATATGTTTCTGTGAAACTGTTTGTTACCAGACGTTTGACAATTTGTTTACTAGGACAGCCATCGGTTTCTGAATAAGTATATGCATAGCTGCACTGGTAGAAAACCTACTATGATTGTGAAACAAATTACTTTTGCTCACATTTAAGCGGAACGAAGGTGTTATTCAGACGCCTTCATTCTTACCGACGTGATTCTGTGTTATGCGGTGATAGCTATTTTGCAGTAATGGGTTGCACTCTACGTCGATCTTTGCTAGCGCATGGTATTACCAGCCCTAACCGCTCTTGCTCTGCATAAGGAAATCGGTACGAACTTCCTATCTCTGTTTATAAAATTCCTAGTCCTGTGAAAATCACATGCTAAGATTAATATTCTCTTCTCGCCAAACTGAGATTAGCTTGAAATTAGCACTCTCTTAGATACATCAGAGCAAACAAATTATAAATTTATATGAATACATTACACGCGGCTGTTTGCTGCTAAAAGAACTGAATACAACAATTAGTTACCACAACACACAGGAGGACAGATGGACAGAGATCATCTGATGGGTATCAAAGGTGGGATCATCCGCTGGACCATCAACAGCCTCATCATCCAGGAGCGGAATCATTCCATAAGCCCGCTTCTTATTTTATTATGGCTCATCCATTTCAAGATAACTCTTAATGTTGATTTCAATTAATACATTTTTACTTTCTCTACACGTACTATGTACATAGTGTATAGAGAAGGTATTGCACTCCACCAAAAATTCGATACCGAGATTTCACCGGAAAGATATGTTTTACGGTCCCCTGCATCCAAAAAAAAAAAAAAGTATTTTCAGAAAAAAGGTCCGTGTGTCAGCGTGTCCGTGTGTCTGTGAACACTGTAACTCAAAAACGAAAAGCGGTAAAATACCAAACTTAGTATTTCAATTTAGTATCTTCCAAGGATGCGATACGAAGATTTTGAGAAAAATCCCCTCATTACAACTTTTACATACAACTTTTTTCGAAAACTTTGATTTTCTAAAAACTGGCTCTAACGATTTTGATTAAAATATCGTATATTAAAGATATTTACCTGACAAATAAAATGTATATTTTGAATTTTCTGGGAATAGCCACTGAAGACCACTTTATTTTGAGTGAATTTTACGGAATTTTGCATAAGTGCTAAACTGTAAGAGGTAGATAAAAACTTACCACACAAAAATGTAGAGCACGTTAAAACACACAATTTACACTGTATACATTTTTTCGTGGAGTTGATTTTTTTTTCGATATTCCTTGTCTTTTGTTTCAGTTTTAAGAAAGTTATTTTTTTCTCATACAGGAGTTTCACAACACCTATCCATACAAATAAAGGAACTTCAGAG
This sequence comes from Hymenopus coronatus, assembly GCA_030762935.1. Classification (NCBI taxonomy): domain Eukaryota; kingdom Metazoa; phylum Arthropoda; class Insecta; order Mantodea; family Hymenopodidae; genus Hymenopus; species Hymenopus coronatus. The sequence goes on along the minus strand of CM060881.1, from coordinate 85,426,168 downwards.
ACATAGCAACCAACTTTAGACTATCACTTTAACCTTTGGTACTCCCTTATTTCTCTTCTACTTACAAGGAAGCAACTAATAATACTATTTCTGCTAATTTTTACTCGATTAGCATGAAGTAAATAGACGCACAAGCTTTTTAACAATAATTTGTTGCAGAGAAGTAGAGAAAGCCATGTGAATGGAACACATCAGATTAATTGTGTCACTTATAAACTGCTCTGTAACTTACATGGTCATATCAGGGACTTTGGCTTAAGAAACGGCAGCTATTATTTTACTCACTGAGCTGCGAATTTCTTTACGTTGGTTTTTTCAGTATTATGTTACGAAAAACACCAACCACTTACACTCCCGCATTCAAATTTCCTCATATTTACAGGCTATGGTTAGTTTGGATTGGACTATTTTGTTGAATATGTTTATGTCACTTCTTTGCAAAATGTGAACCTAAATATCGAAGTTAAATAAACGATTTTTTGATTTTGAATTGCGCTGCAAAACCATAGCGCGGTCTTGGATTCAGAGAACTTCAAAAGTTGTATTTTTGTTGAAATCTTGGATGGAATGTAATAAGTAGGTAAGTCACGGATAAAGCAGTGAAGAAGAACTGTCACTATTATTATTGTTGGTATTAATAATAATAATAATAATAATAATAATAATAATAATAATAATAATAATAATAATAATGTATCGAAAAATATGAAGTAGCGGTCGCACGTTTATGTCTGGTCATATGAAACATTATTACTAATCGTAAGGTAGATCGTAAGGTACTAATCATACGGTTCGGGAGAACTTGTATACGGTACACATCGACTGCCCATTCTAATTTATTCGTGGTTTCACCGGGTCGGTAGGCGGTAGCAGGACTTTCCAGTGTTTTATTTCCTGTGCTCATCATATCCTTCATTATCATCTGTTTCAGGGAAGAAGAATCAAGAGGAGTGTTGCAACTGGGACGTGGAAGTCGTCAAAGCTTCTCTTTTTTGTCGGTCAGACTTCTCAGGGACGCGCCTACTAGTACGTGCGGAAGAGTATCCCTTTTAGAGGACTGATATTGAGTCAGAGGCTGGTCGGTAAGCTTGCGAGGCATCGGGTGCGTTCAATGTGGAAACGTTAGGGATCCCGATTAGCTTGCGCACGGGTCGCGTTCGAAGCCCACAGAATCATATAGTATTCGCGCCTCTGAAACATGTCCCTAATTATTTTTAAGGCAAGATGAGTGGAGAGAGCGAGTATTATAAGTCGTTACCTGTTTAGTGTAGTAGTTTAGCTATAATGTGTTTTATTATTTATTATATTGCAATATATTTGTATTAATGCTATATTATAGCTGTTCATATTACTATAACGACTTTGTTGTCTTCATTGCACCTAAATTTTGAAAGTCCGAGGGTAAATTGTTGGCTTAGAGGTGTAGTATTGCTAGCCATTTATTTTGATCGCCAGGTTACAGGATATTGCCTAAATATTTGCCGAGAGAGACAAAGGACTGCGAAAGTAATTTAACTGAGGCTGTCACCTACCTGCGCAATTAATTCTTGTCGATGGGGGAGACAGAAATCTATAAGAGAGGATATTGTGATGGGCAGTTCGGAAACCACTCCGCTTTATTTCCTGTGAAAGAAACAGATGACTACAAATTCCGTACAATGTTCACATTTGGAACCGCAGCCTTTGAAATATTCTCCATCCCTCCGCTGTATTTCAATTCATGTGACACAAAGACGTGGCTGGGGTAGAAATGTGAAACTCAGCAGTTGATCTTTCAAAAGGTAAACCAGCATACATCTGCCGGACTACGAAAACAAGATTTTCTCTTAAAAAAATAGTGTTCAAAATTATACTTCAGTACGTTTATATGACTTTTTCTACTCTCTGTAATAAATTATGATTAAGCTTATTCATCTATCTATTTATTTCTACCTATTTAATGCTAAAACATTAGCAGAAACGGTTTACAATTTAGTTCCTTTATAGGTAGAAGGGAAATAAAGGAATTCACTAACCTAAACCGATAATCAAATGTTTTAAAATGTGAGTGCTATGGGATTGAAATCCGTTTCTTTGCGTGGCCAGAAGTTGACTAGTTCCTGTATGAGAAGACTAAGTATTTTAAAACTGAAATCAATAACAAAGAATATCTCGAAAATGGGCAGTGCTAGAAAAAAAATTATATGTAATAAATTGTGTGTTTTAACGAGATTTACATTTTTGTGTAATACGTTTTTGTCTATCTCTTTCGGTTTACTAGTTATGCAAAATCCAGCAAAATTCATCAAGAATAAAGATGTCTTCAGAAGCTATTCCCAGAAAATTCAAGACATGCATTTTATTTGCCATGTAAATGTCTTTAATATATGATATTTTAATCAAAATTTAGAGCCATTTTTTAGAAAAACAAAACGTTCAAGAAATTCTCCATGTAAAGGGTAGTTTGGGTTGCGGGAAATTTCCTCAAAATCTTCGTGTCGCATCCTTGGAAGATACTAAACTTAAATACCAAGTTTAGTATTTAATGGTCTTTTCGTTTTTGAGCTCTGCTGTCCACAGACCCACACATGCACATACGGACCTTTTTCCAAAATGTTTTTTTTTTTTTTTTTGGATTCAGCGGAACCTAAAACATGTGCGTATTTCCGGTGAAATCTTGGTATCAAAATTTTGGGTGGAATACAATACCTTCTGTATATACTATGTACATAGTCGTATAGAGAAAGTAAAAATTTATTTCTTTTAATCTACTTCACGCTAATCCAAAACAGCATTTGTAGAATACTTTTATCACATATTTACTTGCAGATGCTATGGGACTAGGGAAATGCGTAGGCTTACACAACAAAGTTTTAAAGAGCTGGTTGCTTTGTGATTTTTTTGAAAATTCGTTCTCTTTACTTAGTCAGTAGAATAAAATTCAATAACGATTTCTCATATAAAAATGTACAAGTTTGTGGATATTGAAAGCAATAATTATAAGTAACTCCACAAATACAGTAATTAACATAATTTATATCTTTTTAGAATATCTACAGTTTTGTGAAGTTAGCTTTTTGTCCAGATCTTACGGATAACCAGTTATGTAATAATTACGCAGAATGAACAGGACTTCAGAGGCCAATATCAGAAAATTCTCAAAATGCATTTCATATATTATGAGAATTACTAATACACATTAATTTTATTATAAATCGTTGGAGCTCTTTTTGAGAATATCCATTTTACTTCCACTAGCTCCGTATATACAATGTACATAGTGGATATAGAAGGTATTGTACTCCACCCAAAAATTTGATACCGAGATTTCACCGGAAATACATGTTTTAGGACCCCCGAATCAAAACAAAAGAATTTTCAGAAAAAGTTCCTTGTGAGTTGTGTCGGTCTCTTTACGGCATACCTCAAAAACGATAAGACGGTTAAATACTAAACTTGATATTTTAGTTTGTTATTTTCCAAGGATGCGACCCGAAGATAATCAAGAAAATCCACCACCCCTAATTACCCTTTACATGGAAAAATGATCGAAAATTTTGTTTTTTCTTAAAAATAGCTCTAACGATTTTTATTAAAATACCATATATTAAAGCCATTTCCATCACAAATAAAATGTATATCTTTAATTTTCTGGAAATGGTTTCTGAAGAGCTGTTTATTTTGGATGAATTTTTTGAAGTTTGCATGACTAGTAAGCCGTAAGACATAGACAAAAATTTACTACACAAAATGTATCTATATCGCGTTAAAATACATAATTAATGCATACACATTTTTTCGTGGAGTTTACCATTTTCAAGATATTCCTTATTATTAGTTTCAGTTGTAAAGTAGTTATACTTTTTTCAGACAGGAAGCGTCCGTTTTTCTTTTGTTCTACTCCTGGTCAAGTAAAGAAGCGATTTGCAATGACAATCGCAAAACGACGATTCTAAAACATCTGACTTCTCATTTTAGAATAGCGTTTTCCTTTAGTTCCCTTCTACACATAAGGAGCTAAGTAATTCCGCTAATGTTTATCTCGATTAGCATGGTATAGAAAGAAGATCTTTTGTAAGCAGTTCATTTGTGGAGCAGCTAGAGAAAGACACGTGAGCGTAACACGATTTTGTTTAATGTTCTGCATAAAGGGTAGTTGGGTTGAGGGCACTTTCTTGAAAATCTTATGTTGGATTCTCGGATGATACAAAACATAAATATCAAGTATGGCATATAACCCATTTATCGTTTTTGAGTTATGCTGTTCATAGACACACATACTCACATCCACACTTCTAATAGTGTGGTTTTTATTTATGCGACCTCGAAATATGTATTTCCGGTTAAATTTTTAACAAGTGTTTTAGAGAATATAATACCTTCTCTATCTATATGTATATTGCACATAGTAGAGAAAGTAGAAATATAATCAATCATTTCAAAACGCTGATATCCTGGATGAATCGAAAATTAGTACTGTGATCTTAAAAGAGAGGAAATAGAATTCAGAGAATTATAGACCTGTTTGTTCACTTTATACCTTTATCAAAATGGAAACAAAATTAAATCAACAATAATACCTGTAAATAATTTATGACTAAGATAAATAATAAGGAATCCGTATGGGAAGTATTATTCATTTCTTAAATAGGCAGATTACAGAAAGGCTCTAAATTTAGGTAAATGGTATTTTTATATTTTTATTGATTTCAAAAAAAAAAAGAATTTGATGGGCAGGAACTTAAATGTTCAATACACGTTTTAGAAATAATGTATCAAATCGTTTTCTTTTACGTCTTATATACATTTTACTATTTTAATAGAATAAAAATAAAGAAGATTTACAGAGAAAATATAATTAAATTTTAATGAATGAAATATAAAATATATCGAAATATATTACTTTCTCTACACGTACTATTTACACAGTGTATAGAGAAGGTAATGTAATGCATACAAAATTCGATACCGAGATGTCACTGGAAATACATGTTTTGAGTCCCCCTGAATTCCAAAAAAGTATTTTTAGCAAAAGGTCCGCGTGTATGTGTGTGTCTGTCTATCTGTCTGTCTATGTGTCTATGGACAGCATAGCTCAAAAACGAAAAGACCGTAGAATACCAAAGTTGGTATTTAAGTTCAGTATCTTCCAAGAATACGACTCAAGATTTTCAAAAAAATTCCCCTACACCAATTACGTTTTACATGGAACTTTTTTCGAAAATTGTGATTTTCTAAGAACTAGCTTTAACAATTTTGATTAAAATATTGTATATTAAAGATATTTACCTGACAAATAAAATGTATATCTTGAATTTTCTGGGAATAACCTCTGAAGATTACTTTATTCTGAATACATTTTACGGAATTTTGCATAACTGTTAAACCATAAGAGATGGACAGAAGCTTAACACACAACAATGTAGAGTACGTCATAACACCCAATTTATGGTTATATACATTTTTTTTCGTGGAATTGATCGTTTTTGAGATATTCCTTGTTTTGTGTTTCAGCTTTGAAAAACTTACTTTTACCCATACAGGAATTTGTCAACCCGTGTCCATACAAACAAAGGAATTTCAGTCTCATAGCAACCAGCTTTTGGCAGTCACTTTAACCTATGGTACTCGCTTATTTGGCTTCTGCTAACAAGGGAGCACGTAATAAGACCATTTCTGCTAATTTTTCTGATTAGCATGAAGTAAATAGAAGAATAAGCTTATTAACACCAATTTTTTTACACAGCTATAGAGAAAGTCATGTGAATGGAATACAGAGTATTTTTTATGAAAGATAGGGAAATAATAAATCCTAAGGTGGATGCAGAGTGGGAAATAAATATGTATATTAATATTTTATGCTATGCGGATTATGTGCTCTTGATAGGTAATACTCAAGATGATTTACAAAGAGTATTTATTATATGCGGTGAAAGCCAACATCAAAATACGATTTACAAAAGTTAGAACTGTAAACAGTAAAGTTCCTTTAAGATCAAGTTAAAATTAGAAATAAAAATGATTAAGATGGTCAGTGTGATTAAATACCTTTGTGTGGAAATAATCAGCTGCAAATCACAGCAGAATGACATTACACAATAGGTTAATAAAGAAATAAGAGTAGATGTAGAATAAAAAACTAATTATTTAAATAAAGATGCTCAAACAAGAATATATAAAGCAGTGATACGCACAATATTCATCTAAGCTGCTCAAACAAGAGTGGACACCACGGCATCAAAGCAGATCTTAGAAACAAATAAATAAATAAATATTTTGAAGAACTTTACATAAATCAGGGAAATATAAATTGGAAATAAAGAAATAATCAGGTGGTTATATATTCAAAAGATTGGCAATTGTGTCGATAAAAGAGCACTCGAATGGTACGAATATGTATCTCGCATAACACCAGATAGAATCGTATTATGACAAAGAGAATGTGCCAACGGATGGAGGATGACCTGGAAGACCGAGAAAGGGCAAGAGAGACTCTTAAATAAAACGCAAATAAAACAAGAACAAGAATATTTAACATTACCTATCACTTGTTGCGTCTGTGACTCGCAATTGGAAGGTCACGAATTCAAAACTAGTAAAATGGCCAATCACTTTGGGATTTAGCGGGGTTTCCCTTAGTCAACGGATAATAAATAATAATTGGAGATTTAATTTATGTTTCAAAGCTTCACCCACAGGGAAACATTAACGTATGTTGAGGGGTACATAATCCGTACATAAACGAACATTTATGTAAAGACATAACTAGATATGCACAAGGTAGTACAGGCGAATGCCTATCGTACCAGTATAATGTCCAGCTGCATATGTTGGTAAGGAAACACAAAACTGTCTCTAGCACGCTCCTTTCCTGGTTCTAACTCTCCACTTAATGTTTGTCCTTCGTTTCGTTTCGTATTCGGCTTACTCTCCCCGCATTTGTAGAACTGACACCCCACCCGCGTATGACTTACAAGCAAATGTCTAGGGGTCAGAAGCCTGTTGGGGAGCCACCGGCACGAAAACGCAGAATGAGAACCTGTTACGAGGGGTCGGCCCGTGGCCAGGCATGAACAAGAAGAAGTGGATGATTAAAAGGTGATAAGGAGAAATTGGTGAAATAAGTGGCGGGGGAAACTGGAGGACCCGGAGAAAACCCGCCCAAACGCCTCTTCGTCCACCACGAATCCCACATGCGGACGCTTGGGATCGAACCCGGCCACCTAGATGGGAGGTGAGCGGTCTCAATCACGGTGCCGCCAATGTTTGTCCTTTCCAGCTCCTTTTCTTTCATCAGCCTAAAAGCCTAAAGCGGAACTGTTTTCCAAGCAATACGAGACCGACTCATCTACGACTAGTCCAGACATTCGTGATGAAGTCACTCAAATGAAACGATTCCGTACTCATCCCATTTTGCCACATACTTATCCCTAACCTTTGTTCACAGGCTAATGTGTGTATGTTGAACTTTCAGTAAAACCAATAAGAGATTCGCTCACACAGGCCAGTAAATGTTAAGGAGATCACACCAAAATTAAACAAGGACATATAGTAAACCAGAAGCCTCGGATAATTTCTCTGAACTCGACTGAATTCGAACCTTTATTAAGCTCAGGTAATTGGAAAAATTACTAAAAGAATCGAACTGCCTTACTTTTGTAACTTAAAACGTAAATTAACAAACTAATAAATAATAGGGAAATCAAGTTACGTTGAGGTATGCGTCGCAAACGTTTTCAGAAGGCGGTGTTTGAACACAGTTTTACCGTTTTCATTCAGCGTATGTCTGCAAAATTGTTACCAAATAACTCTACGTCTGCATATGCTAGTTTTATGACAATTAAGTGTGAAGTGCAGGTTATTAAAAGAAAAGACACGTTTTGTGATTAGAGCGCAACAGAAGCAAGGAGAGATCGCGTATTTCGAAATGTCGGGTCGGCGGCAATTTCACAGATATTCATAGTGTGCAGAGGACGGTCGGTATTGGCGGGATTTGATTGTAATTTTTCTTCGTTCTCATACTGTTGATGATGCAACAGAATTACAATGGTGATGAATAAGTTAAAGGAGCTTGTTATTTTATTATGTTAATACTAGAATACTTCTCATTATTTTTGCAATGATTTATATTACGCCTACCAATTACCACCAAACTCATGGTGCTCAGCAGGCCTTTTTATTGCTTTCTCTAGCCGGCATGTGCAATGCACATAGTGGATAGAAAAGGTATTGTATTCCACCCATGATTTGATGTTGAGATTTCACCGGAAATATATGATTTAGGGTCCCCTGAGTCCGAAAAATGCATTTATAGACCTCTGTGAGTATGCGTGCGTGTGTGTGTGTCTATGGACAGCATAGTTCAAAACCGAAAGGACCGTTAAATACCACACTTGGCATTTAGATTCAGTATCTTCCAAGGATGTGATACGAAGATTTTAAAAAATAATTCCCCCACCATAAACCACCCTTTGCATGGATAATTTTTGAAAATGTTGATTTTTTCAAAAACGGCTGTAACGATTTTGATTAAAATACCGAATATTAAATGACAAATTATTCTGGATGAATTTTGCTGAATTTTACGTAACTGGTAAACCCTGAGTGATAGAAACTTGCTACACAGAAAACGCAGATCACATTAAAACACACACTTTATGTCATATCGTTTATCACGTGGAATTGACCATTTCTGAGATATTCCTTGTCATTGTGTTCAGATTTAAAATATTTAAACTTTTTTCACGCGTAAAATTGTAAACTCCTGGCTCTGCATAGAAAGGGATATTAACCGCATGGTAACCCGCTTTCAAGAGATTTGACATTCGTCTTAACCTAATGTATTCCCTTATTTACCTTATACTTACAAGGAAGCGAGTATTTAAGAAAATATCTACTACTGTTTATTTCAATTATCATAAAGTAGATAGAAGCATAAGCTTTTTAACAATCATTTGTTCCAGCGATGTAGAGAAAGTCATGTGAATGGAACACATCAGAAATTTTAATTACTTATGCTGTATACGCACACGAACACGTACCTTACACTACATACAATCAAGGACCTCTTTCTAAAACTGCTGGTTCTTTTTATGAATTACAATAACGATTTGTTAACTTTTATTAGAACTTTCTTTTTTCACAATAAAATAATAAGAATTCTAAAGCATAGGAGAAAAATCATTATATTCCAGTTGCACTAAAAATACCCATGAACTAAAACTTTAAATTCATATTTTTAGGTTTAATACGAAATTTATGCCCAAAACTTACTTTCTCCAAACCTTTTTTCAGCATTATTCTATACTCAGAATTCTCCACAGGATACACTTTTTTCTAGTTTGTTTTCAAATGATTGTACCGCATCTCAAAAATACATCAAAGAAAATGCTCATGTACTTTTTTCCAACTAATGGTCCAAGTTTGAGAATAAATTATTAACCTTTGAAAATCAGGATTTTTGGAGATTAGAGTTAGTATAAAAGAGAATTTTAAAACTTATTTACTGAAAAACTAGGATTTTTTTTTTAAAATACATCGCCTGGAATATTTTTATTAAAAAGCTGAATTTACTCAATGGAAATTATTATTTAAATACTATTTAAACTAGATATTTGAAGCATGGCAAAATATGACTTATTCTGTGTAAAACTAATATAATTTCAACCAGATATCTTATTCTTGTGGATTTTCCAACAGATTTCACAGTTAAATAAGTATCTTAGAGAACCCTAAAGATATGCTTTCCGGATAAATTTCATATCATTTTTAATTCCTCTATCACGCATTGACATAGTACAATTTTCATAGTGACTGAAGAAGATATTGTATTACAATTCGATGTTGAGATTTCACCGAAAATGAATGTTCTGAATAAAAAAAAACATTTTAGGAGAAAATGTTATTGTATATTTGTGTATGTGAGGGGGGAAGCAGATACTCAAATAGAAAATTCCGTTAAAGACGAAACTTGTAATTTAACGACTTTGATTAAAATATCATGAATTAAAGATACTCAGGTGCCAAAAAGTGTTTATCTTTAATTTTCTGAAAATAATATCTAAAGACCTCTTATTTTGGATGAATTTTGCTGAATTTTTCATTACTAAAACAGACAAAAACTTACTACACAAAAAAATGTAGATCTCACTAAAACACACAATTTATGTCATATACATTTTTTCTTGGAGTTGATAGTTTACGAAATATTCCTTGTTATCGACTTCAGCTATAAAATAATTGTTTATAAATATTTCTTACAGGGATCTTGACAATACCTGCCCATGCAAAGAAACGGATTTCAGTCCCATAGCAATCAGCTATTAAAATATTTAACTATCGCTTTAGTCTAGTGTATTCCCTTATTTACCTCCTACTTACAAGCAAGCAAGTAACACCATTTCTGCAAATGTTTATCTCGATTAGAATGAAATAGATTATAAGAGTAAGCCTTTTAACAATAATTTGTAACCGAGATGTAGAAACTCCTATGAATGGAACACGTCAGATTCTTTTGGGGTGGAATGCAGTATTTCCCCTTCTTACTAGGTTTAAGTAGTAGAGAGAGTAACAAGATATTTCTAATTACAGAGTAAGGGCGACAGGTATTCTACACGTGCTTCATCTGATATCGGAAATTTAAAATTGCACACACACATTGCATTCTGCTGTTTTAACGTTTAGAAGCGTAGGTAAGTATTCAGAGGTAGGGGTATAGCGCGGCAGGAGGAGTGGGGAGAGCACGCCGTAGTTGGAATAATTTCCTCATCGCATTATCATTTCATTTTTAATGGACAAGGGTCCCCTCCCTCTCTGTCTGCGTAAAATATGTGTTCATCCGGGGAATTCAAAGCATTTAAAAAAATTCTCCGTTAGAATGTTTTTCCTAATTGAAAACGGCCAGTTCCCTTGTCGGTCCGTTGCAAAACTGCAGTACGTCCTTTCATGCTAATATTCATGCGCGAACAAACTGCTGCAAATATTTAGGTTTCCTGGAACTGACTCTCAGCGAGCGATTCCCACTAGTAACAAAAACTCTGGTGTTCTATTCACATACAAAATTGACATACATAGTCTTACAAAAGCTTATTCTACTATTTGCTTCATGCTAATCGACATAAACATTATCAGAAATGGTTTTATTACTTATCTTGTAAGTAAAGGGAAACAGGGGAAATACACCAGTCTAAAGCAATTAAAATCTAAAAGCTGCCACTAGGAGATAACTTCAAATTCGGTTATCTTTGAATGACCAGGAGTAAAACAAGGGAGATAAACGTATGAAGACCTGTCGTTTGAGGAAAATATAAGTATTTAAACATTTTTTTATATTGGATGGGAAGAGTCAAATTGAAAAATTCAATGTCTTATGATTTGAACCACGGATCTCCCGGTCTCTAGCAGGTTTCCCTACCACTGAGTTGCCATAGCAACATGCCGGCATAGCATTGCCCAGTAAACCACGAGGTGTTCTCAAATCATTTTGAGATTACACCCCCAATGGCGACTTACAATGTGGCAAGTACTATAAGTCCCAGGATTCATAGTATAGCCAACTATTATGGTCAATTGGTATTGATTTAATTGTTTAACGCCCGCTTTTGCTACATAATGCACGCAGCAGATAGCACTGATGTTACATAGAATGAAGATGGAGCACCGTGAAATGCGATGGTGGGGGGAATCGGAGAACACGGGGAAAATCCTGCACCGCTATATCCACCACAAATCCCACAGGAATCAAACCCAGATGAAAGGCGAGTGGTCTAACAAAGCTTGATTTAAATTTGAAACCATCAACCAGAAATATCTTGGAAACGGCTAACCAGTAAATAACAATTACAAAATGAAATAAAATTGCAAAAGGCATCAATTTTGTGTTTCACAAATATGTACATTTTTTGTATAGTAAGTCTATATTTTACAGTTTACCAGTGGTGCAAAAGTTCTTCTAGTATGAAGGGCGGCTTTAGGGGCTATTTCCAGAAAATTCAATAATACACTTTCGTTTGTGATAATTTGTCTTAAACACATGGTATTCCTATCAAAATGGCCAGAGTCATTTTTGAGCAAGCAGCATTTTTGAAGAATGTTTGTTATATATTAAGGATGGTTAAGGCGGGAGGAGACACAAACATCTTCTCGTCACATCTTTGAAAGATTCTGAACTTAAATATCAAGTTTGAAATTTGACGGGCCTTTCGTTTTTGAGTTATAATGTTCACAGACACAAGAACACATACGTACGTACCTTTTTCTAAAAATATGATGTGTTACGTTCATAAACTATTCCTAAAAACAATACTCTTCTATATACCTCATTTTAATCGAAGATGAACATCAACAGAAACGGTCTTATTACTTAGCTCCTTATAATTAGAAGGGAAATAAAGGAATGCACTAGGCTAAACATATCGTAAAATCTTTTAAAAGCTGTCACAGTGAGACTGATATTGACCAGGAGTACAACAAGAGAGATACAAAACGGATGAGGATATCCCGTTTGAGAACTTTTTAAGTAGTTTTGTTCAGTAACGAAAAATATCTCGGAAATACTAGCTCTACAGAAATCTGTATATGATAAATGGTGTGTTTAAACGAGATCTACATTTTCTGTATAGTAAGCTGTTGTCAATCTCTTACGGTTTACCTGTTATACAGAAGCCATTCTGGATGAAGAGGGCTTCAGAGGTTACTCTTAGAAAATTAAACATATACATTTTGTCATGTAAATATATTTAATATATAGTATGTTAATCAAAACCTTTAGAGCCATTTTTGAGAAATCAAAGTTTTCCAAAATTCTTACACGTAATGTGTAGTTTGGGTGGTCTTTAATTTTCTCCTAAATCTTGGTGTCGCAACCCTTAAATATTAAGTTTAGTATTTAACAGACTTTCGTTTTTCTATTATGCTTTAAGGCACACAGAGAAAATGCAAAACGAACTTACCGACTCGCTCGCGCGCACACGCATACATACATACTGACCTATTTCTATTTTTTTTTAATTCAGGGGGCCTCAAAATAATATACCTTCGGTCAACTCTCTACATCGAATTTTTGGGTACAATGCAACTCCTTCTCTGTACACTATATACATAGTACGTGCAGAGAAAGTAAAGAATTTTTGTTTATATTTAGGGGATCCTAAAACGTGCAATCTTGATACAGAAAAATTGTTCGGAATGTTATACCTTCTCTACCTACTATGCATCTGCAAGAGATAATACTCGTAACAAGTTATTTGCAATGGAAAACACTAAAACACTCCCTATGTGCTTTAGAAGAAAGCTATGGAACATTTTGAATTTCAAAAAGAGTGAAGATATGGCTAGAAAAATGTGAAAAATGTGATGAATATTTACCTACATAGTATTTAAAGAAAAAAAAAAAACTGATCACTGCTACGCTTCCGCCTTGGTCAACATTGGCTGACCTGTCCTCCGTTTACGACGTAGTCATTAGCGACAATAGTAGACTTTCATTTGCAAATGTGCGATCGGAAGATAACTTCAGAACAATATTATATATATATATATATATATATATATATATATATATACGTAAAATTTATTTTAAATATGAATCGGCTTGTTAGCGAAAACTTCATCCCAAGGTTTCCCGCAGTTCAGAACTTCAACTCATAATCTTGTGGATAAATTTGAGAACACTGGTTCAGTTCAAAACAAGAAACTCTTGTGAATACACAGAAGCATAGAAGAAGAAAAGTTAGAAGTAACTGACGAAAACGCCAAACAATCGCCAACAAATTCACTCATATATTGGAGTAACTTAGAGAGGACAAAACAACTGAACGACGAAATACTGTAGTGAAGCCAAATCATGTGAATCTAATGGATTTACTCGGTACTGTGCTTGTTTAGCTGAAAAACGACATATTTGGCATTTATTCAGAGGTAAGATTTAATTTTGTTACACTTTATGTACCGGTTTACAGGAATACAGACGTAAAAAGCGAAAACAGTGCTACCAAGTCGAGTTTTATACGAAAACACTTCAGCTGGTGACCCGACGTTGCGCGTTTAGATTTTACTTTCTCTAGCACCTATGTAGCATTACTATGTTTTAAGGGCTACTGAATGAATAAATAAGCAAATAAATAAAATAATAAAATTTCTACTTTCTTAAAAATGGTTGTAACGACGTTAATTAAAATATTAAAGATACATGATACATCAAATATATGACTTGAATTTACTGGGAATGTGTCTGAAATTCTCTTCATTCTGAATCATTTCTGCATAACGTGTCAACAAAGTGCTAGACGAAATCTTACTACACAAAAGTTGAGGCAATCCTAATAAATACAAGAAGGTGTAAACTATTAACAAGCAATATAATTTAAAAAATGTATGTAATATAGAAATAAGATTAAATTATTAGAGGATGTTAACATAAGCCTAGTTATAAGACAGAAAATATAGCTGAAACTGTACATGTGATAAAAGAGAAATGTTTTATAAGTTGGGACCTGGAGGAAACGTATAAAAGAATGTCCTTGAGCTAAAAAGTCTAAGGACTACACCTAGTCTTAAAAGTAGTGGTGAGACACTAAAAATGTGAGAGTTACTGGGGAGCTAGCACCTTAAGTAACATACTAGCATTTTTTTTTTTTTTTTTGGCTTATGAGAAGATACGCTACTGAAAGCGAGAAGACTAGCCGATTAGAGCATAGTTTAATTCTTAGGCAGAATAGGTGTGTTTGATATAGGTATATACTAGGAGACGTGAGTTGTCAGTTCAGTTTGTCCACATTATGGTACACCACAGTCGGTTTTCATTTACTGTACATTGCAGTTCTTTAGATAGAAGTGCACTTAGTTTGTTTTCCCCCAGTATTTCGGTATTACAGATTACCTACGTAACAAACGTGATAAGTGAAATCTAAATTATAGGTGTAAGTGAACGCGTAATACAGTTTGAGCTATAATAACGTGTACGTAAATTATTATCTCCCTGGAAACAGTTTATGTAAATTGCTTAAACTAAAATTTATAAATCTATTATCTCTGATATAGTTCCTTTTACCGTTCACGCCCTATTAAAAGACACCTGTTCAACCGAGGAACTCAACGAGTAAATAGTAATAAAAATAATCCAGAATAACATTGAGCAGGGGAGGGGGCGACACTACAAAATGTAGACATCCTTAAAACACATAGTTTACGTCACATACAGTTTATTTACAGAGCTAACCATTTCCAAGATACTCCATATTATTTCTTTCAATTTTAAAATATTTAAAATTCTTCTCAAATACGAAAGTCTCATCCGTTTCATATAGTTTTGTTTTATTCCTGCCCTGGGAATAAAACCAAACATTAATACCATTCGAATAGCGCCAGCTTCTGGCTCTCGATTAGCCATTTTACCATATTGGATTTTTATGCAGAAAATAAGTTGGGATTTCGGCATAGAGAACTAAGATCAGAATTTTCACCGAAAGAGCCCTCAGTCACCGAGGCATAGCACCGCACATAGGCCATTGTGGCACATTGCGACTTAGTGATCCCTGGGAGGGAGGAATGAAGAGAGATACCTACGGACGAATAGATTCGGATGACGACGGGCACAATCATGAACAAGGTCCCCAACGTTTCCAGATAGAATGCATTCACGTCGAAGGATTTCCGAAGTAGATCACTGGTAGGCTCCCGTACAGCCTTCGCCAAGCCGCAACCTACCGATCGTTGTCTCCTGGTCCTTCAAACCTTAAACATAACAAGGAAGGGACGGGTACAGAAATTGGATTGAAAAGTCGTGATAGAGGATTTAATACCCCAAAATTCTTTGGTGTTCCGGGAAACAATGAAGTACCTCTCGTATGCGGGTCACATATTAACGCCTGTGCCATCCCCTGTGTTAGATAGAACATAAACATTTATGGAGAGCATGCGGTAAGCATAAATGGAGAGATCATTGATGGTGTTGAAAGAGTAAAGTAAACATGCTTTGAAGTTGATAAAGTATACTGTTACTATAAATGATCTTTCGGATTACAAACTTGAATTTTTAGCAGACCCTAAAAAACACGAGATTGATATCAATGGAAAGAGAAACTCAAATACTTTTATTATGAAGGTGAATCCTTGCATATTTATTAGTTTCATTGCTAGGAGACGATATAACAGATAAAAGGCTGTAATGGAAGACAGGAGGAAATTAATGTGCTAGATTTTTACATATTCTAGTCTGTTTTCCCATGTCCCAATTTTAGCAGAAAATTTGCTGTTGATCTACCCAGTGAACCAGTATCCGTAAGTGATATCCTAACTTCAAAACCAGGGGATGTATCTCCAAGTGGAAGTCAACTGGAAGTAACTGAGCCAAATCTAGAGTATGTGAAAGAGAGTTTCACATGAAATCCACTGTAAAAACCGTCCAGTACTGAAAAGAGTCGCGGAAACGGGGAGTTGTGTATATGTCCCAAGTAAATGTTAGGATTTTCCAAAGCCCATATTCTAACATTATGCTTGTGCTTTTTTCCTGACAGTGGAAAGTGGCTTCATCACTAAACACCAATGATTGGATTAAAACTTCAGTTTCCACTCCGAGTTTCATCTGCTCACAGAAAGACTGTCGCTTGGTTTGTCGTCTGGTTTCAGAGCCTGTAAAAGTTAGATGGTATGGATGGAATTTCAAACATTTACGTAAAGTCTTCGACGCAGTTTTTTGCGGGATGTTTAATTCTCTACTAGCGTTTACAGTGATTTTCGGGGCTATACGTGTAAAACTCCCTCTCAAACGCTCCACAATTGCCTTACTTACTGCTGGTCGACCGGTTGACTTCCGCTTATAGATGCATCCCCCCGTTTTGAAGTCAGTGCTCCACCTTCGGATACTTGGCTTACTGGGTGGATCAACACCAAATTTTCTTGTAAAATTGCTTTTTACAGGGATATCTGAAAATCTAGCACACAGAATGCCCTCTTGTCTTCGTTTGCAGCCATTTTTCTGTTATAAATGAGCAACAGGTTCATCGACATAACATATTTGAACTTTTCTTTCCAATGATATCAATATCATGTTTGTAAGTGTTAATAATTCAAGTTTGTAATCTGAAAGATCGCTTATAGTAAGACTGCATTACAAGAACTTAATTTTAAAATCTGATATGAGATACAAGGTTACTTGTGTTCATGTCGCCAATTGTTTGAATTTTTAGTTGAAATGCAATACTTCCTCAGTTAGCATAGTTTATATAGAACGAGGTGACGCCGTGATAGTGTTATGACTCGCATTCGTGAGTTCCCGGCTTCAATCCACGGCCACCGCTCTGACCCTGAGCTTTTTCATGGTTTCCCCGAGGTTGCCAGGTGGGTGCTGGAGTGACCTCTCATCTACCACGATTTCCTTGCAATTACTTCCTCTTCCACTATTTTCCCTTCACCTTTCATATGAGCTTACAGGTTCTTAATATATGAAATTGCGGGTAGATGGCGTGGATGTATGCTCAATGGAAATATTACTCTGGGTGGCTTCCAGGTCGACGCGTCGCTTGCACGCTCTTATTGGTGCCCTCTCTCAATTGGAAATGTTAGGAACTTCCGCGCACCTCTGGTGGTGTATGTACCTGGGGCCTTTGGTCTCTTATGGTTCTTTCACCTCATCCTATCTTCCGGGGGGGGGGGAAGTCAGCCATAGCACATTTGCAGATTTTGCAGTGCGTGAGGTGTCCCCTCCGTTGGCTACCCTTTACTATTTTAGTACAAGAAGTAGAAGAGAAAATAAAGGGAAGAAGGGTATTTAAAAATAAAATACATTCGTGAAAATAGCCTCAATTTTCTTCCGGGTATTCTGAAGTTTGGCTGTTGAGCGATTTAGCGTCTTGCTGACTCAAACCCGTGCCAGCCCCTAAGTACTGCTTTATGAAAAACTGGTCTGAAGATTTGTGCTATGGAAAGAAACTTAAGAGAGCATTCAACTGAGAACGGAAGCAGAAGCTCTGATGAAAAGATAGCTTTCTCCTGGGAATATGGAGGACAAAGCCCGCAAAGAAAGTTCATGATCTTCAATGCACCCTTATGATATCGCAATCTCCCACTCTTTTAAAGTGGTTCCCTCAGGACTATCGCAGCAGCTGAGTAACGGCATTCGAAAGGGAATTTCGGAGCACCCCAAGGGGACCCGAGGGCACCTGTCCACACTATCTCCTACTGCTATCTTATTTTCTTCCTCTCCTTCCCTTACAACTGCAGCTTTTGCCAGTAGCTTCTCTTAGCTTATATCCATACGCGTTGCTTATTTTTGCTTTGTGAATTACAAACGCAGTCTCCCAAATGATATTGATTATTCAGATATAGTAAATGTATTTGTAAAACACTTATAAACTTCGCAAACGTCTCTTCTGTTTGCACTTTCTTCTTAAGAGTTTGTACAAATGTTACATTTAATGTCCCTATTAGGTATAAATTTGTTATTATTTTCTCTAGCATGTAAGAACATGCATTGTACGTAGTAACAAAAGAAGGTATTGTATTTTACCCAAAAATTCAATGTCGAGATTTCTCCGGAAATATATGTATTGAGGTCTCCTGAGTTCAGACATTTTTAGGATAAGACCCATGTGTTTGTGTATGTGTGTGTCTTTGCACAGCATAGCTCAAAAACGCAAAGACCGTTACATACCAAACTTGGTATTTATATATTTTAGTACCTTCCGAGGAGGCGACACAAAGATGTTTAAGAAAGTTTCCCAACCGCAGACTACCCTACTCATGGAAAAATTTTGGAAAGTTTGTTTTTATAAAAATGTCTGTAACGAATTTGATTAAAATAACTATATTAAATATCTTGCAGGTTCTCTCGGACTTCAGCCAGGTGTAGGTATGGTGATGCACCATAGTAAGAGTTTGCTACATGCAAGAAGCAAACCTACCTCAACAGAGAACTAACCTACCTTTTGACATCATTTCCTATAAAAGAAATTTAGGGCTTGCTAAAGAGCACAACTTATGTAAAATAAAGTTTATTTTATCTCTAGTGAAATTAACCGTTTCCGAGATATTCTTTAATACTGCTATGAGTTAGTACTAGTGCGTAGATAGAGAAGGTATTGCACTTCACCCAAAATTTCGATACCGAGATTTCACCAGTAAAACAGGTTTAGGGTATCGTGTGTGTGTGTGTGTGTGTGTATGTGTGTGTGAACACGATAACTCCAAAAGTAAGCAAAACACCAAACTTGGTATTTAAGTTTACTATCTTATAAGCTTGCACAGGAAGGCTTTAAGGAAAATCCCCCAAGCCCAAACTATCTTTTACATGGATTTTTACTTTTGTCATAGTACATCTAAGTGACACAAAAACATGGAAAAATTTGGCAATATTTGATTTTCTCAAAAATGGCTCTAACAATTTTGATTAAAATACCGTATATTTAAGATATTTACGTGCCAAATAAAATGTTTATCTTACATTTCTTGTGAATAGCTTCTGAAGATCTCTTCGTTCTGGCTGGCTTTTGTAAAACTCGTAAACGATTTTACTATCGCCTACTATCCTTCTAGTACAAGGAACTAGGTCATTAGACTACTTCTGCAAATGTTTAATTGAATTAGTATGAAGTAGATAAAAGAATAAGCGTTTTAACAAAATTTTGTCACTATAAGATTCTTTATTTTCTCCTGATCATACAAATAGAAGGGGATTTGTAAATTGTAGCGGTTCTTGTCGTTGTGGGTGTAATTTATATTTGCTGTCTTTTAGGTATCATAATTAGGCCTCGGCTGTTAGTCTTAGTCATTAAAATATTACATCCAGCAGAGCACTGATGCGACTCACTCGGGGTGCAATATAAGAGTAGAACAAAAGTGCACTTTAGTAATCAAAATCACTTGTTTTATGTTTCAATATCCAGACGTTTATTAATACGATTGCAAGTACCAATTAACTCACAAGCACCGACGTATATACACGTTACTTTCTGCTCCTAGCTTTCAATATCCAGACGTCTATTAATACGATTGCAAGTACCAATTAACTCGCAAGCACCGATGTATACACACGTTACTTTCTGCTCCTAGCTTTCAATATCCAGACGTTTATTAATACGATTGCAAGTACCAATTAACTCACAAGCACCGATGTATATATACGTTACTTTCTGCTCCTAGCTTTCAATATCCAGACGTTTATTAATAGGACTGCAAGTACCAATTAACTCACAAGCACCGATGTATATACACGTTACTTTCTGCTCCTAGCTTTCAATATCCAGACGTTTATTAATACGATTGCAAGTACCAATTAACTCACAAGCACCGATGTATATACACGTTAATTTCTGCTCCTAGCTTTCAATTCACGTTACCAGTTACGTGGCGTTAAACTAAGTCGAGTAGCGAGGGACATTTTTTTACCTATTTTGTCGCAGGTTCTTCCTCTGTGAAATCTAGATCACTTTGTCAAAATCTGGAGTTATATAGTTGCATGAATTTCGTGTTGGATTCTCCCATTTGGTCGATTTCCAACGTTTTGGTTGCATTCTGAGTCAGGTGTCTATTCAAAGTGTTCACGTGACTTTAGCAGACCATTAAGAATACCCTGACTATTTATTAAAAATTTACTCCCCGTAATTTGGATATAGTGTCTTATTGCACTAAAATCCCAACAGACGCTTAGCGTACTAACGAAGGGTCCCTGCGTAGCACAAAGGGACTTCTTTCAAAATACGTTCCTTCTTATATAAACTTCTAAAATGTTTCCTAAATTGAAAATTACCTTGCCTATACACTTATTATATATAGTTTAACAGAACATGACAATGTATTTACACATGTGGAAAGAACACTGTCTCAAAATCTTGCACTTAGAGACCAGTGCTTAAAAGATTTTTCAATAGCTTGAACCTACTCTACTACTCTATTCAATTCGGCCTCCGTGGTGTAATGGTTACCATGCTTACTTCACATACACAAGGTCGAAGGATCAAACCCGGCGGAGGACGATGGATTTTTTGGGCGTAAAAATCCTAACCATGGCTTCCTTCGGAAGGGAAGTAAAGCCGTTGGTCCCGTGTCGTAGATTTACGTCAGTAAAACAACCTCAAGCCTGAACCTCTGAGCAAATTTAAGCGGTCTTTCACTCCCAGGATAGAATGGGACGCTGAGAATCACAGCAATTAAAGTGCGTCCATAAATAAAACTTCATTTCATTTTCATTTTACTCTATATAAATTGTATTTACAAATATGTAATATAAGTATTGCTACAAGTTTTTATCTCGTAGATAGAAGAATACACTTTTAGAAGAATATATCACACCAGATTTTAACCGTTTTCAACTCTCTATTATGCTTTAATTTGGAAATACTTTCTGATGCTTTTATAATAAATGTTGAGTATTGAACCCAGCTGTGTTAACATAGCTATTGCTCACGGGATGAAATCCTCTCTGAAGGTGATTAACGGCCAAGCTGATTTTCC
This sequence comes from Hymenopus coronatus, assembly GCA_030762935.1. NCBI lineage: Eukaryota > Metazoa > Arthropoda > Insecta > Mantodea > Hymenopodidae > Hymenopus > Hymenopus coronatus. The sequence continues at coordinate 85,404,742 of CM060881.1, read as the reverse complement.
AGGATTAAGTCAAACGCTGCGTAATCTTCTTAGCATGTGAGCTGTTTGATCAGGATCTAATGTCAACAAAGCAACAATTATTTTCTATAAGACTCAATTGGAAGAGTGGCGATGCTACTTCTATGGCAGTTAGCTATCAAATGTAATACTCGCCCTAACTATGTACACTTATAAAATATCTGATGTGTTCCATTCACATGTCTTTCTGTATTTGTTCTGCAAACGAACCATTTTATCTATAATATGCTAATCGATATAAAATTAGCAAAAATTCTCTTACTATTTGCTTTCTTCTAAGCAGAAGGGAAACTATGGAAGACTCTAGGTAAAGCGATGGTCAACTTTTTAAAAACTGGTCCTTATGCGGACAATTTAAGATCGGTTCACTTTGCACAGCCGACAATAAAACAGATGAGACGGAACGAAGTAACTTCCTGCTTGAGGAAGGTTAGGTAGTTTAAAATTGAAACAAATAAAAAGGAATGTCTCGATACAGTGAACTGTTAAAACATGTATAAAGATATAAATTGTGTGCTTCAACGTTAGGTATCTACATTTTTGGTAGTAAGTTTTTATGCTACTACGGTCACCACTTGTGCAAAGTCCATCCAGAATAAGAGGTCTTCAGATGCTATTCCCAGAAAACTCAAAATATACATTTTATTGGTCATATAAATATCCTCAATATAGAGTATCTTAAACAAAATCGTTAAGAGCCATCTTTGAGAAAAATAAATTTTCAAAATGTTTTCATGTAAAGTGTAGTTCGAGGCAGAATTTTCTTCAAGATCCTACGGATCCTTGGAACATACTAACTTTAAATACCAAGTTTTATGTTTCACGGTTTTTTAGATTTTGAGATGCTGTCCACACACACACACACACACACACACACACACACACACACACACACACACACACACACACACACGGGCCTTGTTCTAAGAATGATTTATGATCTTTTGATCTCAAAAGATATATTTCCGATGAAACCTTGTTAACTAATTTTTGGGTGCAATAAAATACTTTCAAACACACACATATATAATATATCATACATGCAGAGAAAGTAAAATTAATATTTTTAGGGAATAAATTAACTTTATGTGGCAGAATGCAATCAGCCTAATTTAGTTGAAACATAACACTTTGACCAAGTTTCCATCGTTTTTCATTTACTTTACCTAATGCGTAGTACTACTATTTTGAAACAAGGTTCATTTTTATTTACGTTATTTAGTATATAGTACATAGGTAGAGAACGCATTGTATTCCACCCAAAACCTCGATACCGAGATTTTACTGGAAATACACGATTTAGGTTCCCCTGAATCCAGAAAAATCATTTTTAGATAAAGATCCGTGTATGTACGTGTGTGGATGAGTGGATGGGTGTATGTGTGTGTGTGTGTGTGAAAACGATAACTCAAAAGCTAAAAGTCGGTAAAATACCATTGTTTATATTTCAGTTCAGTATTTACCAAGGGTGTGCCACAAAAACTTTCAAGAGAATTCCCACATCCAAACATACACCTCACATGAAAACTTTTATAAAAGTTTAATTTTTCAAGATGATTCCAACGATATTGATTAAAATGCCATGTGTTTAGATTTTTTATGACAACGAAATGTATATATTGATTTTTCTGGGAACAGCCTTTGAAAACTCTCCCATTCTGAATAACTTTTGTCTAACTGGTAAATCTTAAGGATAGACAAAAGCTTACTGCACAAAAAAGGCTGATCTCTTTAAAATACAGAATTTATATCATATACATTCTTCCAGATGTTTCTTGCTATCGGTTTGAGTTTTAAAATAGTTAAACTGTTTTCAAACGGGAAGCCCTTGTCCGTTTGATTTTTATTTTACTCCTGGAATGCTAAAAGAACCGAATTTCAATTATTTCACATATCCACCTGCTTTTAAAAGCTTTAACTATCGCTTTAGCCTAATGCCTCCCCTTGTGTCCCTTGTAATTACAATGCACCAATTTGTTAGAAAATTTCTGCTGGGTTTTATCTCAATTATCATGATGTAGATAAAAGAATGATACAGGATGTACAAAAAATAAGTTAACTAATATATGATTGAGGTAACTTGCGAATGTGCTTTTGTTACATAATGATTAGTATGTTGTCTATTCCTGAATGTATTGCCGTTGTCACGTGGCGTCTACAGGGTGTTCCGTGTGGGGAGCTGTGACGACGGTTTCAACGTAAAGTTTGAAAAGATGGACCAACGAATTCAACCATACACAAACCCTTAAATAAATCTTAACGAATAGGCACTGTTACTGATGAGTCTCGACCAGGCCGATCTTCCACAAGCGCAGCTCATATTGATGCAATAAGGGATTGAATTGAAGGGAGTCCTAAATTCTGAAATCATTAGTGTTCAAAGTGCTGAAACTCAACTTGAAGAAACATGCATAACATTTGTGTTACACCAACGCCATGATGAGATTTGCAATTGATGTGAAAGACAACGTACAGATTTAAAGCTCTGTTCAATTGACTTAGTATTGCGTTACTGCGCTTGTGGCAGGTCGACTTGGTCAGCAACAGTACAGATTTATTTTTACAGTAGCCATATGGTTTTATTTGTTGGTGCATCCTTTCTAAATTTCCGTTGAAACCGTTGTCGCAACATCCTGTAGACGCCACGTGACGAAGGTACTATGTCCCGGATTAGTCAACATACTGCTCAGTGATCAACTGTAGCAATAAATTACCTCAATCTAAGTCTAGTATTTGACGAGCTTTTGATTTTTGAGTTATGCTGCCGCACACATAGATATGCATACAAATACAGACAGACACACACCAGATCTTTTTCAAAAACATTTTTTTTTAATTCAGGGGTCTCAAAACATATTTTCGGTAAATCTCGGTATCGAATTTTGGGTGAAATGCAATAGCTTCTCTAATATACATTGTACATACGTGATAGATAAAGTAAAAGTATTACATGTGAATGGAGTTTGTGGTCAGGGGTTCGGGGGTTGTTCTTAAAAATCTCGTGTCACATTCTTCGAAGACACATACACCCACACATACACACAAATACATACACACACACAAAGACAGAGAGAGAGAGAGATATTAATAGACATGGAAACACACTCGGAGCTTTTATAAAAAATATTTTTATTCAGGAGTCAAACCATCATTTACAGGATTTTTTCCAAAATGAATTGCAATTCAATTTATAGCCCAACATTTTGGTTCCGATAATTACATGAAGTCCACGAAATTCAGTTGCTACAAAACAAGATAGTAAAAGATGCTTCAATATATTCAAATAATAGTATCAAAGCTACATTTCGAGTGAAATATTTATATCAAATTTTGGGTGATATACAATATCTATTCTTTCTTCTATGTGGGTGGTACATAAAGTAAAAAAATAAGTTTGAAAAAAATAAGTCTTGACTTTAAGTTCAAATGTAATTTAGGAGTTGCAGCCATATTAACACGAGCTTTTCGTAGCTCTAGAAGCCTAGATCCTGCAGCTTGAGGCAGACTGCAAGAAAACGGCTTGTGCATAATGAAATAGCCCCAGTTATGCAGCGCCGTTCTGAATGGTTGCAAATGCAAATCCGATCCATATTTTAGAGATATTGATGCCCTAAGCAGCTGCGCCCACATCTCTGCTTACCTTGATTCTTGCTCTCTTTCCTTCTCTGCCTCTTCATACAGTGCTTCCAAAGCCGACTATGTAAGTTCTGTCTGTCTAGGAAGAGGTAAAAATCTAAAAATCTGATGTGTTGCTTCCACATTCTCTTTTTCTACCCACAGCTCTACAAAAAATTCCTGAAAAATCTTATTCTTCTATCTCTTTCATGTTCATGGAGATAAACATTTGCAGAAATGGTTTTATTACATCTACATTGTAGGCACAAGGGGAATACATCTTTTAATAATACATTCCTTTGTGATTCTTTAAGGATTCCTTCTCTTTGGATGTCAAGAAAAAAATCTGATGTGTTCCATTCACATGACTTTCTCTATATCACTGCAACAAACTATACTATTTACTTTATCTAATGTATCAAAAATTAGTAGAAATAGTCTTATTACTTACTTCCTTGTTAGTAGAAGCGAAATAAGGGGGTACCATACGTTAAAGTGATAGTCAAAAGTTGGTTGCTCTGCTACTGAAGTTACTTTGTTTGTATGGACAGGAGTTCACAAAGTCCTGTATGAGAAAAGTATAAGTCTTTATAGCTGGAAAAAATAAGGAATATCTCAAAAACGATCAACTCCACGAAAAACATGTATTTAACATAAATTATGTGTTTTAACGTGCTCTATATTTTTTGTGTGGTAAGTTTTTGTCCAACTCTTACAGTTTAGCAGTTATGCAAAATTCCATAAAATTCATTCAGAATAAATTAGTCTTTAGAGGCTTTCCCCAGAAAATTCAGGATATATATTTTGTCAGGTAAATATCTTTGATATGATATTTTAATCAAAATCGATAGAGCCATTTTTTGAGAAAATCAACGTTTTTGAAAAAAGTTCCATGTAAATTGTAGTTGGATTGACACACAAGGACATTTTTCTAAAATTGCTTTTTTTTGGATTCATATGTACGTAGAACGTGTAGATAAAGTAAAAATCTGATTTGTTTCTCTACATCGCTGTAACAAATTATTGATAATCAGCTTGTTATTATATTTACTTTATGATAATTAACATAAACATTAGCAGAAATTGTCTTATTTACTTGTTTCCTTGTAAGTAGAAGGAAATGAGGAAATACACTGCGCTAAAATCTTTTAAAAGGTGGTTGCCATGTGGTTGAAATCCGTTATTATGCATGGCCAGGAGTTTACAAATTTCCGTGTGAGAAAGGTTTGTATTTTAAATCTGAAACAAATAACAGGGAATATCTCAGAAATGGTGAACTCCACGAAAAAAAAAATATGATACAAATAATTGTTTTAAAGAGATCTACATTTTTTATGTAGTAAGTTTCTGTTTTATCCCTTACAGTTTACCAATAACGCAAAATTCAGCAAAATTCATCCAAAATAAGGATGTCCTTAAAAGGCTATTCCCATTATATTCAAAATACCTACGCATCTTATTTGCTATTTTAATATCTTTAACATACGAATTTTCATCGATATTGTTAAAGCTATTTTTAAGAAAATCAAAGTTTTGGAAAGTCTCTTTTAAGAAAATCAAAGTTTTGGAAAGTGTTTCCATGTAATGGGTAGTTTAGGGTGAAAAGCGTCATTATAAAATTAAAAAAGGAGAAAACTAAAAATAAGTTCTGAATCCTACAATTTTAACCCGATGCCCACACGCTAAACATAGCGCTAAATAATGCCACTAGTTCTGCGCTTTCGAAAATCCAGGTGCCTACGTCACGGTTCACTGCGGTTTGATCAGTAGCATTCTAATGCGTAATATATTTTATGCTGTAGCAAAGAATTTAGAACTCCTAGACTATAAGTTACATATCTGAAACTGTTTATTTTGCAGCCCTCTGCAATCCTGTTAATTTGTGCGGTCGAATTCTGGGACACCTGTGGGTGTGCGTGTGCGTGCGTGCGTGTGTGTGTGTGTGTGTGTGTGTGTGTGTGTGTGTGGCAACGATCGTAATAGAAATATGGTATATTTAGAATTGAGAATTGAGGTTAATTTGTGGAAAAATCCTTTTCCTAAAGAAAGAGCTAAACATCTACCTCTTTTCTTCAAGGAGCATAGGAGTTATGATCTTTTCTGCGAAGCAATGAAGAACTGAGATTACGTAATGACTGAAGTTTCAAAATTTTTTAAAAAGCTGATGTCTTACAATCTCATGACTTTCACAACTGGTCTAAAATAATCTGTTTTTATAAAAGGTTATTCTTCTATCTACCTATTGCAGCTAATCGAGATAAAAAGTTTGCAGAAATTACCTTATTACTTATTTCCTTGGAAACTAGGTTGAAATAATGGAATACACTTGTCTAAAGCGATAGTTTTAAATGTCTTAAAGTTGGTCGCTAAGGCATGACCAATATTAAGGAAAAGAAGACTTGATGTTTGGGAAAATCTTAAGTTTTGGAAAATTTACACCCTCTACTAGGAATATCTGAAAAATGATTAAGCCTACAAAAATATATATCCGATATAATCCTCAATGATATCTATATCTTTGTCTAGTAAGACTTTATCTATCTCTTATAGATTACCAGTTATGGCAACGTCATCCAGAATGAAGAGGACTTCAGAGGTCTTCAAGTCCCTTGCTCTCACAGAGATCACCTACCAAAGTTCCATAAGTGTTATTTTATATTAGTGTGTGCTTAAACAGACACTAATATATTACAATATTAAATATTTGTTAAATATTACGTTTCAAAATTTTCAGTTATCCCCATTAGCAGTTTCATTTTATCATTTAAATTCGTGCGTTTAATTTTGTTAGTTTTGTTTTTAATCTTCAATATTTATTCACTTGATTTATATTCTTATCGGTTGTGATTTTCATTAAGACAAGCCGGTTTTGAGATTTACTATTGTTCACTTAAAAATGTAATGTTAATTCTTCAGCTGTCTGAATTGTCACCACACACCCCTGCTGAGATTCAATAAGCGCTAAAAGCATATTTTCGGTGCTCTGCGCATGCCTAAATTTCCGGTAATGTAACACCAACTGATTTAGCATGGAAGTTTAAGGTAAATATCATTGCATAATGCAATCAAGATTTTCTTATGAACTATCTTTTTACTGCGAAGCTCAACCTCGCAAACATAAACCCAAATAAGAACGCAGACTTATGCAAAAAAAACTAATTTAAGTTTGGTATAAAAGCGACAAGACACCAACCTCTGCAGATGTATCTTTGTCCGTTGGCTTGGGAACTCATCACTAAGAATGTGGGATGCTGTATATTGTACATACGCTCCTCTTAAACATATACGGTGTCGGGTATAGTCCGGCTTTAGGGACTTTCGTCTTCTCCAGACGTTCTTGGCGACCTAATCGTATTTACCTTCTCTTATATCGGTTTGGGTGTGTCTGCAAATGAATGGATCACGTGTTTGGTATTTGAGTGGTATTTATTGCAAAAGCAATAATATCACTAAATGAAAGCTGCTAGCCAGGAATACATTCTTTTACAACTGAAGCTTTTAACTAAAATTCCCAATTCTATGCAATACTTGCCGTTAACTCCCGGTATGAACATTGTGAACATTTCAAATGTTGGATATAAGAAACCCTTGTATTGTTGTAGACGTTCAAAGCTATTTCAGCTCCTAGACACGCCCAAACATAACCTTCATTATCTGTTCTACTACACTGCTTCAAATAGTTTGTTCTGTGAGAATGGCGTGGGAAGCGTGAGAATAAACAGCACTTTCGCACACCTCAAAAAAAAAAAAAATGAGGGTTGATGATCGGGAAGTTCAGAGCAGCATTAACAAATTCTGTCCTTACATTTGAGCCAACACTTTGGTGTCATGGCATTTAGGTATCCGTGAATACTATGGGAGTGGAGCGGAGCACTATCCTGTTGAGAGGTTACCCTGAAAATCTGTTTTCTTAACAACTCCAGTTAGGTTTGGACATAACATGTGCGCTCATTAACTAAGAAGTTTCCAAATAATCTTCGGCTATTTATTGCACAAAGCATATTCACTTTGGTCGAGTCTCACGCATCTTCCAAAATGATACGAAGTTTTTCTGTAACTCACATAGTAGCATTATGGCACGAAGCGCTACCTCATCATTAACCACTAATGTCTCTGCGAGTCCATTCTTTCTTAACAGTTCCTACGTTTTAGTGTAGAGGGGAAGGTGTTTGCGTTTATTTGTTTGTATGAGTTGCAGTTTGTGTTGGTTTAAGGCCAGAAGTTTCCTAGAATAAGACAGTTGAGTGATATGTGGCACTTCAACGCCTCCAGCGGATCTTTGTACACTTCACATAGACATGCTGAATTCCCAAGTTAAGTATGTATAGTATCTTAAGAATCGATAAAGGGACAGGAATCTAAATCACCGCAGCTTAGCACATAGCTGTGATGTATTTATAATGTACCGTTCACTAACAGGTGAAAAATTGGCTCTGATCGTGTGATAGAAGGTGACGTTTTAGTGGCAGTGGAAGGTGAGTGGGTGGGCGGTAAACATAAGTAATGGTTTACAGGAACTAATAATCAGGGACTAGCTAGACCAACGGCAAAATCTGGTAAATTTGCGAAGAAATAATTTATATGAAATTTACAAATAACGAAGAATTTATGTATAATCTGCTTCCTGCGTGCATTCTAGCCATTGTTAAGGCATAAAGTTGCAACTTGCGATAAAAATCGATTCTCTCGCAATGTATTTAGTTTGTCTTTGCAGGTGGGAATAGTATGACTGACCGACGAAGTATCATTGACATATTCGCGGAACGAGATGTGGAGAAGGAGCTCATTACTCTGAACCCAAACCATCAGGTCTTCTCATAATGCGAAGCATAGCCGACGAATCTCGAGGACAGCCGAAGCAGGGATTCTAAATTTGACTAATAGATACAAAATAAGAGCTTATGCATTTCAAAAATACATGGAGGTGGTAATTTTTTCTTTTAAAGTTCAGTTAACAAAACATCATGTTATATTTTTCTCAAAAGTATTAGTAGTACCATTATTTTACTATTGCATGTATTAAATTTTGTTGAAAAGGGTTACAATATATTAGTTTCATTCGCTCTCAACACATGTAGGTTGCGCTACCAAACATCATCGTACATTCTTAGGGCCTCAAATGTAAATCGTCACCGCCTGTTCACTATTTTATATTGTGAAAAACTTCCCGACAGGGTTGAGATACATACCTACCAGTAATAACCTTCGGCAGATGTGGTCATTAACACTGGTATGTCTCTACTACTTAGGTATATAACGTGCAGTTGCAGTCTATCAATATCCCCACGTATAAGCAAGTTATGTTATATCATACAACGTTTGTATGTAATGTCATTCCAGTAACAAATAAAATAACTATTTTTGCACCATCATTTTAAACATTTCTGCATAATATGTAATTTTGTATGAATATTATCATTTCTTTCATAATGCATACCTGTTTTTTCGTTCCTGTTGTATCCCAATTGTTACATCTTTATTCATTATGGAGTATATGAGCCCCTAATGTTGGCAGTCTTGTTCACTTAAATTATTTAAATACAATAAGGTATTCCAGAATTCTGGTTCCAGAATTACTTTCCTAGAATTAGAATTAAAGATAAGCATATATTTTATCAGCCTGTTCAATGCCTTTAAATCTGAAATAATTTCAATCACCCATTTTATTTATAACAATCATTGAGTGCTCCAGCAAAATTCGATATTATGGTCATAAAATACAATGCGTTTGTATTATTGGACAGCATGAGAAAGACTACCGTGTGTCAGAAAATACGCTGTTGGACAAAACTCTATTCTAATATCACTGAGTAGAACAGACTAGCATTAACTTTTAATGTAATTAGAAAGGAACGTCACAACATCGTTTTCTTTAGTATCCGAGGTACGATTCCAACTGTGTTCTTTGATGCGCCGGTCGTTAACAAGAAGAGTGCGCCTCTAGCAAATGGAAGTGCCATGACTTGAAGTGCGTCATGAAATCACAGCACTGAAACGTAACCCGTTTTTTTGTTTTCTCTCTCTCACTCCCCAACACTCCTCTCTGTTCCCAGTCGATATTGACTACCCATCTGTCAAGAGATAAAATTAGACATGGAAGAAGGACAGGAAGGGAGTAGAATAAAGGATTTATCTAACAGCTACACGTTCTGTGCATCGTCTTTTAAAATCTCTATTTATATACACGGTTTATATTTTAAAACAGTTTTCGTCGTTACATCTATACATCTGTTTATGTTGTGAGCGTCATTTTCAGCAGGCAAAAGTCAGAACCATTTATGGCAACATTATATAAAACCTGTGTAGAAAACTTGTTTTAAATATTTTAGAAAATGAAATATTTGTTGCCTATTTTCTGATAAGCAGATAAAACTCCTAGGTATCTATTATTTTCTATAATAATTCATAGTTTTTCTAAAATGTTTAATGTACAGTCAGTATGTACATTTCATTTATCTGTTGACGAGATTTTTATCAGGCAGTGATAATATTTGTGTACTTTGTTAAACTCACTAGTAATTGGACTAAAAATGCACTGATAATTTTGATGTCCTACAATCTCTAATCAAGAAAATTGTCCGAAACACTTCATCTGTTAATATCCATATTTTCTTTTAACACGCTACTTTTTATTTGCTGATTTAAACAATTTTAATTATAATTTTGGAGTTTAGATTTAATGTCATATAACACACAATTTCAAAGTGTGCAATAATGCGCTGTATGATCACTTTGCTAGCCGCATAGCTAACGAGATGGTAGGTTTCGGCGCAAATTAACGTTACTAGATAATAGTATAGTCTTAAACATGACTAATATTAAATTGTTTTGTGAGTTAGCTGTTTTTTTTTTTACGACTTTAACATGTAATTTATTTCTCTGAGTTGGATATCATGTAACTTTGCTTAAAAGAATCACGTTATATCAGTTGGCGCCGCGGCTATTTCGTGAGCTTCGCCTAGACCCTGAGCCCAGAATTCAATGCAACTAGCGCTTCCGCAAACCTGTATGACTCTTGCGTCGGAGAAGTTGCTAACAAGCAAGGAGTACTAGCAGAACATGGGAATCTTTTATACACAATAAACGACGGTCTGTATGGTGTGTGTCACACAGAATCTCTTGAGCGCGGTGTTTGTTTGGCTGATAAGCGTTGTATTTATTATCACCAAATCTAGCGTAAGGCAACATAAATTATCAACATATAGTGACTAGAAAAGCGGGTAACTTCAATGGATATTGTTAGGGTTATACAAGAAAGATTGTGTTTTTGATTGTTTATTTGATTTTCTGCTTTTGTTTGTGACAATATGAATCTGCGTTTGACATTTCAATTAGTCGTCCAAGGTGATTTTGAAGAAATTGAAAAAGTTTCGTGTCTTCCAACGGCTCACTTTTAATTTTTATGGGGAAACTTGCGAAGAGATAAGACCGTAATTTAATGATATTTATGAGGAACTTTGGCCAACTATAATAGCACTGGAAAATTAATTTAAAAGTGACGTAAACATCAGAAGCGGTATATAATAAGATTTCTTCTGCACTTCACTTCTTTGCGGCTCCAGAACGTTCTAGAATGTTCTGTGGAAAATTATAGTATATAATTTTTATATATGGCATTGATATGCATAAAATTAAAGATGAAATTAAAGAAAATACATTCCTTTACGGAGAACAATCTTATAAAATTTAATTATCAATAAACTTCATGAAGCATTTAAATTTCTTTTTGGAAAGAAAAAAATAGGTTAGTTTTTATCTTTAATTTTATTAAATATCTTAGTACGTAAAGAGACCAGATATTTAAAATAATTTTATTTAATATATTAAGCCAGCGTGCTTGTTAGTGAACAAATTTGTAAGTAGTTGGGTTGTGGGTTTCTGATGCAACAAAGTTCATTCTGCAAATGAGGTTGTTTTATCATAGAGCGAGTACTGCTGCTGCGTGAGATTAGAGGTGTTATGTTCGATTCGCAAAATGCTACCAGTTAATCATCAGAAGAGAAAGCTCCTTAGCATATCTTTTATTACGTGGCTAAGTCGCAAACAATGGTCATTTACGGAGAAAACTGAAACACCCACATTCATTTATTTTCAAAAGCCATGTTTGTTTTTACTGTAACGTGGGATAGAAAAGGTGTTATGATAATTTAATAAAGCAAAACGATGGTTACTTAATAAAGAAACTTTTGATTATCATTATGTTGTCAATTTAGGAATGCGTTTTCACATTTTAATTGCGTGAGTTAATCTTCTTTTGTTCAGAATGCTGTATACAAATGATATATACAAGTAGAAAACGTCTGAGTTTTGTTTAAAATGAGATATATACTTTATTTATCATTGATAAACCGATAGAGGTTGCAGAAACTGCAACGCGTGTGACTAGCATTTGGGAGATTCGTGGGTTCGATTTCGTACCTTTTTTCCGATGTTTCCCCGGGCCTCAAGGCAAATACAATGAAGGTTCATTACACCTCCCGATTTTCTCATCTCTCTATTTCACTGCATCCTTGTTCTGGTTGGAACATTTTGGAAAAACAAATTGAGTTTTATTTATGGACGCTCTTTAACTGCTGCGGTTTTAGCGCTTAATTTTTCTCAGAGGCCTCTTTATCAGGCTTGAGGTTCTTTTACGCCAGTATATCTCCGACATGGGACCAACAACTTTACTTCACTTCCAAAGGAAGCCATACTAAGGATTTTTCCGCTGAAAAAAAAAATCTATCGCCCTCCGCCGGGTTCAAACCGAGGTCTTGGGAACTAGAGGCTAGCATGTTAGCCCTAGATCACTGAGGACGACGGAATGTTTCGGTATTGTAAGTGTCGACAGCGATCCCGCAATTTCATGGCAGGGAGAAAGAATGCTTTCTGTTCAACTTTGTCCTCTATCAGAGAGGTCTCCAAGTCCCCAAAGGGATTTTTAAGCTTACAGATGGAAATATAACCTTCAGTACTAGCTGCAAGTGGTAAGGTTCCCACCCTCTATTCTGTTGTGATTCCTTGGATCGGCGGCCCTCTGTCTCATATTGTGTCATCTTTCTCCCATAAATGCAACAGATCTTGTAGGTCAAGGTGCCGAGTTCCCTCCTAACCTGGTATTAGCATTTTCACGTATTTATTGGAAATATCTTGCATATTGACGTAGGACAAATATTCCTTTATCCACCATTTGTGTGATGATGACCAGAGCTAGAAGTTTGTACCGAAATCCTTATGCAGAGTAAGAGCGGCCAGAGTTGGCAATACCATGCGGCGCTACTTGCGCGAGCAAAGGTCAACGTAGAGTGCAACCCATTACTGCAAAACAGCTATCACTGCATAATGCATAACCGCGTCGGTTGGAAGGAAGCATTCGAATAACATTTTTGTTCTATTCAAATGTGAGCAATATTAATTAAGTTTTATAACCATATTAAGTTTTCTAGCAATGTACATATGCATGTACATATTTAGAAACAGATGACAGTTCTAGTAAAAAACTGTCAAATGTCTATTAACAGAACAACTTCACAGAAACATATTATTCATTGAAAATTTGTTCAGAAAGTTATGCACAGCTATCACACTGTTAATATTTCAGAGGTATGGAGCTGAACTGAATCTGTGCCGAATGTAGGAGAACTGCCAAGACGGATCTACATATCCACGAGCATCCTACCTGAAATAAAGATGAAAACTAAAACTGTAAATGAGAAACATGTAGAATTCGGTGTCTTGTGTTGCATACAAGCTGTACTTTTAGATCTCACCAAATACTATTTGCTTGGTGATACTGATATATCATGGGAAGTGGAACGAACTTTTTCGCAATGCAAATCTTGTTTGTCGGAACGTAGAACGAGGTTTTCATTTTAAAGTCTTCAGAGTACATATAGTTTTCAGTAATATGGCTACAGATGAGTAAACATTTAGTTTAATTCCTGCTTTCGTTTTTACCTGGTAAGAGTGTGAAGATATCCAATGAATTAATTATATTATTTGGATATCATTTTACATTCGATCAGTACACATTACATACAATTCGTGTTATAATTGATTGAGTGTGTTTATATTGTACATATGTAAAGTAGGTAATCAGTCAGAGTAATCTTTATATATGTAACAATTTGTATGTTGTACATAATGATCTGCTTTTACGAATGTCTCATAAACCAGTTTTGTTTTCTGGAAACTACTGTTTACTTGACAGGTTTGTTTGCCTCCCCCCCCCCCCCGCGGTTTTATCAATGACTTTTTTGATGCGGCGAGATGGTCGGTCGCAACCTGTATACGGAACGGCAACGGAAGGAACTTCCTAGCTCTGACGATGACGTACTCTCAATGACGATTATCTCAACTTTTTTACAACTATTGATTTTTTTCCTGGATGCATTTAAGAACAACTAAAGAGAAATACTAGCAGTGTTATTCCACTGTCTAATAATGCCGTTCATTGTTTATGTTGAAATAAAAACTATGCAGCTATCGCTATTGGTTCACTTGGACGCGCAGCACAATGCCACCACCCTTTCGTGCTTCCCTTCTGCTCAAGGAGGTTCCTGAGCAAGCAAACAAACACCTTGTCTGGGCAACATGAAGGAACAAGTGACGACCCTGAACTACACCAAGCTGTCGATTGCAACTCCTTGTTTATTGTTACAACAAGGAAGCTTGTCTGACGTTCTAATTGTTGCTTCCAGTTATTTGTAAAGAGGCTATCTAACTAATTACTTATATGTAATTCTCGCCAATTTCTTCAGCTTTTTTTCCATCCACAATAATCAGTTTCCAGCAAAACGCTTAAAAGTGGCTGCTACGTACCGTTTTGATTGTACCTAGATTTTACCACATTAGAATGAAACTAGTAAACAGTTTTGTAATTTAGGAAATGTATAGTTGTTTGCTCTTAATGCCAGCGTTCCTAAAAAGCGGGCGTTAAACACTACCAAAAAAGAAAGACAGAAAGAAAAAAAAAAGCGTTCCTAGGCTGTAATATTGCTGTTTTTCCTCCTAAATCATTGTAAAACAGTGTTTTACGTGGAAGACAGACATTTAAAGTCTTCATTTTTTCTTTGTTGCTAATTATAAATAGCTTCACTCTCTGGGAACATTAATATGAAGCAAGAAAGGTATTGGTTGTTTAACAAGCGTTTTAATGGTTTATATAATGTGTGATAAGTGTGATTTCGCTAAGTGTGACACATTAACGATCATTAGTAGTTTAGTTAGTATTAAAATACATTCACATTTAACCGATTTTCGTCATAGTTAAATGTTATATTTTTGATATAACGTTTTTATTAATCTTATATGCAAAATAAAGTCATTTGAACAATTTTGTTGTATTCATCATACAAGGATTTTTTTTGCAACCTATAAACACCATACAAGTGCGTATTGTTATTTTACTATGTTAACTTATTTAGTCATTGACACTCATTTCTCTTTGCACGTGGCGGTGATATAAATTACGCATGAAGATCCTCTTCTTTCCTCCACATCACTCACCGGAGTATTCAACACAATACCTTAGTAATCGCTCGCAGTAGAACAGCGCATTATATCGCATCAACAACATGAACTCACCAACTGCTCACTGTCTGGAGTTTCAGAAAGTTCGCGTAGACGAGGGGAAAGAAGCGTCCAGAATTATCTTATGGCGGCTCGAAAACATTCCTGGTATATACCTTGAGAAGAGCATGCCATCTCGTCTCCTTTTCAACTAATCACTGGCACATGAGTAACAGTTGCCACCCGCAGATGGGTTTTGTCACAGTATACACAATTCTGTAAGATTTTAAAATGTTGGTTTTAAATACATTGCTTAACACGCGAGTCATGTACTATATCCTTATTTATTAATTTAGTAGCAAAATGTGAAATATTTTCTAATTTTGTGAACAAGTTGATTACTCTATAATCTTCACAGGAACGTAGCCTATGTCTTCGGATATATCTGTTATTAACACTTTTTTCTGGATGCTCTTAAGATGACAGCATTACTTTATTTACCGACTTAATTTATATTGAGATAATTAGTGTCCTGCCGGTTTTAGTGCTCTGCAGTAGTCTAGCTAACGCGCAGTGCTGTCTAAAATGATTTGGCATATAATATGGTGAAATTACAGTTGTGTTAATTGTGTAGTTATTCAATAAAACAATCAGTTAAGATTTTATTATTCCTGTTTACCAGCCTGAATGATCACCATAGCTAAAAATCCACGATCAGTTGATTCTTATAAAAAAAATTAACAGACTGCCTATTGTTGAACAGAAGACACGAACACTTCTACCCGAGAAAACTTTAGAAGAGTTAGGGATGTGTTGTGAAAATATAGCCTGCAGTATGAATTTAATGGCAGAATTGGCCTACTGGCTCTCCTGATCTAAATCCTTGTAATGACCTCTGTGGGATATACCTATGTAGGCAACTTAAAAAGGAAGTCCCACGACTCAAGAATTAGAAGATAGTTTAGTTTCTTCCTTCGTTTTTCAAGATATCAGCTAAAAGCTGCCGCCAATGTTCGTTGCGTTTACCAGGTGCCATACGGTTGTAGCCCTGGAGGAACACTAGTTGAAACGCTCTTTATAACGGATATAAATTCACATTGTTTGGATTTATTTTTATTTGGGGGAGAAAAGGGGCAGCCGTGCACCAAGGGATTTGAAGAGGTGAACCGCCAGTTGTCACTCAAGCAAATACACATATACATATATGTTCTATAAATAGAACTTGTCAATTTTATTCAATCAAGACCACATATGGTTTTCTGTTTATTGTTTAAAATAATTACCAAAACGGTACTGAAACTTTTGGGTTAAATCAGAATGTACTACAAATGGATTTGCCTCATCAAGGAATGTGAATTCAGTACGAAACAAAGTACAATCTGTCAACAGTATGGGATAATTTTAAGCGCATCTTTGTCAGGGATAGTCAAAAAGAAATTAATTCTGTGAATGATTTATATTTTTTATAAAAATCTAACATTTTTATTTTTCTAAAAATCTGAGCGCGTACGTGAGGACGCTTCTAGTCCATCGGCAGAAACAAACCGGCCGTTAGTGGCGATGTCTTGTGGTTGAGGACTCTTTAACACCTCTTTAAAACTGATGGTGCAGAACCAAAGGCTTGTTATATACTGTCTGTAGGGATGTTAAATGTGCTAGCCATTTCATTCAAAATGACTCTCGGTCGTTGGGTTTGACCCTAATTCAGAAGCGTATTATAGGAGGGCTTAATACTCGTTCTTACAGCTCACGGCGGTGAACACTGATAACTAGGGAACGCTATACGTTTAGTGTTCAGTTATTAAAAAAAAACATAAAAGAAGTCTGACCTGGTACACTCATATGACCTTCTCTAGATACTCTACAAACTTCTTACAATAGATAATTCTTCTTTCAACACCATACTAATCGAGATAAACATTAGCAGAATGTTATTACTTAGTTCCTTATAAGTAGAAAGGAACTAAGGTAATGCACTAAGTTAAATTAATAGTCAAATGTTTAAAAGCTGATGCTATGTGATTGTCATTGCAAATCACTTCTTTGCTTGGCTAGGAATAGAACAAAAGAAAAACGGATGCTTCCGTCTGAGAAAAGTATTAAGAACTTCACAATTGAAACTAATAACAAGGAATGCATCGAAAACGGTAAGCTCCACGAAAAAAAAATGTATATGACATAACTTGTGTATTTTAACAAGATCTACAGTTTTTGTATAGCAATTTTTTGTCTAACTCTTCCGGTTTACTGTTTATGCCAAATTAAGCAAAATTCATCCAGAATAAACAGGTCTTTAGAAGTTATTCCCATAAAACTCAAGATATAAATTCTATTTGTGATAGAAATGACTTTAATATGTGGTATTTTAATCAAAATCGTTAGAGGCATTTTTGAGAAAAACAAAATTTTGGAAAAAATATCCGTCTAAAGCGTAGTTAGGGGTGGGTGAATTTCCTTCGAAAAATGAAATGGCGTGTTATTTATGGACGCTCTTTAACTGCTTTGGTTCTCAGCGTCCCATTCTATATTGGGCGTGAAAGACCGCTTAATTTTGCTCAGAGGCCTCTCTTATCAGTCTTGAGGTGCTTTTACGTGCCGTAAGTCTACGACACGGGACCCACGGCTTTACTTCCCTTCCGAAGGAAGCCATGCTAAGGATTTTTATGCCCGAAAAAAATCCATCGTCCTCTGCAGGGTTTGAACCCACGATCCTGGGTACATGAAGTTAGCATGGTAACCATTACACCACAGAGGGCGACGGATTTCCTTCGAGTCGCATCCTTGGAAGATATCAAACTTAAATACCAAGTTTGATATTTAACCGTCTTTTCGTTTTTGAGCTATGTTATACACACATACACACACACACACACACACACACACACACACACACACACACACCTGTTTCTGAATTTTTTTTTTTTTTTTTTTTGGATTCAGGGGGTGCTAAAAGGTGTATTTCCGGTGAACTCTCGACATCGAATTTTGGGTGGAATGCAATATTGTACATACGGGGCTAGAGAAAGTAAAAAATCAATGGGAAATGGTGCAGGCTAAGTTCAACTGTTAACATGCTTTTCTTAGATTACAATTGATTTGCTTTTTACTTTTTTATAATAATTAAGGATCTTGAACATGTAGCGTAATTGTCCAAGTTTCAGGCTGAGTAATATTACTAATTATTTCAGTACATACGTATCATAAAAGGCATTCCACGACTTAATGCCTTTGACAACTTGTGTGGCTTTACAAGAGCAATTTGTATACATCTAATAAATGCATCACAGTGCATATGCACTTGTATAGGCTAACTCATTATAATGTTCAATTGATATAATTAAATTAAATAAGTTTGAACCTCTTTTACACCGTCGAAAGTAGCATAAGCGGAAAAGGAATCCAAAGCAGGGTGAAGAGTTTTCAACATCTGACATATGCAAATTATTTAAAGAAGTTTAACTTGAGATTATTCATTTATGTTGTGATATGCCCTTCGTATGACATTCAAATGTACCAAAATTATAATTTTGCATTATAACTGAATTGTTTTGAAAATATGCCAGCGTTGGGAAAACGTGCATTTGTAAATAATTTTTCTCTCGCATAAAGCTGAAAAAGTATTTAGAAAGCGTTACATTGTCTAGTATGACACATTGGTTTTAGGAGCGAAGAAAATATGGTGGATAAGCAAAATATTAAGTAGAATGGATGGATAAAACTTCTTAATAAACGTGGCCATTATATTTGCCATCTGAAACACAAAGAAAATGGGCAATAAATCCAAAAGTATTGCCGTTTTTGGAAACATTATAGCACAGCGAGGGCTGCAGAGGTATATGCATATGTCTAAGATCACTGTAAAAGTAGTGGAGGAGGTACCAGGGATGAGGTTACTGAAAAAGTTTAACATTGCAAACAAAAGTTTAAAACATCTTATGTAAAAAAATTTAAAAATGTAAAAACTATGGTGTGTTACACTCACATGACTTTCTCTAGCTGCTCTACAAACTTCTTACAAAATATCATTCTTCTTCCACACATTACTAATCAAGATAAACATTGCAGAATGTTATGCCTTAGTTCCTTATAAATAAAAGGGAACTAAAGGAATGCACTAGGCTAAACAGTTGGCCAAATGTTTTAAAAGCTATCGTTATGCGATTGTCATTGCAAATCGCTTTTTTGCCTGGCCAGAAGTAGAACAAAAGAAAAAACGGACACTTCCTGTCTGAGAAAAGTGCAAGTACTTCACAATTGAAACCATCTCGGAAACGGTACCTCCACATCAAAAACACAAAACACATAAATTGTGTGTTTTGACGACTACTAATTTTTTTGAGCAGTTAAGTAAAGTTCGGCAAAATACATTAAGAATAAAGGGGACTGCGGAGGTTATTCCAGAAAATTCAAGGTATACATTTTATTTGGGATGTAAATAGTTTTAATACACTGGATTTTAATCAGAATCGTTAGAGCTATTTATGAGAAAATCAAATTCTCGAAAACTTTTCTATGTAAAGGGTAGTTTGTGGTGGGAGGATTTTCTTGAAAATCTTCGTGTCGCATCCTTGGACGACACTAAACAAACATAAATAACAAGTTTTGTATTTAACGGTCTCTTCGTTTTTGAGCTATGCTATCCACAGACACACACGGACCTTTTTTGAAATATGTTTTTTTTTTCGGGCTCAGGGGATCCCAAAAAATATATCTCCTCTGAAATCTTAATATAAATTTTTTGAGCGGAATACAGAGTACCTTCTCTATTCACCAGGTGTATTGGACATGAGGCTAGAGAAAGTAAAAAACGAAAGGCTAAGGAATTGAAATGAACCGGGTAAAACGAGAACACGTTATAAGTGTTCAAATTGTAACCACCAAACTTCAACTTTCCGAGCCGCGGCTCTGTTATCTAAGCTCGCCGTCGGTGTTACGTCATGAAGTTCTCCATGCTGCACAAATATTCCCGGTAGAATAACAAGGCAATATCTTAACTAGTCTTACAATTATTACTACAGGTTCAACTTGTTGGATTTTTCATTCTGGTTATACCTTTTCAGCTTTTTAGATAAAACTGAGATTATGTTTTCTCAAAGGACTTGGATTATATTGTATGTTGCACATCCACCATCACGAAAACGTTCTAATAGATACCAGCAAATCAACTGTTTCTACAGGCAAGAAGTGTGATAGAACCCTGAATGTGGGAGGAGCTGTCTTATCAGTTCTTTACCAAAACAACATGCACCTCATCATAACGCCAGAATTTTTGCGCCCACTGCACCTCATTCCTCCTTCATTTATTTATCTGTTTATTTATTACTTTTGTCATTAACGTCCAACTTAAAAGAGTACGAAGTTAGTTTTATTCTTCAATTATATAGGCAAGCTTAGCTCAGGACACAGAAAAAAAAAACTGTCAGGTCATTCGACCACGTCCGCGTGAACAGTTAAATGTCAATTAAACTCTGGACGGCTGGTGGTTTATATGCCGCAACTTGAAGAAAACTGTACTTAAAATACATGTAAATACTTGTAAAGTCTAAAGTAAGATGTCCAAAATCTATTTTAAAACACTTCTCTCCAGCTTTTCTCAGAAAATCCCGCAACCAAAGGAATATCATGTTCTGCAATTCATGAAGTCTTCACAAGGATATTAAATTGCTCAAAATTGTTATTCTGGTACGATTTTCTATTCTTCTTATTCTTCCACACTTGTACAAGATAAGACTACAGCTTGCTATGCACACAAAGCAGTGTTAGTACACAATGTGTATCTTTTATGTGTGTGAACATCAGATTGCTGAAGATGTTCAATTCGCTTACCTGAAAAACAGGTTTAAAGGTTGATACTATAATCAGATTTCCTTAATAATTGCCTACATAATAAAACTCCTATAACTTTTATGTAATTAAAGAAATTTAAAGATACTAAATGAAGTTTATTTGATGTTTTTACAATGCAGGCTCATAACCATGTGAAGTTTATGTGAAAGCTTTTAAATTTATTATTAATATGTAACGAAACTTATTTTTCTCCAAAACTCTTTATTTATTTCTAAAACTGATTACATCCAGAATCTGCTGAAAATAACCGTCTTTCTTTATTACTTTTGTAACAATTCCGTCGTATACTTTCGATTCGACGTTCGTGGCGGCGACGATACAGCTCGCTATGAAATTCCAATGAACTCGCTCAACTGTTGCTTGCGATGCATCCCAATGAAAAGTGAACGCTGGGCAGGGATTCGTTGCCCTTTTTATATTTGTTGGTCAAGTGATTGGAAATTTCCAGAAACAATCGCACATACAGTACACCACAGATGTTCACAAACTTACTTCGGTGTAACAATGCGGGTTTCGATGTCAAAGAACCTTCCGACAGAAAACGTGTCCACTGTACAGGTGTAACAATCTCAGCTACGATGCCAAAATATTATATCGGGCAATGGATGTCCACTAACTCGTGAATAGCAATGGGTGCCAGCAATCAGCTGTAAGAGAGAGGTAGAGCCAGAGTGGAAAATTCAATGCCATAGCCAGGAGTGAGGTTTTAATTTTTACATTTTTAAGTTTTCACTCACGGTTTATGTGGAAACAATATTAATTAACCCTAAACGGTTATGACTTACGAAGCAAGTCGCACACGCACGTCCGGCAATTACGGCCACAGGGCGTAGTCACACTATGTATGAAAAGTTGTTTGAACCATTAAACTTAGGAATTCAAGTTAGATAAAAGGTAATATTTCTTCAAAATGAATTTCATTTGGATCATAAATATCAACATGATATAATTAATATAAGTGAAAGTTGTGTAGAATTGTGCGCAATGGTAGATCATCACCATGAGAATAGGCTTGGAAAGAGCTGTTCTAGCCCTTACTCGTTTTGCTTTTATTCTTTCTTAAACTGGTAGACCAAAATTTGTGCAGCATACACAAGAATTTTTACACTCTGTATTCTGTAGTTTCAAAGAATATTTTTTAATAATCCCTAAAAATCTCCAATAAAGACAACAAAGTTAGTAACTGAAGCCTGTATTATCACAGTCAACAATTAGATAAACCTTACATTTAATTGATATAATCCTCAAATTTGTATAGTGCAGTTTTACTACACTAGTAAGTTTAGTGTTCCTTTCCTATCTCAAAATGATATAAAATCTAAAATTATTTTGAGTATTTTTTATATAGATATGATTCCTTTATGTATGTAAAACTTTTATTGCTAATTTCTTTCGCGGTTGACTGACTTTTGCCTTTGCAGTTTCGAATACATAAGAAACACTTAACATTGCGACAGTCACTTCTTTTGTTTATAGTTTTTAGAAAACTCCGGCAGTGCAAGTAAAGTTCACTTTGAACACGAGTCCACACATGCGCTTCGTTCAGGTACACTGTTAGTTGCAAACTCCACCACCACTACTACCGCCACCATCACCAGCACCAAATGTTTTGTGGGAATCACTCACTTAGCATCGAACGTGCCGGAGCCGAACTCCTCATGTCACGTCTCTGGATATCGACAATATGTCCTTCCCAGCACATCCTCGACAGGAATACGTTCATCAATCGGTTCTTCGCCCTTTGCCAGCAATCGGTCTCGAACCTAGAAGCACAAAACAAGTAATGCACTTTCCAATTTGGAAATACAATAAAGTAAAATTGAATTTTATATTGGGTCAGTTGAATAAAATTTATTAAAGTCTTTTACTTACATTCTTTTTAGTCAATACTGATAACAAATTGAATAAACCATAAGTAATTACAATTCAGGATTTACTGATTACTGATTTATTACTTTTACTTGTTCAGTAATTACTAGTTTTTCCAGCACATACTTAAAATTTGTTTGAACAACTTTCAGTGATTACTTGTTGAGTTAAGTATTTGCTGAAATATTTTAAGTTTACTGTAGAGTTGACTTGTAAAAGTAGCTGTAAATAACAGTTGTAGAAATTTTACCCATGCCCAGATACCATATAGAAAGGATATTAGTCCCAGTGATTCAAAGAAACTTCTGAGTTTTCAAACTTTTTAATAATTTCCTTGACGGTATGGATGAAACAAGGGGTGGAATATTAAGTTGAAATTATAAAATTATCCTTTTTTACGCTATTTAGCTGACCCAGTTACACGGTGTGAAAGACCATAGATTTCATGACAAAATATAATTAAGGCAAAGGCAGGTAACTGAATAAAGTTTCTGACCTCAAATTTGAAATTCAAGAAGCAAAATGGTGAAATGCAATGGTGAAATATATCTACAAAAATTACTGTAAATCTAGGTGTTGGACATTTTTTAACATTTACATCGATGATCGGGAATAGAAGCTTGTATTTAGAGCATCAAAGGATAATAAATATATTATTATTACTATTACTATTATTATTATTATTATTGTTTGCGGATGATTTTATTTTTGTTTGCGGATGATTTTATTATTATCCAAAATAACGAGTCTGTCCCTAAAAAAAAAGTTTAAACAGCGAAATTTTTTAGCAATGTAATATGAAAATTTCCAGAACAAAGACAAAAAGTAATGACATTCATAGGGCAGATTCAATTATAACAAAAATAATTATCAATAATAACTTTATCGAACTGGTGAGCTACTTTAGCTACCTAAGGTAGGAAAAATTAAGTAAACAATAAAATAAGCGAATTTTAGAGAATACGAGGAAGAATTATCCGAAATTAACTACGTAAACAGAGGAAACTAAACTTATATAAATTTATGTATGAACCTACTTAAAACTATGGAAGCAAAATTTTGACATTAACTATAAGGTAGAAAAGCAATATACAAGTTTCAAAATTAAATTTTAAGGAGTGTAAAGTATGTACAAGGAGAACTAATTATCTTTAACATGAATGAAATGTTAAAGAGTTTTAAAAACAATTGTAGAAACACGTTGAAACAGTGCCTGACACTAAAATTACAAAACAAATTATAGGATACAATGATAAAGAAAACAGATTTGTGGGCAGACCCAGGAAACAATGGCTGGAGGACCTGAAGGCGGAACAGACAATTGCCTACACCTAATTACCCATACCGGACGTCTCCTTAGGGCGGTAGTTGCGGCGTTTGCTAAGTGGGAGGACCAGTTTCGATTCCCGTGCTGGCGTGGGGATCTTTTATCGCTGGGAGACCTGGTCCAGGGTGCACTCAGCCTGTAAGATCCCAGGAGGGGGCCAATTTGGGAGTTACTTGAGGAAAACTCAGCGGCTTCAGCGCATTAAGCCAGTCCCACCCTCCGGTACTGCATCCCATCCATGACGCCAGTAATGGACAGAGATGGGGGACGTAGCGGTCGGGCTTTAATTTAATTGCTTAAGCTATGAAGTCAAGAACAGAATGTTAGGAGAATAGAGCTGCAGTTGAAGTACAATAGGATATATCTTATAAAACGAAAGAGGGCACTTCACGCATTACGACCTTGGGGATACCAAAGAAGGATGAGATGAAGTAAAGGAACCATACAGAAGGATACAGGCCATAGGAAGACAGGTCACAGTTACGTGCGGAAGTCCCTAACTGTTCCTGATCCGAAGATCCGCACCATTGTTTGAGCTACCAAGAGAGGGGTAAAGGACTCATTCAAATACACATCCCTCTAGTGTGTCCACTGGGAATACTCTTCTTGGAGGGAGCATTCCCCTCATATCATGAAACGTAGAAGCACACCGATTCATAAGAAAAAGATATGAGGAACCACCCAAGAATTTGCCTATCGAGCAATGAAAACCACGAAATACCCTAGCTTAAAGTGGGTGGTTCACAGGAATGGAACCCGGACCTCCAGAATTCGAGCATCACTGTTAACGTGGAGCTACATAATAAAGCAGTGATGCATGAACCCAAGTCCTGAGTTCGAATTTCGGTTAAGGCGAGCTACCCGATAAGGTTTTCACACCTTATGCTGAGAAGAGGAAGATCGAGTAATTCAGTTGTACAGAATCCTATCTCATTTAGCATAATTTAATTCATTTCATTTATTAACCGATATGGCCTACCGGGTTAAATGACTTTAAAACCAAATAAATATAGAGAATTGTGATTACATGCATCACATAGCGAGCAGCTTTAAAAGGATATTTGACTATCGCTTTGGCTTATTGTATTCCGTTATTTCTGTTGTATTTACAAGGAACTAAATAATAAGATTGCTTCTGCTAATGTTTATCTTGATTAGTACGAAATAGATAGAAGAATAAGCTTGTGTAGGAAATTTGTTGCTGGATATGCAGAGAGATTTATGTGAGTGGAACACATCAATTTCTTGTTTCATTTTGTATCCAATATTTAAACAACACAATAAAATAGCATTACGAGAGTGGTGCAATAAATACCCGTGACGGTTTTCATAACACAAGTTTGTGTTACTATCAAATACTTTCATTTGTTACCCGTCACTATTATTCATTGGTAATTTTGGATTCGGCAAGTGTTTCTGTTAGTCCTTTAACGTGTTTTCGGTAAAATAGAAAATCTGATGTGTTCAATTCATATGATGAGTTCTCTAACTCCCTAAACGGCTTTTCTTACAAAGGGTTATTCTTTTATCTACCTTTATCTCATTTTTATCGAGATAAACATTATCAAAGTTGACCTTACATAGCTTTTGTAATCAGAAGGAAAGCAAGGGTTATTCTTTTATCTATTTTTATCTCATGTTTATCGAGATAAACATTACCAAAATTTACCTTACTTAGTTTTTGTAACTAGAAGAAGAGCAAGGGTTATTCTTTTATCTAATTTTATCTCATTTTTTATCGAGATAAACACTATCAAAATTGACCTTACTTAGTTTTTGTAACTAGAAGGAGAGCAAGGGTTATTCTTTTATCCAAATTTATCTAATTTTTTATCGAGAAAAACATTATCAAAATTTACCTTACTTAGTTTTTATAACTAGAAGGAAAGCAAGAGCTATTCTTTTATTTACATTTATCTCACGTTTATCAAGATAAACATTATCAAAATTGACCTTACTTAGTTTTTGTAACTAGAAGGAAAGCAAGGGCTATTCTTTTATCTACTTTTATCTCATTTTTATCGAGATAAACATTATAAAAATTGACCTTACTTAGTTTTTGTAATTAGAAGAGAAGCAAGGGAATACATCGAGCTAAAGTGAGAGTCAAATCTTCCAAATGGGTCGTTACCTAAAACAATAGAAATTGGTTCTCTTCGGTATGAGAAATATTTAATTAGCTTAAAACTGAAACCAATAAGTCGGAATATTTCGAACACGGTTAACTGCACCAAAATAAAGAAGTACATGACATAACTTGTGTGCTTTAACGAGAGTTACATGTTTTGTGTAATAAGTGCGGTTATTACCAATTATACAAATGTTATCCAGGATGATATGGTCTTCAGAGGTTATTCCCAGAAACTTCAAGTTATAAATTTCGTTTATCATGAAAATATCTTAAACATATGACATTTAAATGAAAATCCTTAAGAGCCACTTTTGAAAAAAATAAACATTTTCGAAAAATATTCCATGTAAAGTGGGGTGGGGGATGTTCTTGAAAATATTCGTGTCACATTCTCGGAAGATAATACTGAGCTTAAAAAACAAGTTTGGTATTTAATCGACATACTTTTTGGTGGGGTTCAAGGGGTCTCAAAACATGTATTTACTGAGAAATCTTAATATCGAAGTTTTAGGTGGAATACAATAGTTTTCTATCCGCGTTCGTATGTGATAGAGAAAGAAATTATTTTTTTTATTGTAATGGGAAAACTTGAGTAAATAAAAGCGAAATTAAATTCTGTTTATTGGAAACTTTCGTCTTCTATATAGTTAGATATTCACTCTACGACTTTAAACTTTTACAACAAGCGAAACTGTGTTTGCACCTATTTAAGCAAAATCCAAAGTACCTTTTCATTAAGTTGTCACTATCTATAAGACCTAAATTCATGATTATACTCAAATAAGCAACAATCAAAGCATTGTTGTTGTTTTCTTCGATGAATCTGCTCCAAAGAAGGCTAAGTAGATGACTTTTTTAAATGCAAAGCTCATCGTATGTTTTGACTTCTTACAAAAAGGAAAAACGCTAACTGGAAAATACTGAGTAATTAGCCCCATTCATCAAGAATTTGAAAGAGGCCTGGCCACACTTGGCGAAGAAAAAGTATTATTTCACCATGACAAAGCAGCAGGATATTCCTCCAGATTTGCCGTCGCCAAACTGCAAGAATTTTGTTATGAATTGATTCTGTACCCCCCCTCCCATATTCACCTTTCTGTGATGTATTCTTATTCCCAAATATAAAAAGTGACTCGGGGGAACAAATGTTTTTCAAATGAGGTCACTGTCGAGACAGACAGGTATTTTACGCAGCTCACTACTCATATTTTTATAGAGATAAAAAATAGCAGGAACGTTGAGTAGGTACTTATAATCCGCATCTTGCTTGATTATTTTATTGAGGATGGGGGTTTTCCTCTAGATCTTCGTTCACATCCTTAGAGGATACAACATTTAAATACCATGTATAGTATTTTACCGAGTTTCGTTTTTGAGTTATCGTGTTCACAAGCACAGGAAACACACTCGGACCTTTCTCTGAAAATTACATTTTGTTATTAAGGAAGCCTAAAACGTGTATTTCTGGTGAAAATTCAGTATCAAATTTTTGGATGGAATACAATATCTTCTCTACCAATGTAATGTGCACTAGTAAAGAACGTAAACAGTACTATATTTTTCTAGGTTATACTACATAACCTAAAAGAATTTAAAGCTAGCTTTGTCTTATGGCTGTTAATGTAACTAAAATGTTAGAAGAATGAACTAAAGCCTAAGAGACAGCAAGAAGGACCAAGAAGGACCCTCCTACCCCAGGAAATATTTGATTTTGTGAATTTCGTACTGTTTGTAAACAAGGTTCTCATTTCAGAATAAAGGATCACTTATATGCAACATATTTTTATTTTCTCTAGCCCACTTGTACAATGTACATAGTGGATAGAGAAGATATTATATTTCGCCCAAAAATTCGATGTCGAGATTTCACCGGAAATATATGTATTGGGGTCCACTGAGTCAGAAAAAAACAACCATTTTTAGAAAAAGGCCTGTGCGTGTCTGTGGAAGCATAGCTCAAAATCTAAAATACCGTTATGTAGCTTTTTATTTGGGTTTGGTATCTTCCAAGGATGCAACATGAACATTTTCAAGAAAATCCCCCCCGCCTCAAGCTACTACAACAATTTTCGAAATTTTTGAATTTCTAAAAAATTGCTCCAATGATTTTGATTAAAATCCCATATATTCAAGATATTTACATCCCAAATAAAAAGTATATCTTTGAATTTTCAGAAAATAGTCTCTGAAGACATATTTATTCTGGATGAATTTTGCTAATTTTGCTTAATACTTAAACCTTAAGACACTGCACAAAAATGTAGATCTCGTCAAAGCACACAATTTATGCCCTTAACGTTTTTGTTGTGAGGTAACCGTTTCCAAGATATTCCTTATTGTTGGTTTCAGTTGTTAAGTTTTTATACTTTTCTTAGACAGGAAGTGTCCGTTTTTTTTTTTTTTTTTTAGTTCTCTCCTGGCCAAGCAAAGAAGTGGCAACCGCATAACCACAGCTTTTAAAGTGTTTGACTTTCGCTGCAGCATTGCGCATTCTTTAATTTCATTATACTTATAAGGAACTAAGTAACAAGAGAACTCTGCCAATGTTTATCTCGATTAGCACGGTCCATAGAGAAGAATAATCTTTTGTAAGAAGTTTGTTTGTAGAGCAGTCATGTCAGTGTCACACATGAGATTTTTGACATATGAAACACATTTACTAGAAATATCTGATGTGTTGCATTCACATGACTTTCTTTAATCTCTACAAAAATATTATTAAAAAGTGCTATGTGACTGAAGTTCCTTTGTTTTTATGGGCAGGAGTTGACAAATTCCAGAATGAGAAAAGTATGTTTTTCAAAGCTGAAACCAATAACAAGGAATATCTCAATACAGTCAACTCCACGAGAAAAATGTATATTATATAAATTGTGTGCTTTAACGTGCTCTACATTGTTTTATGTGGCAAGTTTTTGTCCATCTCTTATGGTTTAGCAGTTATGCACAATTCCGTAAAATTCATCCAGAATAAAGTAGCCTTCAGAGACTTTTTCCAGAAAATTCAGGACATACATTTTATTTGTCAGGTAAATGTCTTAATATAGTATATTTTAATCAAAATCGCTAGTGCAATTTTTGAGAAAATCGACATTTTCGAAAAAAAGTTCCATGTAAAGGCTAGTTGGGGGTGGGGGATTTTCTTGAAAATCTTCGTGTCGCATCCTTGACAGATACCAAATCTAAATATCAAGTTTGGTTTTTAACAGACTTTTCGTTTTTGAGCTATGCTGCCCACAAGACACACACAGGGACATTTTTTCTAATTTTTTATTCAGGGGGTCTCAAAACATGTATTTCCGGTGAAAACTCGGTAGAGAATTTCTGGGTGCATTACAATGTGTTCTCTATACACTACGTACATAATACGTGTAGAGAAAGTAAAAATTCTCACACAGTGACACATATATGTCTGTAATTAAATATAGTTTTTGAGGGTTAACAATGTTACGATAATGATTATTCTGAGAAAGAAATGTTTTTTCTTTAATGTATAGTATTTTGTTCTTGTGCTTTTTCTAAAACTGCTGCAGGAATTATAGCTCTGTATTTTAAACACCGAAATAAAAGTTATACTGTTATAGTCGCTGTTGTTTTGCTTCTGGGGCTTTTAATGAGATGGCTGTAGCACTCCTAAGGCAAGCCGTTCAAATATCACATGACCTGTATACCATAAAGAAGGATGCGCAATATAACACCTTTTGTTTATGTGCATTTTATGTTTTATCTGATGTTTTCTCTGCAGCAAAGCTAAAAAACAAAACGAGGCCATGAAAAAAGGTGCTAAAAATGTTATTTGAAGGAGAATGCAAAAAGAGGAACGGTACAGAGAGAAAAACAGAGTTATGGCTTCAGAGTACATGGCCATCTTTAAAAGATGGCTGATAAACACTCAGATAGTTATATTCCTACTTTCTCCACTACCCACTTAAAAATAAGTAGAGAAGGTATTGTAATCATCCCAAAATTCGATATCAACATTGCACTTTTGAATCTCCCTAAAAATGCATTGTAAGAATGGGTACCTGTGCGTGTGTGTCAAATTCAGAAGACGTTTAAGAGAATATTCCGACACCAAATTTCCCTTCAGGTTCTCCTTAGTTTAGATACTTTTTAAAAAATAAAGGCAATACTGCGTGTTTAAGGTATTTAAATGAGAAATAAATCGGATATCTGTATGTTTTGGAAATACGTTGTGATTTTTTTATTCAATAACTTTTTTAAATGTTTTTATTTGTAAAGCCCCCTTTAAGTACTATGATTATATTGGGGTCTTTGACTTGTGAAAAATACATATTCACCACAAGTTATTGCCTTTATATAACATTAAACACATTTCATAACATGAATAACAAAGTTTCATTCTCACATGCATACTTCCAACTCTTTGAGGGGATAGGGAATAATTCTGGTTAAAGAAACATACCCCGACCCGGATACTTAGAACCCGGGACCTCCGGCCCAATGCATTTGCATAATTAGTAAACTGTAAAAGATAAATAGAACCCTGTTGTTCAAAAAAATGTCTATTTTGTTAAAGTACACAATTTATGCCAAATATGACTATTTCCGATGTTGATACTTTTGCGATATTCTCTCTTATTAGTTTTAACTTACAAATATTCCTGCTTTTCAAATGATAAGACATTTTTTGTTTCCTGATGAGAATGCATTTCAAATACATAATATAGCGGCCGACGATGAAAGTAAATTTCGATTAACAAACAGCAGATACAAGAAAACGGGTTTATGAGCATTTTGAGTAGAGAATATCGTTCATGTAAAGAACATATCAATTCTTTATGTTCTCTACTTTGTATTATACGAGAAGTATTGTATTCTACCAAAATATTCGATATCGAGATTTCATTGGAAATATATGTTTTGAGATTCCTTGCATACAAAGCAAATCGGCAAATGGTACGTGTGTGTGCGTGCGCGCGTTTGTGTGTGAGTAGCATAACTAAACAAATTCGTTAAATAGCACACTTTATTTTTAATTTATGCGTTTCCCAAAAATAGAAGACCAAGATTTTCAAGAAAATCATCCACTCTCAACCACCTTTTATAATCACAATTTTTACAGAAAATGTTATTTTTCAAAACTGGCTCCAACCATTTTGATTAAAATACCATTTGTTTGAAATATTTTTACTACAAACATTGAATTGTCTGAGAATATCTCTGAAGTACTTTTTATTTTGGGTAACCGGAAATCCGTGAGAGGCAAGACAAAAGCTTGTTGTACAAAAATAAAGATATCTATAGAACACAATTTAAGTCATGCATTTTCTTTATATTCTTTATGGAATTAACCATTTACGATATATTCAATTTTTTTCATGATTATACCTGTCATTCTGTCGGTCAAGCAAAGAGAATGGAATCTCAAGCGCTCAAATAGAGCCGGTCTACATGGCCGCGCTCGCCAAAGCGTCTCGCGTTGGTGTTTCGCAGCGCAGGGGATCGTGGGTTCGAGTCCCGCTTTGGGCATGGGTATTATATGTTTGTGTATGTGTGTAAAAAAGTAAAACAGAAATTCAATAATCATACAGTAATCAAAGTAAACAAATTAGGTACATAAAAAGTAGGGTATACAGCGCCGGAGTCCCAATCAGACTCCGGAATTGTATTTAAAAAAAAAATAGAGAGTTCTAAAAATATTGACTATCGTGTAAGTCTACTGTACTCTCGTAATCGAGTTGTATCTACATGAAAATGTATGCAATAAAAGCGTTTCTGCAGTTTAATTCGACTGACTCGAAGTAGATAGAATAGGTTTTCGTTTTTTTAAAGGTAAGGGTGAAGAAGAATCGGTAGAGAAATCGGTGAATGCACTACGAGTACATCAAATACTTTTTAGAACACTCAGAAGGCTTCAACTACAGATTACTGAAAACTGAGTCATTGCCATTCTTTAAATGTCCTGCTTTCTCATCGTTTCAGTTAATAGACGATGGCTATTTTTGCTGCCCTTTTTTGATCAAATATTTTTCCTATCTGCAATTTCCTTCAATACAACTCTCAAGTAGTTTCTTCTCATTTCTCTTTTCATTCCTTTTGTGTACTATTACATTTAGCATTGTTTGTAGCTGTTTAGCCTCTGCAGGCTTCTGCCTCTTAGTCTTGAGGATTACTTTTCGGAAGAATTAATAATACTAGGCTTATATCTTCCATACTCCAAGGCACAATTGTCCATACCTTTTATAGTATGAATTGAAAAATTAATAATATTAATATAAGCATTGCATAAACTTAAAGTCAGCCTGGCTAGCTCAGTTGGTTTGGAGCTGAATTCAAGTTCAAACCCGGCACAGACCAGTCAGTAGATTTACTGGCGTATTACAGAACTCCGGCGGGAAAAAATAAAATTTAAAGTTAGGTCAACAGACTTTCATTTATCAAATGGGAGCTTAGTGTTGTGTCGTCAGTTTGAAATACATTCCATATAGAATAGAAATAGTCTTTATCAGTCTCTTTCTCTCCCCCTCTCCAACTTATTTCACTGCTGTTTACTTTCTTTACTGCGTGCATTGGAGGAATTATTTATTTTATTTCATCAAAGATTTCGATATAGAGAAAAATAAAATGTTGGTTTAATGTCAAACTTTGTTTATTTATGCACTTCACCTTTCAAGGCTATAACACTTTCTAAAGAAATCTCTCGTACCGCTAATTACATTTTACATAGAATGCATTTCGTTATTTTTGTTTTTCTCAGAAATTACTAACATTTAAAATACTGCCAGGGAAAACACAATTGCAAACCCTTAATTTTCTAAGAATAGTCTGCGAAACACTGTTTGATAGGAAATTAATATCGCATAACTGCTAATCTATAAGAAATAACCAAAACTTTACTACGCAAAAGGATCAGATATTCCATTCACATAACTTTTCCTACCTATTCTGCAACAAATTACATTTATAAAAGTTAATTCTTCTACATCATGCTAATTGACGTAACAATTAACAAAAATGGTGCTAACACGTCTTTCTTTGTAAGCTGAAAGAAAATAAAGGAATCAACTTGACTAAATAATTAAATATTTAAGAAGCTGGTCGCTGTGAAAGCTTTCCATTTGATAAAGGTATAAGTATTGGAGAATTTACATTAATAACCAGGAATATCTCGGAAATGGTTAAGTCTACAAACCATTTATTGAGGTGTGCTTTACATTTTTTGTGCAGTAAGAACGTGTGTAAGTATTCCGGTTTCCAGCTATGCAAAACTTATCCAGAATAAGGAGGACTTACGAGGCTATTCCCAGAATGGTCAAGATAAAATTTTATTCGCTATAAGATATCTTAAACATACTGTACTTTAATTAAAATAGTTAGAGCATTTTAGAGAAAGCCAACATTTTTAAAAATGTTCCATAGAAACATTAGTTTGGGGTAGGGATTTTCACCAACTTCTTAAAGTTCACATCCCTGGAAGAAGGTAAGTATATCAATTATGGCAAAGCGTTTTTGAATTTGTGTGTTCACAGACACACGGATATACACAAACCTTTTTCTAAAAATTTGTTTTTTTTCAGAGACCATTATTAACTTTTTATTTGGGTCTATTTCCAGTAAAATCTCGATGGAATGCAACACTTTCTCTGATTATATATTATAAAGGAGGTAGAAAACTAAGAAAATGAAAATTCATAGAAACCATTTCAACCGAATTTTTGGGGTATTAGTTATTTCTGACACGCTATTATTGACTAGAATTTTTAGAAACTTTTTGTAATTTTTTAAAAGTGCAATTGATATTTATTCAGTTTTTTTCTCATGATGTCATATAAAGATTATGACTAGAAAATAGCATTCAAATTACTATCCTATTCAATTTGCACATATAATGAAATGTGGATTGAAGCTATTTATACAACTGTTTACCACAGTTAACTAGAAGGTTGAAGAATAAGATTTTTCAGGAATAGTTTTTAGAATCTATACTTATATAAACAATAATGTGTAGAGAAATAATGGGAACTTAACGCCTTCCTAATGTTTTTCACAGTGTTAGATTGAGTAACCTCTATGGTTCCGTATTCATTTAAATATTATTTCCTTCGTTCCTTTATACAGCTCCATATTGCAAAAAATGGTACAAAATTTGAAGTTTATTGTAAAAAATCTGATGCGCTCCATCTCTGTAACAAAGTATTATTGATGAGCTCGTCCTTCTATTCACTTCATGCTAATCACGATAAGCATTATCAGAAATGGTCTTAGTACATGTGGTTGCTAGGAACTGAAATCCATTTCTCTGCGTAGTAGAGATTTCGCTTGTTTCGTATGAGAAACGTTGAAGTATTTTAAAACTGAAACCAAGAACAAGGAATATCTCGAAAATGGTCAATGACATAATTGTGTGTTTTAAGAAGAACTAAATTTTTTGTGCGCAAAGGTTTTTGTCGTTCTCTTATGATTTACTTTTATGCAACATTTATAAAAATTAATCCAGAAGAAAGACATCTTCAGATCCTATTCCTAGAAAGTAAAGATATACATTTTATTTACCATATAAATATTTAAAAAAAAAAATATTTTAATTAAAGGCATTAGAGCCATTTTTAAGAACCCAAACTTTTTGAATTTTTTTCATGTAAAGGAGGTTCGGAATGGGGGGATCCTTGAAAATCTTCATGTCGCCTCCTTGAAAGATGCTATACTTAACTATCAAGTTTGGTATAAAACGGATTTTTCTTTTTTGAGCTATGCTGCACATACACACACGCTCACACAGAAACACACGGACATTTTTCAAAAAATGTTTTTTTTTTTTTTGATTCAGGGGGTCCCAAAACATCCATTTCCAGTGAAATCTATGTCTCAAATTTAGGGTACAATACAATACAATACTTTCTCTGTACACTATGTACATATTACGCGTAGAGAAAGTAAACATTATTATAGAATTATTTTCAGGTAAGTAATATGAAGCTAACAGTCTCAAAGACAACATTGTCGTGGCTAACTTACAGAAATCTTATATGTTCTATTCACATGACTTTCTCTACATCTGTGACAAGTTAATGTTAAGCTTATTTTACTATCTACTTCATACTAATCGAGATAAACGTGAGCAGAAATAGTCTTACTGCTTAGTTCCTTATAAGTAGGAGGAAAATAAGGAAACATACTCGGCTAAACAGACAGTCAGTGTTCTAAAGTGTAGCTGCTATAGGATTGAAATCTCTTTCTTTGCTTGGCCTGGAGCTTATAAGTTCCCATATGAGTAAAGCACTTAAATATTAACTTTGGTATTTAACGGGCTTGATATTAAGTGTAGTATCTTCCAAGGATGTGACACGAAGATTTTCAAAGAAATCCCCCAACCTTAACTACCAATTGCTTGGAAAAAATTTCGAAAATTTTGATTATCTCAAAAATGGCTCTAACGATTTTGATATTTTGGTATTAAATGGACTTTTCGTTTTCGAGCTATACTGCTCACAGGCACAGTCACACACACAGACATGAACATTTTTCTGGAAATGCTTTTTTTTGGATTCAGGAGGTCCCAAAACATGTATTTCCGTTGAAATTTCGGTATCAAATTTTTGGGTGCAATTTAATATCTTCCGTACACATAGTGCGTGTAGAGAAAGTAATAAATAATTTTAGTTTATTTTATTTGCTTACCTGCTCAACTTGCCTGAAGACGCGGATTAGGTTTCTGCCTGCCAACTTTTGCAGGTCTGACTCCGTCCAACGCCCGGAGCCCAGAAGCTCTGCTAAGAGGTAAGGATATCGCGACACATCTTCCAGACCCAACGGCGTACTGAAACAGGCAGACAGAGTCCTGATTAGGCAATGAACACATCAATACTGCAATATTTAATCAGGTGTTTCTGAAATGTAGAATGTTACTAGGTTAATAACTGATTAAACTTCGTGCAAAATATCCTACTCCAGGTACATTATTTATTAAAATATACTGGGTTAGTTTATAGACCTTCACAACAAAACAACTTTTGAATCATATGGGAGATTGACACATCTACAGCTCAAGTAACTGCTCAAGTTGTTGTGAGCAGTGGGGGTGTAACCAGTGAAGCTAATGTTGTGAATGCAGCAAATTCAGAGCAAAACGGATCTGCAGGAGCAAACCAGACTGCAACAGGAACTGCAACCATTGTTGGCTCTCCACATTATATCGTTTTGTGTAAGGAGATATAGATGGGTACAGGGAAATAAACAGTTATATTAACGATTAAAGCTTGCTTTTTGCAATTTAACCAAAAGGGACTGTAACTTTATTTTAGATGATACCCGGTTTACATACCAGAATGTTCTGGGAAAGACTTTTCATTCTAGACCACTTTTCTATATATACATTTTTACTAACACAACATTGCCTTAAGTCTAGATATCTTTTTATTTAACAGTAATGCATTTCACAACGATCTGTGTAGTTATTTGCAAAAAATCTATTGAAAAGTGCTAGCTGCATCTGTGTGTGTATATATACAGCCCATTGCTGCAGGTAAACAGGATTCAATGAATAAAAAGTGGATGCCACTTACGTTTGTTTTTCTTATTTTTTTAATAATTTCATTTGTTTAACCCCTTTAACTTCAATGGTCATATTGGGGGGTTTGACTTGTTAAAAAACTCGTATTACTGTAGGCAACATTAGGTTAATTAATTTTATATTAGTAAACACACGCACATTCACTCTCTCATTCATGCTTCTAGACTCTGCGGGTAATAAGGAATAATTCCGGTTAAAGAAAAATACCCCCCCCAGCCGGGAATCGAACTCAGGACAACCGGGTGAGAAGTCAGCTTGCTGACCACTCGACATCGGAGACAATCTTTTATTTCATTATTTTTGTGACCAGTGTGATCAAAATAACACTATTTACATTTTATACAAAAAAAAAAACAAACAAAATTTCGCTAATGATTTCCTAGTAAATAAAGCAATAGAATTATAAGGTCACATAATTATTTTGAAATTATTACCTTCTGTCATAGCCTTTATTCATGCATTTCATTTATAAAACCCATAAATACAAAATCTATAAAATACACAAATCTGTCCGCAAATTTTGCACCTAGATCCCATATCTTACGGTTTGACTTTCTGCTGCCTGGTCTGACTCATATCAGGAATCGGGTTAATTAACTTCGCTCCTAGGTATCCCAGTTCACACGCCTAAGGAGACCGATAGCATTTGCAGTTCAGTGTGACAAGTGTGTCTCTACAAGTTACGCGCCAAATATGGTTATCTTCAATGATGTCACTCATTTATGAGAAAAATAAATGTCTCTAACATCTGCACAGTGAGTATGCGACGAGACTCTGCTGTGACCTGGTGGGAACATTTCAAAATACTCATTCCTTCCTTCGGCGGGCCAGTGTGAGAAACACTGAGTCAGTCTAGCTGGAAATTCGCAGTGGGACAAGTCGTCTTTAAGAGCACAACGAGGTTTCGATGCGTAGCTGCGAAGGGTAGGCAAAAGTAAGCTTTGTTTCGGTTTGGGCAAAATTGTACCGTTTAATATATTTTAATGTCTAAATTATTATTATTTTGAAAAACGCACTTTGCTAGTTGGGACAATCAGGTGCTTTTATTCGCAAGACTTAGTTTTCAAATTGTTAATTTAAGACCTGTAACTTATAAATGTAATAGATGTAAACCTTATTCTAAGCAAAATGTATTAAGAGTAAATTCAATTGTGTGTTTAATAGCTGCTTGTTAACATTTTTCAAGACTTTGCCAGTGTTTCTTTGGAATTTCTCTCCCTAATCCATTAAAATTTTTTTTAACTATCCAATCTGGGTCTTTGTACGTTAATTATTTGGCTAAGATAACGACAGTAAAAGTGTTACATTGTTTAGCAAAATGTGCGTAAAAAGACTTATTGAACTGCCTCTTGATTGTATTTATTTGCAATAATCATGTATACTAATGTTATTAACATACAAAATTCATATATATGTGTGTGGGTATAAAAAAATCAACCAATTAAAATGTTTATTAAATATATAATTTTTAATTTTAAATACATTAAACCTTCGTTGACAATGGCTGAGAGTAGCAAATAATTGCTTTATTCTACAGAAAGTGTATGCAAACAAAAAAAAAAACGCCGGTTATATTGTATTACAAACAATACACACAAATTACTATAACGTATATTTAAATGAATGCTCAAACGCTATTTGTAATGGTAGGAATATGTTATTTCATTTTATTTGTCATTTATCAAATACTGAAGAAAATATGTAATGAAACAACATCAAAACTTCTGACTAACTATGATAATTCTGTAAATCTAAATGTTGCCAAAGCATTTTAATATCCCTAATACAAAGGTGATCTGCTTTGTTTCCTATGTACTGTAATCAAGTTCTATAGCACGTTATGCTAAATAATTTTATAACAAGAGAGAATTATTAAAATTAGAAATCAGTAAACCAAAATTTATGATTAAAACCTAATAAGATTATTTTTCCCAATGACCCCATAATATTTGTCTCTATCAAAAAGGTCAACTTGTTGGTCAGGGGATTCGGAATCTATAGTCAGGAGTTTCCAACTTCTAAGGGTTCTTGGGGCATATTAGAAACCAAAGTCATGACTACGGACCGGAATAGACTATAACACCAATATTTGTAAAATTTTCCAAATAAACTGAATTACCAGGATGGAATAACATTCACATTTTAAAGTAGTCGCTTCTTCCCCCCCCCCCCCCCGTGATCAAGCAACAAGTATGAATTTTTAAAGGCGACCCAGAGCGTTCCGCCTTTTACTTTCTCTACTTCGCACATACTATTTGAGTAAAGAAGGCATTGCGCTCCACTCAAAAATTCTAAAAAAAGGGAATATTTCACTGGAAATATACGTTTTCGGTATTCTTGTATTTGGACAAAGTATTTTGAGAAAAAGGTCTCCACGTGCGCGCGTGTATGTATATCCATGTGTGTGTTGTGTGTGTGCGTGTGTATGTGTGCGCGTGCGTGTCTTTGAACATAACTAAAATACGATAAGATGGCAAAAAAACAAGCTTAATGATTAAGCCCAGCATTACCGAAGGAAACGGCACGAACATTTTCAAAAAATACCCCCTTTCCTAACTACCGTTTATGTGGAAAACTTTTCGAAAATTTTTACTTTCTCAAAAATGGTTCTAATGATTTAATCAAATTATAGTATATTAAAGATAGTTACGTATCAATTGAAATAGGCATCTTGCATTTCCGAGAATAGTGTTTTGAATGACTTTTAATTAACTGGTAAACAACCAGAGATAGAAAAAACTTACTACACAGAAAGCGTAGATCTCGTTATCTAGTTAACAGGTTCCAAATTATTCTTTGTTATTTGTTTTAAAATACTTAATTTTTATCAAACACTATTTATAATTCGGTTTCTTTTGTTTTACTTCTGTCAATGCAAAAAAAAAAAAATTTTCAATCACATAGCAACCAGGTTTTAAAAGGTTTGATGTAGACTTTAGCCTAGTGCACTTCCTTGTTTCATTTCTGCTTATAAGGAACTGAGTAATAAGACCATTTCTCTTCATGTTTATCTTGATTAGCTTCAAGTAGATAGAATACTAAACTTTTGTAAGAATAGTTTGTTGCAAAGTAAACATAGTCATGTGAATGGAACACATTCGATTTTTAAAAATCCGATTATCACGTTAGACTGCTATATCCTTTTTTTGGAGTGTTTAACACCCGTCTTTACTACCATGGTTACGCAGGCGATGACACTGGTGATATATGGAATGAAGATGGAGCACCGATGGAATGCAATGGTTGAGGAATCCAGTGAACCCGGAGAAAAACTGCCCCAGCGTCGCCTTTTCCATCACAAATCTCGCATGGGATCGGGCCGTCTAGGTGAGAGGCGAATGGTTTAATCTCTCGACCACGGCGTGGCCCTACTATATCCTTGTTACAACAAATAAGTAAATGTGTAATCAAAGTTTGCTTCTATTAATAGGAAGTAGATACATTTTTATAAGAATAGATTGCATAAGAGTGAACAGAGGAGAGCATATGAATGGAAGAGATCACACTTTTTAAAACGTGTCTTTGACTGCATCACTTTTAAATTGACAACCAGTTTATCGAACGATTTGTTTCCAACAAGAATGCCGAATGAAGGAGGAAAATAAAGGTGTTTAAAACTGGTCATGTCCGACTTGAGTGTAGTGACGAATCAGGTTAGAAGAAATTGAAACACAGTGACAATCCCAGTGGAAGAATTACTTATCCCTGACCCCAGATTAGGTTCAATTTCGTTTCACTCCTGTGCGGACACATCTTCGTCCACTGGCTATACCCCCTTGTGACAGAGCTGTCTTAGCAGAAGATATGATAGTCTCTGACATGGGTCTCAGGGGATCTACGCCTCATGAAAATCCTAGCACGTCATAGCATTACTCCATAACGGTGTTGTGCCGTATTTCTTGGGCCACCATGTTTTTCGTCCTCGTCCAGTAGCTCAAAAACACGTGTGTTATGTTCTTGAATGACTTAGATGTTGACTTGTTCTTGATTTTGCTGATATGCAAGGACTTTTCACTAAAGTTGTTATACAAACCTTACTGCATATTTACAGGGCTGCGGGATACCTTTTGCATTCCTTAGAGTATGTGCTTCAGAGATATTACAAACATAAAGGAATAGCAACTTTTCTATGATCAGTCGTTTTCGTAAAATAATTGGTTTTTCTTCCAAATAAGATTCAACAATAATATATGAAGATAATAGCTATTTGTACGATGGGTAGAATAATATATTTCTGACCTAGTTCGGTAGAAAGCATGTGATATTCATACAGTCTTTTGAATTAATTCATCATTTCCGAACACAGTTTTGCACTCGCAATGTAGTTGGAGACACAGGCAACTATTTTATCAAGATCAGTATTGAAAACGACTCCTATAGAAAACATAACAGTATATCTGACCCGCTAGCTAGCGACAAGCCGTTTTGTTTTTTACATGCTCCTAATACAAACAAGCGAAAGTGAAACCTGTTTAGGCTTTGACCTACTTCTGGGTTTGAAAGTGAGAGTGCCACTCCCAGAAATGTACCGCTGCCTCGTTACTAACGAGTGCGCTTTAAGGTTCTCAACAACTTAAAACATCTCAGAAATTGGTCGTAGAGAAAAATAAGGATAAAGACATATTTGAAATAATGAGATCTGTGATTCGTTTATAAATTCCGTCTTCGTGCACCACACCCAGGTTTTGCCAGTTCTTCTACTAAACCAGTAAATCCCAACATGCAATCTCCTTCCACTAGACTTAGGGGTTTCTCTGTATATATTATTTTGTTATGTACATTCTGTCAAGCTATATATATCCTCATTTAAAGCAAACAGATGTTCCTGCCATAATCGGCAGTCATTTTCTGTGCCTTTTATACTCCCAGACTAAACTAACGAAGGTAATTTTAGCCTATTATTTCTTTCATTTCATTTCTTTCTATGCCTTTTTGCTGCAATCCAATAATGTGAGACTTTGGGGCATTCAGTACCGTGTCGACATTTAGCCATGATAACTCAGTGGTCAGAGCAGCTGGACGGAGACCCGATGATCCGTTTGTTCAAATCCTAGCTATGACATTGAATTCTGACTCGACCTATACAGCTACGGATTGTTTGGAAAAAGAAAACACTACACTCACTCTAATTGAGATAAACATTGCCAGAAACGACTAATCACTTCCTTCCTTGCTGTCTTTCACGCACAGTATAAAATAGGACCAGTTAAAGAGCTTCAAAAAAAAAAAAAAATCCTTCCTTGTGAGTAGAAGGAAAATAAGAAAATACACTATTCTAAAACGAAAGTCAAATCTTTTATGAGCTGGTATCTACGTAATTACGTTGAAATTCGCTTCTTTCTATATGACCAGGATAAAAAACGAAGAAAAATAAAAATAAATCACGGCGTCGTATTTAAGAACAGAAAATTACCAACGAATAACAAGGAATTTCTCGAGAGTAGTTAATTTTAAAAAAAATACTATCTGGCATAAATTGTGTTTTAACGAGATTTATTTTCTTAGTGTAGTAACATTTTGTCTATATCTTATGATTATCAGTTATGTAAAAGTTATCCAGAGTAAAGTTTTAATCTCTTATCGTTTATTGGTCTTCTTTTGACATATTTCATAAATAGTACGCGTTAAAATGTCCTGTGAGGTACTCACATCATGTAAAGATTGAGTAAAGCTGCAGAATACATTTTAACAACGGCAAACATAAGTTGTTTTTGTTTGTTTTATGTTTTTTTTTAATTCTCTAGTACGCATACAGTATGTAGAGAAGATGTTCTATTGCAAAATTTCGATACCAAGATTTAACCGGAAGAACACATTTTGAGGCCCCTTTAATTTTTTAAAAAAAGTAAAAAATGACCACCTGTGTGTGCTTGTAAACAGCAGAACTCAAAAACGGTAAGTTCTTAAATACGAAACTTTGTAGCCGAGTTCCGTATATTCCAAAGATGAGACACGATTTAAAAGAAAATCCTCCAATTCTAAACTACATTCTACATGGAAAAACGTTATTATTTTTTTCTGAAAGTGGCTCTAAAATTTTTTATTAAAATGTCACAGGTTTAAATTATTTTTTTGACAATGAAATATATCTCTAGAATTTTTTGAGAACCTCTGAAGTCCAGTTCATTCTGAGTTTTTTCATAACTGGTAAACAATAAGAGAAAGACAAAACTTACGGTACTAACATTTAAATTTCGTTAAAGCACACAATTTATATCAGAAGCTATTCATCTCAGCTATTCCTTGTTCTTGGTTTAAAATTTCCAACATTATTTTCTCAAATAGGTGTATTTTATGTGTTGTTTTCCTTAGGTTTTACTCCTGGTTATCCAAAGAAATAAATATAAAAGCATTGCATATTAACCAGCTCATAAAACTCAAAATTCCCAACTGTGTCGCATTATTTCCGGTAATTTGGAAAGAGATCCCACATTATTTTGAAATTATATATTAAATAGGGGATATCAATGTAAAATCTGGCTACAATGATTAATAAGATAAAAGGAATTAGACTTCCTCAAAAAAAATAAAGATATAATATTTAATCTACAGAAAATAAAATACAATATATTAATAACATACAAATTAAGGTTTTGGTAAAATTAATGCAATTTCAACACCGAAAGCTACGAAATTGATTGCGATTAAGAAAAATTGTAGGCGACTTAAAATGTTCTATGTGCATTAAGTGCCGGGCTTTATAGTTTAACCAACTGTTAGGTTAATTAGTGTTATTTAATTGTTTTATCCACACAAACTTTGCAAAGGATAGGAGTAGAAAGTTAGAATCAGGTTGAAAGATTTAATTCCATTGCCTGGAATTTATCACGGATCCAATGTAGTGTTGTTTCGGCATGGGGAATATAGTGTCGTGTCG
The DNA here is from genome assembly GCA_030762935.1 of Hymenopus coronatus. NCBI lineage: Eukaryota > Metazoa > Arthropoda > Insecta > Mantodea > Hymenopodidae > Hymenopus > Hymenopus coronatus. The sequence continues at coordinate 85,361,034 of CM060881.1, read as the reverse complement.
GCATGTGCCATGGTATCTCCAAGGTTAGCCGGTCCCCATGGCCATCCTCCCCAAGGCGTCCTGCTTTAGTGCTTCGTGGGTAGGGGATCGTGGGTTCCAGTCCCGCCTTGGGCATGGTTTTTATGTGTTTGTGCAATGTGTACATGTTTGAGTAAAGGAACAGTAAAACCAGTAATCATACAGGGATGCAATTTAAATAGGGCATACAGCGCCGGAGTCCTGACCAGACTCCGGTACTGTTAAAAAAAAAAAAAAAAAAACAATAAAAAAAAACAATAAAAAAAAACGGACTGAACTCGAGAGTTCCTGGTTTAATTCACGACTGAGAGATTGAATTTTTCTGTCTGAGTCTACATATCTAGCTTTTATAAGTACAGTTTGGAGCACAAAAGCTACAAAAAGTCATATGAATGAAACACAAAATGTTTTAAGTTATTCCACTGGCTCGTTATACTGTGACAGCAGCATCTATAATGAAGATCACGATAATCTCTGTAAATTTACCTTGTGTATAGAGCAGTAACAAAGCGGATAGATTAACTTGGAAGCTCAGATTTTGTAAACTTAAACTACCAGAGTTGGAGAAATAGAAAGAAGCGTTTCAAATATTACAATATGCTGATAAATACTTATTAGCAGAGATAGGAACTATTAAACCGTTGGCTTCAAGCAGATTTCACTCAAGTCATATATTAACCCAAAGAACGCAAACAATAGCGCTCAAGATTGCCTCCGTGGTCAAGTGGTCACCGAGCTGACTTCTCACCCGGAGGTTCGAGTTCCATTTCTGGTTGGGATGGGGAATTTTTCTTTAACCAGAATTATTCCTCATCTCCCATAGTAAGTATGAATGCGAGAGTAAATGTGTGTGCATTTAGTAATATAAAGTTTATTAACCTAATGTTCTGAACCTACAGTTTCAGACGACTGTACGAGAGATGGGATGAAGTTACCTGCTTAAACCCGTTCAGCTTTATTTAATCCTGTTCAGACTTTAATGCTCGGAAATTTCTATAAATTTTTTGAGAAATAAATATGAAATAATTTACGCATAAGTTACGAACTTAAGGAAAACACTTATCTTATTGCTTACGGTGTAAATAATCAGATACTTCAAAAAATGAAAACGCGAAATAAAATTAACAATAAAGATATCGAGATATGCAAAAAGAAAGTCCGATGTGTTAAATTCAATAAGCAATTCTGCATCAACTTGTTATGAAAGCTTATTCTTTTATCACTTCTCTTAATCGAGATAAACATTAGCAGAAATATTACTTATTTCCTTGTAGGTACAGCACTTAATCGAAGTTGATCTCCAAGTGATGCATTGAAATTCGGTATCAACGAGTAAAGCAGTTATAATTATTGGAGGTTTAAAACAATAACAAAAAAGATCTCGGAAAAAGTTAACTCGATAAAAATGTATGAGAGATAAATTTTGTTCTTTAACGGGATATATATTTTTGTAGTCGTTGGTAAGATTAGGTATACCCTCAGTATTTAACAGTCATGGGAAAGACATCCCAGCTACTATTCCTAGAAAGTTCACGATATACATTTCATTTGCCAAACATATTATCCTAAATATATGATAAACATTGTAGAACCATTTTTAAGAAAACCCATTTTTTTGAAAAAAATCTTCCTTTAAAAGTTAGTTTGAGGATAGGACATTTACTTGAAATTCTTCGTGTGGCATCTTTGGAAGACGCTGACTTAAGTTGGGTATTTAACAGGCCTTTTTGTTTTCGAGTTATGCTGTTCACAGGCATGCACAAACACAAACACATTTTTTTTTATAAAAATGCTTTTTGTAAATTCAGGTAATCTCAAAAACGTTTATTCCGGTGAAAATAATTTTTGAGGGGAATGCGGTACTTCCCTACGCATACGTATTAGGTAGATAAGATATTGTATTTCGCTTAAAATTAGATATCTCGATATGACGGAAAATAAACGTTTTGATATCTCCTTAATTATTTTTTTTTTAAATTTCCATGTTGTTATCCGTGAACAACATGATTCAAAATAGAAAATTCTAGTATTTAAAAGGCCAAGCACAGCTTGAGGGGTTCCATTGTTAGAGTCCGCTGAAAAATTAAATGCCATAGCCGGATTTGAACAGGTTTCCTTGTCCTCCATTGGTTAACAGCAGCCCTACTTAGAGCACGTGCTTAATCCCGGCTGCCACAGCCTCACTGAATTATTCAGCCGATTCTAACTACAAAATTCTAATGCGAGATTTGAAAACCAACATTCGATGCAGAAGTCAAAGCTAGCATATATTTTATGGAGTTTCTTATACAATATATTATAAAGTGCAATACCAATTTTCGGACAGAATGTAACACTTCCTCGCCATTAGATAAAATGTAGAGAAAGTAAACAATAGATTGTCGAAATACTTTTATAGCTTTTTCGAGGATTAATAACGCATCGAGTATCATCTATTGCAGTACAAAATATGTTGCATCGATGTGTATTTACATCGTGAATAACGAAAAAGCTGATGTATTACATTCAAATGACTTTCTCTGCCCATTAGCAATCTATGCCTAAAACGCTTATTCTTCTAATAATTCACATTAATTAAGATGACGATTTGTACAAATGTTTTATTGCGTTTGTTTTTAGATAAAACGCGAATGTAGAAAACATATACTTAAGGAAAACTCGCATTTTTACTTTCTCTGCACGTACTATGCATAGTCTTTAGAAAAGATATTGTATTGCACCAAAAAATTTGATAGCGATATTTCACCGGAAATATGTATTGAAACACCCCGATAAAAGGTCCGTGTGTGTCTGTGCAGCATAGATAAAAAATGTAAAGACGATTACATATCAAACTTGGTATTTATGTTGAGTAGCTCCTAAGAATGAGACAAAAAGATTTTCAGAAAATGTTCCCCTCCGCTAGCTGCCATTTACATGGAACATTTTTCTAAATTGTTGATTTTTATCAAAAATGGCTCTAACGATTTTTGTTGAAGTTGTTTAAGATACTTTTATGACATACGAAATGTATATCTTGAATTTTCTGGAAATAGCCTCCATTCTGGATGACTTTTGTGTAACTGCAAACCGTAAGAGATAGACAAAAGTTTACTGCACAAAAAATGTAGATAATTTTATACATTTCATGTCACATAATTCTTTTTTTATTTGTGTATGGTTAAGCATTTTCGAGATATTCCGTATTATTGGTGTCAAATGGGAAGACATATTTTTTCTCTCTTTTTGTTTGTTTACTCTTGGCAAACAGTGATTGAAATTTCAACTTTTCCACATAGCGACTGGCTTTTAAAGAGACTATCGCTTTAGCCTGTGCATTCCCTTATTTCTCTTCTGCTTACAAGGAAGCTAGTAATAAGACTAATTCTGCTAATGTATAAGTTAGCATAATGTAGATAAAAGATTAATCTTTTGAATGAAAGGTGTGTTTGCCTAATAGCTAGAGAACACCATATGAATGGAAGACATCAGGTTTTTTCTCTTCTGCTTACAAGGAACGAAGCAATAAGGGCTATCTCTGCCAATGTTTGTCTCGATTAACATGAAGTAGATAGAAGAATAAACTCTTTAACAATATTTTGTTATTTAGAGGAAAGCATGTGAATGGAACACAGATTTTTAAGAGCAAGTGGTTATGTGATGGCTTTGAAATTCTGTTGTCGTGCTTGAAAGAATAAAAGAATACACGAAGAAAGAAACAGAAAAGGAAAGAAACAAGGAAGGAAAGAAATAAAACCTCATTACCTCCCATTTAAGAAAATATCAATTGTTTTAAAAATGAAACCAATAACACGGAATACCTCGGAAATTATTCACTTCACACACACATACACACACAAACCCAAAGAAATAGCATACTTGACAGCTTATGTGTTTCAACAAAGACAACATCTATGGATAGCTTTTTATCTCTATGCGGTTTTTTTCGGTCTCTTTGCTATGAAATGGCATTCAGAATGAATAAAGATGCCTGAAACATGTTTATTTTAATTAATATCGTTGGTCAATTTTGAGAAAAAACAGTTTTAAAAAAATATAAATTTGTAAACGTTAGTTTTGGATAGGCGAATTTTATTGAACATTTTTGTTTGCATCCTTTGGAAAATAATGGACTTAAATAACAGGTGTGATGTTTAAAATATTTTTATTTTTTCCAGTAATAATGTTGTTCACAGACACGAACATACTGAAGGACGCAGGGATACAGAGTTTTATAAAACTGATTCTTGGAGTAAAGGTTCCTCAAAAATGTATTTCTAGTGAAATATCCGTATAACATTTTTGGATGGAATATAAAAACTTTTCTTCTTACTATGTACGTTCTAAGAAAGCAAAACTTAATGACTAAAGACTTTACTTCAACGCAGTTGATAAGCTATTTTATTTGACATTGTCATAAATAGTTTATTTCATTTACAACAGAAGATAAAAACGTAGAGAATCACTTCCTTGTTGGTGTATTGTGAAACCCGACTTTGTTTGTGTTGCTGGCAACGCTATTGTGAAGCGCGGAAGTTTGAAACTTGGAGTAAATAGCAAGCTTCTTAGGGATACGGAGCTTGTGTGTAAATTAACCCACAGTTCAAATAAAAACGACGCCTGTATTAATTTCCCACGGGAGAACAGCACGCAACTAATAAAAGAGTCCAGACAAAGGCAACTAGATAGCTATTTGAATACGTAATGGCAGCCAAAAAACCTTTGATGTTGATCTTCGCAAGTTTGCCAACTGTGCTCAATTTTATTGTTTAGTTTCTTTAAAAGTTAAAAAATAACCCTTGGGTCATTTCCGCAGTTTTAAGTTAGATTTGCTATATTTCATTTTAAATTTTCTTCACGCTCTATTGAATCTTCTTAAACCACAGAATATCAAGATACAGCGACAATAAAATGCTGCACGTAGAATGAATATTGAATGTTTTTAAATTTGTCTTAAATTAAACCAGCTTAATCGATTAATTATATCTTTATGTACGTTCTGGATTCCTGAATTAAAAATCCATAAATAATTTGTAAGAGCTTCAGAATGCCACTTTATTTGATATTTTAAGCAGCACAATTCAAACTCCACGACGGAAACATATGTGTGCATTTCACACAGAGAAGAATGAGACCAAAATTCTTATGATACATATAATTTGAATCTCTAAGAAACAATCATCTGAAATATGCAGCAAAATATTACGGGAATTATTTTTTTACCTTTAGACTCCAGCATATTATTTTTTACTTTCTCTACATGTATTACGTACATAGTGTATAGCGAAAGTGTTGCATGCACCCAAAATTCGATATCCGGATTTCACCGGAAATAGGAGTTTTTGAGTCCCTGAATCGAAAAAAAAAAAAAATCTTTAAAAAAAGATCCGTGTATGTGTCCATGTGCCTGAGAATACGATAACTCAAAAACGAAAAGTCGCTAAGATACCAAACTTGGTATTTAAGCTTTGTATCTTCCAAGGATGCGACACTAAGATTTTGAGAAGAATCCCCTAACCTGAAACTACCCTTTACATGGAAAATTTTTATTTTCTCAAAAATGGTTCTAACGATTTTGATTAAAATACAGTATATTAAAGATATTTACACGATAAATAAAACGTATATCTTGAATTTTCTGGGAATAGAGTCCGAATACCTCTTTATTCTGGATGAGTTTTGCAGGACTTTGCATAACTAGTAAACCATAAGAGATAGATAAAAACGTACTACACAAAATATGTGTATCTCGTTGAAACACACAATTTATATCGTATACCTTTTTTTCGTGGAATTGACCATTTTTTTTTTTTAGATATTCCTTGATATTGGTTTCAGTTTTAAAATACTTTAACTTTTCGCACACGGGAACTTCTCAACTTCAGGAAATGCAAAGAAATGGATTTCATCCAAGTAGCAACCAGTTTTTATAACATTTGACTATCGTTTTAGCCTAGCGGATCCATTATTTTTCTTCTACTTACAAGAAAGCACTTCTGCTAATGTTTATCTCGATTAGCGTGAAGTAGATAGAACAATAAGCTTTTAAACAATTATTTGTTACAGAGATGTAGAGAAAATAATGCGAATGGAACGCATCAGATTTTTCTTAATGTTTTGACGCTAAGTTAATATTGTTTAAAGCTAACAAAGAAGTCACATTCATAATGCATGTGGACATAGTCCTACGATCACCAAAAAATCAGGAAAATATAAGTATTTTTCAACAATAGGCTACAGAAAACGATTCTATTATAAACAAAGACAAAGCAGCGCAAATGGTGTATAGGAGAGGAGGAAAAATATCAAAGACAGACATCCTGAAGTTCCAAGGCGAACCAAGGTGAACAAATTTGATTATTTCGGCATTACCTTACAGACAACCACATCATCATTCCGCACACACATACAGTAAAGAGCTCAGGATTTATCAGAGCAATATGTAACAGAAGAAAACATCACATCACTAAAATTATAAATAGTCCTGAGATTTTCTAAAAACGACAATCACACCAATGCTACTTATAGAACTGAACTGACATGGTACAAACTAAAAAACCAGTGACATGGAAAAAATTGAAAATGTTAAAGTGGGATTTATAAAGAAAAAAGATTTATAGGCAAAAGCAAGCCATTCAAACCAAGCGTACAAATGCTCTCAATGAGTGGCATCACCGATCTACGATTTAAATACACTTTTTTTGAACTATTAAAGCTGAAGGTGTAACTTTTGCATGCATGTCGGATCACTTAGTATCTCAGAGCAATTTAATGCTGTACCCTTCCAGTTTGGCATCAATGTACTCACTTTAAAATGCTTTTGATATGGAATGATGGTTTTATAATAACTGCAACACTGTTTCCAACAATGATGAAATATCCTATACCATCTGTAGTGTGTAAGGACGGATTGAAACATTTCGAAAACCTGTTTTTATCTATAAATGAATAAGTGTTGACGCTTTTTTGTGACACTCTCTACAATTTTCAACAAAACTATTGGAATAGATGTTATCAACAATTATACTTTTGCTATCTTTAAAACTTGCATGGTTGTTTAAACCACATTTACTGTCTAAATTCAATGTTATATTTTTAATGTTGCGCGAAAATATACTAAGTTTTACTGTAAATAAGTTTACTAATAGTTCTAAATCATACTTTTTATATTCACCCCTAATGAATGTACTCGTCAAAAACACTACATTTTTTTAAAATTTAGTAATATATTTCTCAAAATCAGAGCATAATGTAGAAAAGGATTTAATACTCTTCTTTAATGTATATTTGAGAGGCATTGCAGATATTCTGAAAATAAATAGTAAACAATTGTAATGTGTGTAGCATTATGACTATGGAAGTATTGAAAAATAGTTTACAAGAAAGGACGACTAATACTGCTTCAGTTTCCTAATATTTTAAGCGCTCCGAGTAAAAATATAGACACATTTTCTTAAGTTTTAGTATTCATATAATTTACTATTAGAAAAAAACATATTAAATTTGCACAAATTTTGGTCAAATTTCACTGATACATCAAGTTGAGTTTTCAGAACACATCACTATTGTTTAGAAAAATGTATTTATGTATTCACGGGTTATTTCGCTCTAACTCATCCTAGGAAGCTTCTGCTCCTTGGGAGTATCTCCGGAGACTTGCTTAGTGACACAAAGAGCCTCGAACTCAACCCCTCCTACATGATTTCTTTCCTCCCAGCCAGCCAGTGGCGACATCTTATGTGCTTCCCCATCACTCACTCCCAACATGCATTGTGTGCGTGACTCACATGTTGATGCCATCGTAGCCTGCTCCGATGCCGACGTGGTCCACCCCGGCCACGTCCCGGATATGGTTGATGTGGGCTGGAACAGACAAAGTGGGTGTGGTCTACCTACACAACGTGCACTCTCTTATTTACCAACACAGAAATATTCTCCTAAACCATGTTAACACAGAGGTTATATTGTTAGTCAACACTTAGTGTAATGTCTAACAAGTTTTGAAGACCTACAAATTGCCCAAAATACCTAAAAGTGGGGCTAATATATACTAAAAATGACATAATAGCTAAAAAAAAGTGTTAAGATTTGATTAAATTTAAGGGGGCTAATAGATGTCAATTTGTTATTATAGGTCAAAAATCACTTTTTTATCAACTTTGTTTTATGTATTACCTAATTTTTGTGGTCTCTTGAGTGTTATAACTTGAGGAAAATAGGCAATTTTAAATGCTTGAAACGTTTAAATGCACTTCCGACGTAAATTTTATACTTGTTTTCTGCCATTCCATTTTTCCACACAAAAATTCGATATCGATATTTTATCGAAAGTACATATTTTGAGAACCCCTAAATACAATCAAGAGTATTTTAGAAAAAAAGGTGTGTGTGTCTTGAATATCATAACTTATAAAGGAACTTGTAACTTAACGACTTACGAGTGAGAAAGGAAGTAATATGACTGTTTGTGGTAAATTTCATCATGATTAGCATACATAGGTAAAAGAATGATCTTTTTTGTACGAAAAGTTTGTTTGTAAACTAAATAAAGAAAATTATCTAAATGAAACACATCTGATTTATTTTTATCTAAATTGAAAATTGCACGGGATGTTTAATAAATCATGAATAATACAATTAAGTATTAGGTTTTCATAATCTACATGGTTTATGAAATAAAATATAAAATATATATCATAGAAAAAAATTGTCACAATAGACCAATTTTCTTTATATTCTGTACAGAAAAAAAAATAGCAAAAATATTATACTTTGTTTTATCAATCGGAGCTTCTAGTTCGTTCAACAATATTTTCGGTATCATTGCATTAAAATTGTAGGAGAAGACAGATTTTGACAACATGTAAGAGCTATATATAATTATATTTTTTATGTTAGCTGGTTTGTGAAGGAATATTTGGTTTATCAATTTTGGTACCAATAATTAGAACACATGGAAATTATTACTTTAGTTCATTTGGTTTGTTGCAATATTAAAATATACTTTACGTATTATACTATATACATAGTGTATAGAGAAGTTATTGTATTCAACTAAAAATCCGACATTGAGATTTCTCAGAAAATGCATGTTTTGAAACCCCCTTAATGCCCAAAATATTAAACTCGGTCTTTAAGCTTAATGTCCCCAAAAATTGCAACTCGATTTTCATGGAAATCCCCCATTCTAAATTACCCTTTCATGTTAAAGGTCGTGATTTTCTCAAAAGCGGCTCATATAATTTCGATTAAGGTATCGTATATTATAAATATTTATCTAAAACATAAAATGCATATGTTAATTTTCTGAGAATAGTTTTTTTATTCTGGATGAAATTTACTGATTTTGCAAAACTGGTAAGACAAAGACAAAAACGTTTTGCACAAAAATTATAAATCCCGTTAAAACACATAATTAAAGTCATAAACATTTTTGTTGTTTGAAGAGCTGACCGATTCTGAGATATTCCTTGTTCTTGATTTTAGCTTTAAATACAATTACTTTTCTCATACTGGAATATGTCAACTCCTGGTTATACAAACGAATTTCAATCATATGGCAAATAGGTTTTAAAAGATTTGACGGTCTCTTTAGCTTCATGTATTTATTTGTTTTCCTTCTACTAACAAGGAAAAAGTAATAAGGCAATTCCTGGTAATGTTTATTTCGATTAACATGAAATAGAAGAATAAGCCTTTTAAGATTGGCGTTCTTTAACTTGATAGCTTCTATCGGACAATGAATGAAATTGGCGAAATAATATACGGTGCTCATTGTGCTTAGAGTTACTGGTCATTCGTTTTCTTAGAACAAGGAAAAAACATTATTTACTTTATTTACTTAGTACATAAGTAGAGAAGGTATTCCATTCCACCTAAAAATTCCATACCAAGATTTCACCGGAAATACATATTTTAGAGTCCATTGTATAAAATAACATTTTTAGGAAAAAAAAGTAGTAAAAACCCAAACTTGGTATTTAAGTTAAGTATCACTCACAGATGTCACACGAAGATTTTGAGGAAAATCCGCCCTCCCCAAACTACCTTTTATGTGGAAAAAATTTCCAAAACTTTCATTTTCTTAAAAATAGCAATAAACGATGTCAATTAAAATACCATATATTCAAAATATTTCCACACCAAACAAAACTATGAACATTTCTATGAATACCCTCTGAAGATCTCCTCATTCTGGCTGACTTTTGCATAACAGGTAAACTGCAAGGTAAGGACAAAAATGTACTACACAAAAAAATATATATGTCGTTAAAACACAAATTTATGTATTTTTTGTGGAGTTAATCATTTCCAATATATTTCTTATTATCGGTTTGAATTTTAATATATTTAAAATTTTCTCAACTACTAGCCATGTAAGAAAGAATTTCAAGCACATAGCATTCAGATTTTAAAAGATTTATCTATTGCTTTAATCTATTTCCTTTCTACTAACTAAGAAGCAAGTAATAAGACCATTTCTATCGTTTATCTTGTTTAGCATGAAGTGGATAGAAGGAATAAGCTTTTTAACAATAATGTTATAGAAACGAAGAGAAAGTAATGTGAGTGAAATTTTTTTTAACCAAAACTAATGTATAATATATATGGCTATTTCTGTATAGTATATCGCGATTAAAATTAAGTAGATAGAAGCATATGTTATACCCATTCATAAGTGTATCGCATCTCTTTCGTCTAACTTGGAGTCAGTTGAATTAGTGCCAATGAAATACTTTAAAAACAAGCGTGTACACACACCTCTTTGACGTTCTATGATGCACCGGCTATGCTCATTCATGTAGAACACTGAGGGGAGAAAGAACGACTGGGGTATGTCACACTGGGTAGACTCACAAACAGAAGTACTTCACTTTTATGTTGTTTATTGATACTTATTATTGAAGTACTAATCCGTTGGGCGACTCCCGACATAGTTTTTGTAGATGTAAAAATATATGCTTATAACTACTGCTATTTCCACGGCCTACAATGTTTCTCAATTCTACAATCGTCGATAGTTATCGCTTACTTCCCTACTATGCGACATATTAACTCACTGCAATATTTCGCGTAAGAATGTCACCTAATCGAACACCAACACTACAGCATCCACGTACATACAACATCCAATGTAAAGCCTACAGCCTATTTTCTTGTATGCCTAAAATATCCAATCTTAGGGCTCGTTTTTGATTGGTTGCAAAGTACCGCAAAAATAAACTTGTCACATGGTTAATTTTGGAAGTTAATTTTGGAAGTTAATTGTATTACACTCACGTGGACGCTCTTTATAATGGAAGAGTCCCGAGCTGCTAACTTTTAGGGAAAATACCTGTCTCTGTAAAACCTTTTGTTACTTAGGCCTCTAATGCGCTAAAATCTTGCCCTTACAAAAGCATTTGTGTTTCTGTAGTAACCTTGGTATATACAAGAAGTAACCTTAGAATATACAATAGCAACTTCTCACCCTAATGTTTTGTGTTCTGCAATCTGCTCAATCTTGGCTACTGAAGCAGATACATTTCCTATGTTAAACCTGTGCAAAATAATAATTAAAATAATAAAATACAAAGCGTGCTAATATACCGTTGCAAGTGACAGAGGGCGGAGAAAGTCTTGTTAATGTAAAATAAGAGTTTTTGGCAATTTTTGGTTTTTAAGCTCTCCTTCGGTAACTTGAAGTGTAAAGAGAAAGACTGCTATCTATAGTGAGGAATGTAGTCTGTCAAGGAGACGGTGATTACAGGACATTTGTAAGGAGCCGTGAGATGTAATCTGTGCCTCGGTACCTAACGTTTATACAGTCTAAAGATTAAAGCAAGTCGACATGTAACCTCCCCGAATGAATAATTGTACCGTAAGGTGGGAAGCAAATGAAAGTGTACGCTTTCCCATTTCCTACAAATTGAATGTGACTTAATTCGACTTACAATGTAAGAAGTGCACCTGATTACATCAGAAACTTTCAGAAGTTGCTAAAATCATGATAGAATAATGATTTTTGAGAAGGGACGTTTATGTAAAATACAGTATGTTCTTCATCTTTTTCTTCCTCTTGCTGATACCCTTCCATTTAAAGTGTAGTTTGGGGTGGGGGAATTTTTCTCAAAATCTTCGTGTGGCATCCCTGGAAGATACTAAACTTAAATACCAAGTTTGGTATTTTACCGACTTTTCGTTTTTGAGTTACCATGTTCACAGACATACACACCTTTTTTTGAAAAAAAAAATTTGGATACAGGGGATCCTAAAACATATATTTCCGGTGAAACATCGGTATCGAATTTTTGGGTGGAGTACAATACCTTCTCTATGCACTATGTACATAGGACGTGTAGAGAAAGTAATATGTTTAATAACTGTACATTGTGTGCTGATCCCAAAATTCCATTGTGTTTACATTTATTTCCCAGAAACTGCAATACATTGAAAGGAGTTTTAAAGAAAGGAAAATATTGATAGATACGAACTATCACTAACGAATATATCGGAAATGGCTAATGGCATAAACAACCTTACTTGGAATTAATTGTGCATGAAAACAAGGTGTATATTTTTGAGCAGTAAATTTTCATCTATCGCTTAGCATTTAATTTATATATATGTATCATTTCTTCTGAATAAAGTGGACTTGCACAGGTAATTCCCAGATAATTCAAGATATGTATTTTATTAATTTGTCACAGAAATAAGTGTAACTCACGAGTATTTTTATTTATTTAGTAATCCATTTTTCAGAAAATCGAAAATTCGAAAAAAGTTCCATAATGAATAGCAGATTAGGAATTTTTAGAAAACATTCGTGTACAACTTAAGAAAATACTGAACTTGTATACAAAACTTGCTTTTACCAATGTTTGTTAGTTAACCGACTTTTCGTTTTTGCGTTACACTTTTCGTAGACACATACTTACTGATCTTTTTCTAAAAATGCTTATTATGTGATCCAGGAAGTCCCAAAAATTTTCGTTGAAGCCTCGGTTCAAATTTTAGGTGGATTTCAGTAATTTCTTATTTTCTACATTGTAGAGAACTAAAAAAATAATACAAATATACATTTTAGATAGAATCAGACTGCATATCCAATGCTTTATTCAGAATTTGAACAACTGTTTTTCGTTTTATCGTGCCGTTACTCTGAGTTACCATGGTAAGCTGCAGAAACAACGCTAAATTCCCTAAACCAACGCATCATTTTTCTGTTACCCAAAAGGTGTTCTCAAATTTATTTTGAACAATGTGTAGACATAAGCTGGAATCAGACTACAAATGTCATCCTCTGGACATGAACCACAGATCTTCGGCTCACCGGGCAATTGTAATCATTGTTTGCTAGTCATTAGCGAGATTGAGCTTTTTAATGGTAATTCAGTTGGTTTAAGTAGCGGCAAGGCAAACCAAAACTCATTGTTTCAAATTCTGGCTATAGTCTTGTATTTCTGAGTCTTAGTCTATCCTTTCAACTATAGTCTATAGATGGTATGTGTAAAGGAACAATTAAAAATCAGTAACAGCTTTGGGAAATCTTATATTTGGAGTTTCGTTTCTGATTTGGTATGTGTTTTACAATTGAATCTGTCATAGCAGAAAGGTAACGACTTAGCTTTTCTAGGAGAATGAGTTTTACACTGGTCTGACACGTTTATGTTAGCAAGTCTACCCAGAAACGTTAAGAATGCATTGTAAACCTGTGAAAAATTAATTATTAAATTCATTGATGATATAAATAATAAGCATTTGTACTTTTTGTTTACCTAAAGAAAGGAAACTTACAAAATAAATCTAGTTTTATTTATTAATTGCCTATGGTTCTATTTTGGGCGTGAAAGACCGCTTAATTTACTCAGAGTCCTCTGTATCAGATTTAGGCTCTTTAACGTTTGGTAAATCTAGACAAAGGACATTACTTCCCTTCGGAAGGAAGCCATTCTAAGGAATTTTACCCCTAAAAATCATCGCCTCCCGCCCTTACAAATTCCTATCACTACTGAATATAGCAGCTTCATGTGTCCCATTCATATATTTATTTTTAATTTTCTCTAGCACGTGTGGGCAATATACACAGTAGATAGAGAAGGTATTGTATTACACCCAAAACTTTGATACCGAGATTTCACGGAAACACATGCTTTGAGACTTCCAGAATAAAAAAAAAAATATTTTTAGAAAAATGTCCGTGAGTGTCTCACTGAGAGTGTAAGTGGTGTATGTCTGGCTGTCTGTGGGCAGCATAGCTCAAAAGCGAAACGTCGGTTGAAAACCAAACTTGGTATTTAAGTTAAGCATCTTCCAAGGATGAGACACGAATATTTTCAAGAAAATCCCTACACTCTCAACCACCCTTTACATGGAACAATTTTCGAAAATTCTTCGATTTTTTATTCAAATGTCATAATATGTTTCATATATTTTCATGACAAACGAAATATACATCTTGAACTTTCTCTGAATAGCTTCTAAAAACCTCTTCTTTTTTATGACTTTTGTATAGCTCGTATACTGTAAGAGGTAGATAACAACATACTACACAAATAATGTAGATCTCATTTTTTTTTTTAAATACAGTTCCGGAGGCTTGTCAGGGCTCCGGCGCTGTATTCCTTTTTTTTTTTTTTCTCCATTTTTTTTTCAGTTTCCTTAGTAGACCTTATTACTCTTAACGCTTTCCTTTTACTTGTATATACACAACCATAGACACATTTACAAACACAAAAACACCCATGCCCAAAGCGGTACTCGAACCCACGATCCTGTGCACCACGAAGCGCCAAAGCGAGACACTTTAGCGAGCGCGGCCACCGGGATCGGCAGATTAAAACACACAGTATTCATTGATAGTGTATATTTAACAATTTCCAAGATATTTCTTGTTATTGGTTTCACTTCTATAGCACTTAATCTTTTCGCAAGCGGGAAGTTATCTTTCATTTCATCTCTTATTTTATTTCCACAATGCAAAAGAGAACCGAATTTCAATTGTTTCCCCATAGAGGTAGATTTTAAAAAAAATGCCTTATATCCGTTTTACTTACACATAAGCAAGTAATGAAATATTTTCTTGTAATGTTTATCTCGATTACTATGACGTAGATAAAAGAATAAGCTTTTGTAAAAAAAAGTTTTGAGAAACAACTAGAGAAAGTCATGTGAATCAAACACATTAGATTTTTTTTCATAAATAATTTTTTATTTCTCTCGATTTTTTCTCTTAATCGCTTTTTCGAGAATTACATCTTCTGATAAAAATAACCGATTTATTAGAAAGTATGTTCACTAAAAACGGGGGAGGTTACAAACTCTTCAGCTGCTTTGGTGCGACCGCTGCGGAAACCGAGCACCCGTGGTACATCTGTTGTAAATAGAAGTATCTACGTCGGCATGAACATGCGAGTTGCTTCCGCAAGGGAGCTCTTCGGATTGGGTTAGACTCAGCGTAAGCCATAGGAGTTTGGATACGTATGGACGGTGATGCCTGGACTGAGTTGTGAGACGTCTCAATATCCTTCAGCACTAAACTGGAGAGCTTCGTATACAGGAACTAGTAACTGTAGCCCCCCTGCAAGGGCTTCGGTAGTCATCACCCTAAGGGGTTAACGCGCAAGTGACATATCCGCCTCCGTCCTTGCGCCATCAAGTGTGGCCGATGTATACAACTGGTACCGGTCCAACGGAATATGTTGCAGGGTCGGTTGGCACACCTAGCTTATGGCTCAGGTATCTAAGAGGAAATATGTAGTAAAACAATTTCTGCTAATGTTTAAATCGTTAGCATGAAGCAGACGGAAAAATACGGTTTTAGTAGAACAGTTTGTTGGAAAATAGAAAAAGAAGGTCGTGTGACTAACACAGCAGATTAAATTTTTCCTCTAAAAGTCAAAAAATTGGTCGATTTTTGATTTTGGCCAAAACTCAGGCCTTTCTTGTTTTTTTAATTTTTTTTTTTCATTCTCTCTCCCATATATAAAATGTATATACACTGGATGGAGAAGGTACCTATTGTTTTCTATTAAAACATTTGACGTCAAGATTTCACCAGAAACTTATCTTCTGAGACTCCTGATTCCGATAAAAAAACTTTTTTTAGAAAAAAATGTTTGTGTGTGTGTGTGTCTGTTGACAGCATAGCTCAAAAACCAAAAGACGTTTAAATACCATACTTGGTATTTATGTTTGGTATCTTCCAAGGATACAAAAATACCCCCATCAAAATATACCTTTTATATGGGCAAACTTTTGAACATTTTCTTTAACTCAAAAATGGCTCTAATGATTTTGGTTAAAATACGGTATATTAAAGATATTTATATCACAAATAAAATGTATACATTTTAAGTTTCTGGAAATAGCCTCTCTAAGACTTCTTTACACAGGATGAGTTTTTCAGAAGTTTGCATAACGGTTAGAAAGTAAAAGATACACAAAACTTACAACACAAAAATGGTAAATCTCTTAAAACACATAATTTACGCCATTTACATGTGTCTTGTAGAGTTGACCTATTTCGAGATATTCGTTGTTATTGGTTTCACTTTTAAACTTTTTTTTCACCATGCAACTACTTATAAGGAAGCAAGCAACAACAGCAATTCCGATAACGTTCGTGTCAATGACTAGATAAATTAATACTTATCTTTTGAAGAATAATTTATATATGCAACAGCTAGAAAAAGTTATGTGTATGTAGCACATCAGATATTTTTTGATCTGTTTTTGTATGCTTTAGAAATGTAGGCTTATATTTCTTCATTGCAGTCAAGTAACTCTAGAAATTGTGAAATATTACTTTCGCTTCTTTCTCTTAACACTCTCTACGTATGTTGTTGACCTGTTTGTTACACAATCAACTAGATTCGGAAATCCGGTAATCTGGTGTAACTTAGTCATTTAACTTTAGCCTTTGCAGCGTGTTGTGGGAAATTAAATTGTGTAACTAACTGCCACCTGCAGTGCATTTGTGAAACATCAGTGCACAATGCTGGAATCAAATGTGATTAAAATACGACAAAAGTTTTAACATTCCAAACAGTTTAACACCCGAGTTCACTGCATTTCTGACGAAAGCTTAATAAACATGATGGTTATATTCATATCCTTTTCCTACCCATTCTTCAAAACACTATTGTTTCAAAAGCTTATTCCTCTGCCCACCTGATATTGAGACACACTTTTGCATAAATAGTTTTTGATACATTTCCTTGTAGTTACAGGGGACATAACCATGCAGCAATGTCCTGACTATTCAGGTGTGTTGTGCAACCCAGGGAAGCAGTCCGTGGATTATTCCATTAAACTGGTACCTATTACTTTCTCTACACGTACTAGTACATAGTGTATAAAGAAGGTATTGCATCCCACCCAAAAATTCGATACCGAAATTTCAACGGAAATACATGTTTTTGGTCCCCCAGAATCCAAAAAGGTATTTTTACAAAAAGGTACGTTTGTTTGTGTCTATGGGCACATAGCTCAAAAACGAAAAAACCGTTGAATACCAAACTTAGTATTTATGTTAAGTATCTCACAAGGATGGGATACGAAGATTTTCAAGAAAATCCCCCCACCCCCTACTATCCTTTCCATAGAACTTTTTTCGAACATTTTGATTTTCTACATTTATGAATTTTCTGGGAATATCTGAAGAGCACTTTATTCTGAATGAATTTTGCGTAGCTACATAACTGTAAGAGATGGATAAAAACTTACCACACAAAAATGTAGAGCATGTTAAAATACACGATTTGTGTTGGGTACATACATTTTTTCGTAGAGTTGATAGTTTTTGAGATATTCCTTGTTTTTAGTTTCAGATTTGATAAAATTATACTTTTCTCATACAGGAATTTGTTAACTCCTGTCCATACAAACAATGGAATTTCAGTCACATAGCAACCAGCTTTTGACTATCACTTTAACCTTATTTCGTTTCTACTTACAAGGAAGCCAGTAATAAGAATATTTCTGCTAATTTTTCATTAATTAGAATATCGCCCCCTGGCCCGTGCAAGAACGGAAGTCGACGCATAAACTCCTAGGGGATGACTATCAAAGACCTAGTGGGGGACGGCAACCTAGCATGCCGTTTACTAACTCTCCAGGTTAGTGCCACAAGACATTGAAGTGTTTCACACTCCGTCAAGACATCACTCACTGCCCAAGCGTACCTTATCTCTCGTGTTTCGAGACTCCTGCCAAGCTGAGACCAACCCAATCCAAACAGCTCCCTTCAGGGAGGTGCCTCGTGTACGGCCCGGCTACTTCTAGTAGCGTCAGAAGTCCCATGATGTTCGGGGCTCACCGAGTTTACACGGAAGCAGCTGAAAAGTTCGGTACCTCCCCACTAAAGGGAAGTACAAGTTAAGAGATAGTCAAACCTTTTAAGAGAGGGTCACCATGAGATAGCTTTGGAATCCGCTCTACATATCCAAGAGATAAGAGAAGAATACAATTATTTTCTTCTTGAGAAAAATATAAATATTTGAAAATGCAATTAATTATAAAGAATACCTGGGGAATGTTTAACCTCACAAAAACGTTTAATTGATATAGACTGTATGCTTTACGAGAGGTACAGTTTATCTACTACTGTGGCACCGTAGCCAAAACTCAAGTTTTAGCCTTTGCTAAAGGTTTCTTAATTATTTCTAATTCGCAAGTTCGGCCCTATGCGCGAGCATTGAAACCACTAATAGTCCATTTGATGCTCTATGCCTACGAAGTATGGGACATGGCATTAGACACCTGGCTTCTCTGATTTTGGCGGATAGAGAATAGAGGACTCCGGTCCATTCATTCTGTACGTCGGTGTAGTGAGACTACTATATGGAGCTTTGGCCCTCCTATATGCAGAAGATGTAATTAGGTGCCGGTCTCAAAAATTGTACGCTAGAGTGGGCCAACATGAGAACACACTTGTCAGGGGACTACTTAGCAACTGAACGCCGATAGAGGCAGTACCGAGTCCCCCATACGGCTTGCGGGTACCACCGGTAACAACGAGTTATATCCAGCAAACAGCAAACAAGCTGAACTAAGCATTCCCTCTCCCTCCCAACCTTGGGAGTGGTCAAATAAAATCAATGCCAACAAAAATAATTATTTAAACAAGCTAAACACCAGCAGAGCAAAGGAAAAGGATTTTACTCCTGAAAAAGCAACATTGAGGAATCTATCAATAGCGTTACCTCCTTAACACCAACACCCGAAACTCCAGCAAACCTCAACCATCCATCATTCCTGTGGTTAAACTCTTACCAGGTTAGGTACACAGCAACAACGTAGGGTCCCCACGAGTCTACTAGATCTCGCATCATGGGGGCTGACTCTCTACATTTTGTCAGCAGTTTAAGAATTCAACTCTCACGGACTACTAAACCCATTCAGTTGCTCTAACCACTGAGCTACCATGACAAATTGCCAACATGACATTAAGTTGCCAAATTGGCATGTATTTTTTCGTAAATCACAAGGAGATTTGAAATAATTTTAAGATAACACCAAAATGGCAACATGTAATGTATATGGTACTTTAGGCTTATTTATTTGATTCTTATAAATCACAAGGTGCAGATGGTATTTTCCCAGCCCTATTGGGAAAAGCTAGGAAGTCCATCACAACCAATCCTATGCAGACTGTTTAGAATCTGTCTAGCAATCTCACATGTATCGACATCTTTGAAGTCAGTAAGAGTAGTCTTTAATCCTATACCAACTCACATTCACAATCAGGAAAATCACTTGTGCCAATCAGTTTATTAACATTTATATGAACAATGATGAACAAAAGGTACTGATACCACATAAACAGAGCGAAAACTTAGCCCAAAGCAGTATGCTTATCAACAAGAAACATCACTTCATCTTTTGCTGAAGAGATCTTTTGCTCTGTACTATCAAAACATTACTTTTGGAGCATTTCCTGATATAGAAGGTGCTTTCGATAACGTGTCACTAAAATATATACTCCTGGGAGCAAAAACGCAGCAAAAACGATGGGCAATACCTGCAGAAGGCGGTGAGCAAACACCCTGCTAGAAGCCAGGAAGATTTTCATTAATATGTTTGAAGATACTCAGCAAGTATCAGCTACCAGTAGATGCCTGAAGGTAGAACTTTTATTTCCACTTCTGTGGGATATAATTGGGATAATCCTGGAAAAATTAAACGATTGAGGCTTCTGTACCCAAGGATATGGCATACTCATCTAGGGTAATTTTGCCATCGCTGTATCTGAACTAATACTTGAAGCTTTAATACAAGTGAAAAAGTGGTACAAGGAAGTAAACTTTTGGGAAGATACCTCTAAGACAGCACTTATTTCTTTTGTACATAGAAAGAAAATGGAGGACTTTTTAATGAAGAACAGCATATTAGCTCTAATTTTAAGTACCTAGCTTACTTCTAAACAGAACATTGCATGGTGTTTATTTCTAAAAGAAGTAATAAACGAAGTTAGACTTACTGCTAGACAATAAATTATATGGGTCTTGCAGGAAACAAAAGTAAAATAGCTGTTTTGGTATCTAGAAGAACCTTTGATAAAACACAGGGACTCAAACTAAATATGATGCTTTGGCTGTATGAAATGGAGATCAGAAACAGGTTCAGTATGAGTCTGCTGTACAAGCTGCAAAACCTGTCGCAGGCAGGGTAAATACAATAGAGGAAATGGTGCTGTACACGGACAGAGATGCGGAAACACACGAAGTGAACGGACAGCCTGACTCATATCACTTGAACTACCAAACCCGACAGCGAGGGAAGAGTTGTATCACAATACTATGTGCAGCACAATAGCACTCGAATAGCCAGGATTACCAGAACTACGTTACGGTTTAGCGTATGAGTCACACACGTAAGACAGACATGGAAGGCTTGGCGGAAAAGTTATTCTTTATTCCTGAAGCTGAAAATAAGTTAGAAAACTGTGAGTATATCATTACCGAGAATAAAACAAATAAAAGAAAAAAGTGATTAATGAAAACAGTTCAATGCCAAGGTTGAGAGTTTGGATGATATATATGTGTACTTAAAAGTGGTTGCATATTCAAATATTCAACATAGGTATTTGAAAAGGAGCTCAGAAACAAATAAAGGTCACATACCTGCATAAAAAATGTAAACGTTATGTTACCGCATTGCTATATTGTGAGGATCTACGGCCATTCAACATAATGCGAGGGTCAGAGTTTAATAAACTTTTTAAGTTCTTGTGGCATCTGGTGCAAAATATCCAAATGCGCATCTAGATAAGGTGAAATCTTCCCCAACCTACCACTATAGAGTGTTTGACATCGCTGATACGGTCATATCAAGAGTTAAGCTTGCCATGCTCGAAGAGCAAGTTTCTTCATGTGGACGGATGATTTTCGTAAAACAGCTTACATTACGGTCACTAAATTGATAAATGATCACATTGGATATTGAGCCTTGTTCATTCACCATTTCCCAAAGAAGAGAGAGCTGTGGCCAATATTTTGAAATTAGTAGATTTGCGGGTAGAACAGATATTAACCTTTGGGCTAATAAACCAAAATGATGATGTTCTTAAAATAGCTAACAAGATATTGTACAGGACTTTTTAACTAAAACAGTGATTGCAGGTAATACAACCAAATTTAAGTTTCAGTGTAAGCGCAATTACAACCCAACTCCCATCACTACAACAATTTTAAGTTCCGGGCTTCATAGTTTATACCAACTATTAAGTTAGTCATTCAGAATGAAGAGTGCTTAAGGGCTTATGTCAAAAATTCAAAATATGAATTCCAATTATAATGAAAATATGTTTATATATATATATATATATTTATTTATTTATTTATTTGAATCAAAATATTTGCAATATTTTTCCAAAAATAAAACTTTTCGAAAATGTTCCCATGTGAAAGACAGTTTTTGAGCGGGTTTCTCGCCAATCTTTTTGTCATATCATTGGAAAATGCTTCAATTAAATAAAATTCTTTTTATTTAACCATATTGCTTTTTGAAGTTATTTTGTTAAGTATTTTCTAAATATGCATCTTCTTTATTTCTCATGAATTTTCGATATGAAATATTTAAAGTTATCTTTATAAAAGCTTGAAGCCCTTTATTATTCAATATTTTTTTTCCTTTATAATTTTCGTTCTGGTGTATTTCATTTTCATCAGTTAACAGTAGCGGAACACACCTAAAACTTTCACTAATTATATTTAACAGATTTTTATGGCATTAAGCTATTTATTGGTTAGTTTTAACATTGGTAAGATAGATTATTTAAATGCAATTTCTACTTGAACAGAGCCTACTTGGTACTTTAAAACTTCATTTAAGTTTAAGATTTGAAAGTCATGATTTCGCAATCAGTTTCGCGGTTCCTTAAATGCTTTGTTGGAACAGTCTAATGTTAGGTAGGCTAGAGTGAAGTCAGAAATAAAAGGAAAGTTCACGGTGTTACTACTTGTATTTTAATTAATATTTATACTTCTTTTTAATAGAATATTTGAAATCCGAGAATGTAAACTGTGCAAGTTATTTCACATATATGTGTTATACTGACAGATAAATTATATTGCATAGTGTTGTATTCCATAAAATCAATACCTACATGGGTTTGTGTTATTGGACTTTGTGTGACAAAATGAGGAGAATATAGTTGGCGATGTTCAACGGGGGAAAAAGGTAATTGACGTTGTGGTGATGAAATTAAAATAGATAAAAGTAAAAAAAAAAAACAAACACCGTGATTGGCCCAAATACAACCTATTTCTACCCTGGATTTTTCACTTGATACATGAGCGAAATAACCACAGTAATTACAGAAAATAACTCACCAACAACGTCATGCAGTGTCGCAGATTCGCTGCAGCTAATGAAATGAGGGTAAAAGGCCACCATCATGAGACCGCCATTCTCAGCCTGAAACAAAATATGAACAACAGTTCATAGCTTGCATTTTGAATCACAGCACAGAGCTTTAAATGTTTCAATTCTCTCCCTAAGAAATGCCTAATGCACAGTAATTTAAATAACTTTTCCTAGTACCTCATGATAAATGCTTACACGCTCAAGTGTATTTTTCTTTTCTTTACAGTAAGCACGGGAAGTATTTTCTGCACTCAAAATTCAATACCAAAATGTCATCAGAATTCGAAAAAGGAAGTATGCGACTCGAAGATTTTTCAATAAACTCTCCCCCAGTGCAACATACATTTTGCATGTAAAAAGTCTAGTAATTTTTTCTGTTCTCAAATATAGCTGTGAGGATTCCATTAGAATGCTGCATGTTTAAGGCATGTTAATGACAAATAAAATTGATATGCCCCTTGCTCCTTTTTATTTTTGGACGAGTTATTTATAACTGATAAATCGTAAAATACAAATAAAATCTTCAGCAGAAAAGTAAAGATATCATTAAAGGAAGAAATTTATATATTTGATATTTTTGTGAAGATATCCACTAATATTGGTTTAAATTTTTAAGTTATACTTTTCTCAAATGCTCTCTCTAATGATACCTTTAATAGCCGACTGTAGCTTTACCAAATGTATTCTACAACGAAATGTGCAAATGTGACCTGAAAGTTTATTTGTTTAACATGAAATAGTTACGATAATAATATTTTATAAGAATAGTTTGTAGAATAGTAAGTGATCAGTAAGCCATTTAAATGCAACGTATCATATTCTTGTTCATGTAATATTATGTTTACTATTTACAAGTTATTCTGTGTAATTTTGTACCATTCTAAAGCTTTTAAACACTTTCACGAGTTCACATTACTTTTACTTAAAACTATATCCTAAAAATTCGATTTAAATTGCTGACAAATAGTTTTTATTCATCGTTTGACACTGAGTTATGAGCGGCTGAGCTCAGCTGTCTCTTTGGCTCAGCTGCAGCCTCCGAATTCTGTCACAACTAACTCTCCCTCGAACCTGACAGTTCCTCTCATATATTCTCCACAATAATTTTTTTCAAAACAGGAGGCCTCTCTTGAGCCGGCCACCAAGGAAGTTTCCACGACTACCGGAAGGCGCATACAAAGCGTTTGTTTCCTGGACATTATTGTACTGTTACTTTGATTTGAGGAAATCTGTAATAGCGCAGAAGTGGCAAGGAAGAATCTCGGTCCTTTACCGAGCTCCTTGGATTTTTTGAGAACACTGTCCGTCGGCTGTTCTCCCTTCAGGTCTGAACGAATTCAGCCATGGATAGCTGCGACATGCACCTTCTCTTCCTTCCTAGTATATTGGCCGCCTTCTTGTCATGACATCCATATTGGAGGGGCTCCTTCCTTTCCGATGTACTGATATGAAGTCCTATTCTTAGACTCTATGGACTCAACGGACGAGCTGGCCTCCTAGATTCTTGAAGCTCAACAGTTAGGTGGGGGCAGAATGGACAGCGCAGAGATGAAATGGCTGACCGTACAGTATTTGTGCGAGTATCCTAGTGTCTTCACCACCGGGTAAAATAGTAGTCTGTTCTTTTTCGCCTTCGATAACGTTTTGCTATTGTGCGACATTACCGCTTCTGACCATCCATATATATGGTAATATATTATCAAAGGAAAGGATAGGAGTGTAAGAGAAGAGGAGATAAAAAGGAAATAGTGTCGTGGGTTCTTTAAGTACCGTTGATGCATATCCGTCAGTGGCTGTTGATTCTTAGCGGGTAAGGATTGGAGGGAGATGAGTGCTTTAATCATCGATTTAAAATAAATGTGCTCTAAGCAGCGAGTGATGTGGCTCTAGCGCCTGGTGTTGAGTTGTTTGCCGCGTGTCGTTGGTTGGCGGAGCAGAGATTGTTTATCAAGTAGTTGAGAATCAATGATTGGTTGTATTCCAGTTTGTCCATGTGCTCATGTAGTGTATCGATAAATGCATAGAAATTGGAAACCTTATCCAGAATCCGTGTGAGGCTTTCCTGAAGTAGTGATTCGCATTTTGTCCTGGGTTACTGTGACTGCCTGTACTATGGTCTCATCGACGCAGGTTGAAGGAAGTGTGTTGATACTGTGTTTGCTGGGAGTCGACCGAAATGGAAGTACGACTCGAGGTTTCGTGCTGTGTGCCAGGTTTCGGCTCCCCAAATTATTTATCCAGTCTGTACAGCTTACACTGTGCGAGTTAGCTTCAGCCACATTGTGTTGAAGCGTGGTCTGAGGTCTGGAGAGCCTAGTTGAGGCTGTGGCTAGCTGTCGTGATGAGCACTATTTTGCTTCGATGGCTGCAAGGCGTTTTGCTGCAAAGAGCCGCAGCACCTCTGCCTTGTTGCTGATAGTAGAGATTTTGTTATGGATGGCGGTTGCAGTTGTCTTTGGCAGCTTTAAGAACCGTGGTCAGTGTGGCAGCGATGGCCGGGGTGGCAGAGCCGGTTGTGTCTGGCACATGAAGTGATCTTTGCCCCCGCAGATGGAGCTGAACCATTGACATCGGATCAGGTCGTGCCCGTGTAGCTGGTGGGGGTGTTTGGAGAGTGGCACTTTAGTGGCCTCCGAGTGCCCGTATTTGCAGCAGCGGCAGGGATTGTGGCGTATGTTGATTTCAATCGGCCGTAATGGCTCATCAGACACATACTTGTACGCCCGGTCAGTTCAGTGAGTACGCCCGGTTCAGGAACGTGAGGCAAAATATAAATGACGTGTTATTTATGGACGCTCTTTAACAACTGTGGTTCTCAGATTCTAAATTGGGCATCAAAGACTGCTTAATTTTCTCAGAGGCCTCTCTATCCGGTTTGAGGTTCTTTTATGTGCCGTATATCTACGACACGGGACCAACGGCTTTACTTCCCTTCCGAATGAAGCCATGCTAAGGATGTTTACACCCGAAAAAATCCATCGTCCTCCACCGGGTTTGAACCCGCGACCTTGGGTATATGAAGTCAGCATGATAACCATTACACCACGCAGGACGAAG
The DNA here is from genome assembly GCA_030762935.1 of Hymenopus coronatus. NCBI lineage: Eukaryota > Metazoa > Arthropoda > Insecta > Mantodea > Hymenopodidae > Hymenopus > Hymenopus coronatus. The sequence continues at coordinate 85,335,132 of CM060881.1, read as the reverse complement.
GAACGTGAGGCGTAATAGTGTGTAGGTCCACTGGTAGAAGTGATTCTGGAGGCTCTGACCAATGATGGCCATGGAGATTGCAGAGCCTCCAGGATGCTCTAGTTGGCAGGAGACTCCACAGACAACGGCGCTGAAAGTCCCGAAGGCTCGGCACCTTTCGTCTTGGCTGGTTTCGTCGGTGGAGCGGTGGTGTCTGAAATCGGCATAGTCATCCTTGAATTGTGTGTTGAAGCGGTGACGGATGCAGTGGGCTATTTGCGTCTGTGGCGGCTGATGCGGCCCCGATTGCCGGCTTGGCGTTCTCCCTTTTCTTTGTTCCCATGGCGCTGCAGTGTGTCTAGTACAGTTGCTGGGAGCGGCATATCCTGAGTCTGGGATAGAGCTCTTTTAATACCGATGTCGCTGGCATTGGTTTCCGCGATATAATCGCCGCCCGATTATGAAAATCATAAGAGAGACGCACTATAGAATGCTGACTTCAACCTGGAAGGCACCCTCGCTCTCTTCTGTCCAGACTTGTGGGGAAGTTCGCAATTTTGGAGAAACCTCTGACTAACCAGAGGTAGTAGCTGCATAGGCTACTGTGCAACTCTCGTTTATCTCTGCTAGTTCTTGAAACTAAGTATCAGCTGTGGTATTTACCTGCATTTTCATGTTTTGAATTATGTTTTATACAAACACAGATCTCACGCTCATATAATTATAAATATTTAGGAAGACGAAGGTTGTTAATAAATGTTTATTGAATGACACACCAAAACACACACATATGTAGACCTTTTTAAGATACATTTGTGGATATATGGACCCCAAAACATACATTTATTGTTAAATATCGAAATCCAATAAGGTGGAATACAATACTTTCTACTAAAAATTAGCAGAGAGGGTTAAAAATTATATATAAAATTGAGACCAAATTGAAAACTGTGAACGCAGCCACGCGTTAACAGGATATTTGCGTTTGATAATTACAGAGATATAAATATTAAAGGCATCAAGAATGATAAACTAAATAGACAAAAACCAAATAGTGCATTTTGAACACAAACATTTATGACTGCATTATTTCTATGCTATTAATATATTTGTATTAATTACGCTAAAAACACAATTTACAAACATATGAGACATTCATAGATAAAAAAACAGCAACAAATCCCCTTAAACAAAAGCGTTCGATACGGTAGGCATAGTAAAACCATGGACAATTAGGAAAAGAATGATACCCACAGAAAATAATCAAAATGAATAAAAATATGTATTGCAACTCCAAAATAATAGATATAGGAATTTATAAAACCAACACAATTTCAATTAACATTTTAATATGTATTTAAATTAGTTGTAAAAGTATAATAAACATTTAATTATTTAGGATGCAATTTTAACTACAGGGCTGGAATTGAAAGAGAAATAACTAAAACTATTTTGAGGTTTAAATGATGTGTGGAACTATACATAGATCATTGACTAACAAAACAAGAAAGGAAACAGGTTGCACTTCTATAAAAGCAATGGCGATCACTAGTATATGGAAGTGAGACATGGGTCATTACAAAGCAAATGAAAAGCCGATTACAAAGTCTAGAGATGCATTTTTTGAGGAAAACAAAAGGATGTACAAAATTAGCCATATTCGTAACGAAGGTATAAGAATAGTACTTAATATAGTTTCAATAAGTTATAAAATTGAAAAATATTAAAATCAATAAATTCAACATGTTTTAAGAATGCCAAAAATCAAGATTGCCTAAGGTTTCATTTCATACCAACCAAATAGAAGGAGAGAGGCCGACCCAGAAAAAGGTGGAGGGAACCACTGTGAGCAGCAACAGACATGGTGATCATGCCGTGAAGTGAAGAAGAAGAAGATATTTTTGTATCTGTCCGCGTCATAGTAACTTCATATTATAAAAGTTGTAACATTCATCCAATTATCGTATTGGCTTAAGACAACTTTCACACTTTCGGGTTGCTACAAAAACCACTTTGTGCAAATTCACATACTTCAGGATTAAATCTCTAAGAATATTTAATTATTGTGTCGTGATAATTGTACCAACTACTAAAAGAACTCATTGGATAGTAAGTAATAAATAGTTAAAGAAGAGTTATAGTGCATTACAAAAGACGCCAACGAGTTACAAAGCTAAAGATATAACATTTATTCTCAATTCATAACCAAATACATTGTGTTATTACTAAAATATCGACTAGATGCGAACTAGATATGAACTTAATCACCGACACAACTTGAGTCAATTTCTGTAACAGTTTCCAGAAATACAAAGGGCAAACAAACGTTCACAGCGAAATGCAATCATGGTTAAGATAGTCAACAATACTACTCGAAGAACACACACAAATTAAGTCTCAGCATTCCGCGAAGTAAACAAATTTAGCGATATAGGTGAATTTGCTAAACTGTTCCAGCTAAAAATGGTACCAAGATGAACACCAGAGCAGCGACACAGTTATCCCGAGACCAGAGGATCGAAAACCGCTAAAAACCTTCGTCATCATTTCACTGAGGAAAGCTCTGTCTCTCAATTTTGTCGTTCAGTTTAACCGTACAGAACATAAATCTTCATCCCTTTCTCTAGAAAGCCGTTTTATCGACGGTGACAATTCAGCGCGAAGAGTCCTTCCAAGCATAGCTTTGAAGTTGAAAGCTTGTTGTCAACTATGAGCAATTGTGGCACCTATGAGTTGCCATTCCGTAGACATGTCACTTCGCGAACATTCTACGATTTCCTCAGCAACACATTTGCCAGACAGTAAACAGCACATGAACAGCATCCAATTTTGTCTTTATCTTCTCGTAACTTTTCCCATCTAAAAGTAACCAGTGAATCAGTGAATGATTGTGCACGATTCATTTTAACCAAAATATATTGAAGGTCTAACTGAAACGCCTACCAAATCCAAACTAAGTTATGAATCGGTAGCTAATTTGCTTCGTGATGTTTAACAAGTAACAGTAATACGTTGGTAACATCAATTTACTTTAGGAACGCCATTTATTTAGAAACAAGAAACGTTCTTGTCTATTTTAGCAGGAACGCGCGATTATTTTTAAACAAGAGTTTCCTAATTTAATCTATTAAGGAATTAAATATTCATCAACAGTTTTACTTTATCTACCCTGTAAGTACAATGTATATAGTGCATAGAAAAGGTATTGTATTGTACCCTAGAATTCGTTAACGATATCTCACCAGAAGTGCAGGTTTTGAGACCTCTGAATCAAAAAAACATTTTTAGAAACGAGTCCGTGTGTCTCTGTGCGTGTTTGTCTCTAGACAGCATAGCTAAAAACGAAAAGTAGTGTAAGCACCAAACTCGGTATTTAAGTTCAGTATATTCCAAGGATGGGGCCTGAAAATTTTCAAGAAAATCCCCCCCTCCACCAACTACCCTTTACATGGAATATTTTTTTTCGAAAAATTTTATTTTGTCAAAATTGTCTCTAACAATTTTGATTAAAATGTCATATATTGAAGATATTTTCATTTTAAATGAAATATATATCTTGACTTTTCTGGATACCTCGACACTCTAGATGACTTCTATGTAACATTTATATGACTGGTAAAGCGGAAGAGATAGACAAAAACTTGCTGAACAAAAAATATAAATCGTTAAAACACACATTTTATATTATGTATACTCATTTTACATATATTTTATAGAGTTCAACATTTTAGAGATATTCCGAGCTATTTGGTTGCAATTTAAGATAATTTTTTTTTAAACGGGAAGTCATTCCTAGCAAACAGAGGGAACGGAATTTCAATTGTTTCACATATCAAACGGCTTTAAAAGATTTGACTATTTTCTATTTGCAAAGAAGCAAGTAATAAGACTAATTCTGGTAACGTTTATCTTGATTAGCCTATTGTAGATGAAAGAACAATCTTTTGTAAGAAAATTTTGTTTATGCAACAGCTAGAGATTGTTTTTCTTCATCTCACACTTATCTATAATAGGTATACGATATTTCGTATTCCACTCAGAGGTAATCGTGAATTAATCGGATATATGCATATTAAGGTCTCCTGAAATCAAAATGAGCATTAAAGAGAGAGAGTGTGTGTGTGTGTGTGTGTGTGTGTGTGTGTGTGTGTGTGTGTGTGTGTGTGTGCATGTGCGTGTGTGTGTGCATGTGCGTGTGTGTGTGCATGTGCGTGTGTGCGCGCGCCTACCTTAATTCGAAATAAAGTATTGAAGATTAACAAAAAAAAAAAAAAAAATTACTTAGCCACCTTCCAAAGAGTATGAAATTTTTAATTTTAATATTCTCAAAATTTCTTGGATTAAGGCATGTGACATTTTGTAAATCCACAGTAGGTAAGATATTAGTTAATACATACAATACGTGCCAGGTATACAAATTCTTGCATAGTAACAAAGGGTTTGCTGTCTAATTTGTAATTTTAATTAAAATACTGCACTCCATATAATTTAGAAAAATTCATATATAAATTCAGATTTTACAAGAAATTAGCAAATAGATCTATCATTAGATTGATAACATTAATCTCTAACTATTGCACTCTCCAAAAGTCTTAATTTTTAAAAAAGTAATAATTTTCTTTATGAGAGACAGCATAACAATTTGGAAAAAAGTTACCAAAAAAATTGTATCCGGGGGAAAAATGTTGGGAATATGTTTGCGAGTAAAATGGTTTAAACCGAGATCTTCCATTTATAGCTTACTTAATTACTTAATTGGCAGTTACGATTTGCCGAGTGAAAAAACGATATATCTTGTTAAAGGCCTGGAAAGATATTTAATATATATATTAAAAATAAGTTTTTTATTTTACTACATTTTTTGTTAAATATACAGATGATCATGTTCAATTAACATATATTTAAGATATTCTCATAACCAATACTATATGTATATTTGATGATCCTGAAAGGCTTTTCATTCTCAATAAATTTCATATCATTCTGAATAACTGATGAACAATAACACATAGATCATAACTTAAGTAATATCAAATATTTAACGTGGCATTAAACATTTGCGAATTATTTTGTGCTCTTTGTTTGGATTTTCAAATACATATAACATCCTTTATATAGTATAAATTCATCATTTCTCTATTTTTAATGATGGAAAAAGCGGTTTTGCAAAGCCAGTACAAATAAACCCTTATGTTAAAGATTTGGCTATCGTTCAATCTCTCCACTATACTCTCCATTACACATGTGTAATTATATTTCGATTCACCTGAAGTAAATAGAAAAATAAATGTTTGCGAGACTCCTTTTTAGAACAAAGGTAAGGGTAAACTATTGCGAATTTAACATATGAATTCTGAATAGGAAAACACCAATTACTTTTTAAAACCGTTTCTTTTTATTTGTTACTTTTGATGTTTTTATTTTATTTTATTATTATTATTATTATTATTATTATTATTATTATTATTATTATTTTGTGTCGAGGTATGAAAACCACAAATCTGTGATAAATGACTCAATTAAAGAGACCCTAAACACCTCTTTTGATCTATATTGGTACCTTTCACCAAGGTTGTTTTATATATAAAATACACAATATTGTTGTGGCATCTGGTTAGATTTTCCGGTTTTCTCCGCCATTCGTTCTACCATCGGCTCCATAATCGCCTTTCTTTTCATTCATTCCATCATCAATTCATATCATCTACCTCCTCATTTTCATATCAGCATTGGGCTGATCACCCATCCTGGCTACTCTCTCTGATCCAGACTCCGTCTACTCCTCAACAGACGTCTGAGGGCTTGTAATTCTTGGGGCTATAAACAGCGAAATAAAAAAGGAATATTATATTTTAAATATATAATATTTATACAATCAGGATGAAGAACTGTAGTGAAACATAACTGCTTCATGACAGAGTGTGCTGATATCATAGTTTACGACTAGAAGGGGAATTTATAACAGAAATTTAAGCCAAAATCATTAAAATAAAGGAACCGAACAAGATTGTTCGCATTCTAGAGGACTCGCTTTCGATTTTCGTTGGCGCGATCACTCTGTCTTGGATATTTTTGCGGTATTCCCTGGTTGGTAACTGAAGGTTGGATAATGGCATGAATATTCCTGCCCTCCAATTCCATTATTTCATTCTTTTATCACACTTTATCAGGATCAGACCAGTGGGTGGCGAGGTGAGGCGTGTGGCAATAGAGTTTACTTTGAGTAACTTTTCTGTCCTGATGTATAACTCTCTCCTTGATGATGGAGGTTTGTGTGGGTAATTCTACCGCGATGGTATCTCACACCTGGAGACGACCCTGCCTACTCCCGAGCCTACCACCTAGATATGGTCGCCCTCTTGTGGTATTCGCTTCTTCCCGGAAGTTATTCAGGTATAATGAACCTCCTAATTGATTTCGTGGTGATATATCACTCTGCTTCTAATGTACTCTTATTTTAGAGTGAAGGAAGCACTGCATTTATCTGAAAATTGAAAAGATTCGGTAAGACCTGCAACGTTACGGTCATTATAATGCATAGTAATTTTTCTTTCGAGAAACCGAATTGTAGAGTTTATTTCTCGCGAGGCTTAAGACAAATAAGCTCAATCAACAACCAATTTGAAGTATTTAATATTTCCTAGAGATTTTGAATCACATATTCGCTTTCCGTAATCCAGAATGTCCCTAAATGCTAAATAATAAACCTATTCACGTTCGCGTTAAAGTTCACGTTAAACTGATTCGAAAGGAATCACAACTTTTATTTTCAACATAAATATTAATTTTTGAAAAATAGCCTTTAAAATATATGGCACTTATTTAAGGGAAAATCTGAGAGATGGTGATTTTCGTGTATTTCAGTGCTCAAATGATGTCACTAATTCAGTGATTGGTCATTAACCATATGTAATTGCTATTTCTGCATTTTGCTGCTCCATAAATTATTGATGAACATATGCTACAGGAAAAGTACAGCTAATGTATATTTGCACATTTCATTTGTCATCCCATTAACATTTCTATCACATTCAAACATAATTTAAATGTATTAATCTGGTAATATGTAGGGACACACAAATTACGATTCAAAATTTGTTGCAATCGATTCACTAAACATTGGTCTCATGAAATAATTACAGATCAAAACATTTTTAATTCATTACTGAGGTACGTAATGAAACTTGGTTCTCTGTAGTATTAAGCAGCAACTGAATCTTTAATACAAAGGTACATATCATGCATCTGATTTTTTATTTATTGCTGATTTAATATATACATATATTGCCATCAAAGGACTTTATATTAGTTAACTTATAGCATTTCATTCATTTCTGTCATCTATCATTTTGTAAAAAGATTCATGACCTTCCGCAGTATATTTTGGAAGTTATTTACTTATTATTATTCTTCTTCACTTCAGGGATTAGATATTTCTGCCTGTTCTATCTTCGTATTCCCATAATTAGGTACTCGCAATTTGTTTTACATCGCCCAACATCTCTTCTTCCTCAAGGATCTTGTTAAAACTAGTATTTTTCTTCGATCATTGTGCACATACATTCTTTCTAATTCTGTTTGTTTTCTTCTATTTTATATTGTATACTTTATAGGTATACCCAATTCCTCTCGAACTCTTTCAATTCTTGTTAAATCTAGTGTTACTCTTCTTAGAAACCACATTACTGTTGCTTATATTTTGCTTTTCTCTTTTCATTTAATATCAATGATGCACTTTCAAACCTGAGAAATGGAATTGCCATTATTTATAATATTTCAATTTTGTTTCTTTTGTTGTTCTGTACTTTAGAATTCCGCATATATGTTGAGACTTGTTTATCTTTTTTATCAAGCGCTTATCTTAATCGAAGCTTACTCCACAACCCAGATAGTTTAAATTCGAGAGCTGTTTCATGCTTTTGTTTTCAATACTTATGTTTGGCTTTCTCGAACGTTTCGCTCAACTTGCTATAACGTTTATTTTCTTTTTGGAAATGTTTAATTTGTATTCCTTTCACAGTATACAAGCGCTGTTAGAATATCTCTTCAATCCTTTTCATTGCCACGTCATTGGCGAAGAGAAATACATTTTAAGTTTTATTTTTATTAGGTTGTATTCCTTTTCTTACCTCCTTTTCTAAATCTTAATCAGATATTCCACGTATATATTAAATAACGTTGCAGAAAAGCTGCATCCCATTCTGACTCCTTGATTCGCTTTTATTTCTTTTGTTTTAACGTGCTTGGATTTGTAATAAATTCTGTCCATTATTTTTTTGTTATCTTTGAGTATTTCTAGAATCAAACGAGATTTCGATTCCAAATTCTAAAGCTCTTTTTATACTAAAATAATTATCACTAGTAGATCATTCTACTCTAAATCTGGATTGTTCCTCATCTAAAATTACTCCTGTTATTTGCTTCAATCGGTTATTAATGATTTTAGCATACAGATTATAGACAGAGTTGTATTGACATATATCTCTATAACTATTAGGGAAATTTCTTTTTTTAAATGTGGGTACTTTCCATGAATTGGGTATCCGATAAGTCATTCAACATTCGTTATATAAATGCAAGAATCTTAGTTGCCATATTAAGCGCAATGTGTCAGCAACTTTACGTTTATGCGTCTGGACCATTGACTTTCCTGCTTTTCAAACTAATTTTAGTTTTCCAATTCTTCTGGTCTGTGTTTTTCATCATTGAGCAAACGATGGTAACGCTGTATCCAGGTTTATTCACATATTATATGATTCTTGGTGTGGCCTTTCCTGACTGAGAAAACGCACCATTTTATAACAGAAATTTCGAGTTCCATTTACGTCATGCTCTGTAATAGTGTGACCGCTTTGCGACTTATTGTCGCACTCTGTGAGCGACTTTCTTCGAAAGTCATACCTGATTGTTGCCATACATTGTTTACACCTCCGCGAGTAGAAATGTGTGCAATCGGAGAGTTCTTCGACATCGAAACGGTGACACCTACGGTGGTTTGCTCGTGTGGCTGCTTCTGGAAGTTTCTTGCTGCGTCATCGACAGGTGTAAAAAGGGAGAACGAGCCCTGTAGATAGCTCAGTTTTAACTGGAAATGCATAGCAGTGCAGCAGTTGAATCCGTTTGGACAAGGAATATTTCTATCCATTTATTCCATATCTGTAATCCTCTAGTTGGCTATCATTTTTCCCTATTGATTCATATGCTGATTTTGCATTACATTCTTTCTTTTCTCTACTTTATGTAGTTATTGCTTTCATAAGCTATTCTTGTAGTCTACTTTGACTCAGTATTTTAGCACTCTCGTGATTGACTCACTAAATCTTGAACACGTCTTCTGTTATTTGCGTTCTTCTTTTCCTGCTTTCTTTCCACCTGGTCCATAATGAGATTGTTACGATAACTAGATAATGCCAGTAACTCTTGTATTCATTCTTTTTTTTCCGATTTGCTATAATATATTCTATTAATGATCTCGTTACCCTTGCACTCCATGTGCAGCTTTGAATATGTTTTTTTTTTCTCCTAAAGTGTTCATTATTTTTAATTGATTATATGCTACAAATTGTTGTCTCAATCCTTGCTATTTCTGTTGATACGATGCTCTCAAAAAGCGCTAAATATTCTTCTAGTTGTTGACAGCCGTTGGTTTTATGTCTCCTCTAATGATAGGTCTGCCTGTTTATTCTTAACCTTATTTAATAAATGTTACATAATAGGAAACAAAGTTGAGAAGTAATAATAATATTAATAATAATAAAATATAATAATAAATATGCAGATCTGAAAGCACTGCTATAATTGTTAAAAGAAAACATTGAAGAAAGATAGTTACTAATGAGCAGCTTCTGATAGTTTGTGAAAGAAATAAAAATCTGTTGGAAAAAAAGGTTTATTACAATATTATTCAATTACTTTAAAGCTAGAATCTCAGCGAATTTTAAATTCTAATCTCTCTCAGACCACGCTGAGGCCGAGTGATCAGACCACTTGCCTCTCTCCTCTCCTGGGGTCGATCTCAGGCAACCGCATGTGAGATTTGTGGTGGACAAAGCGGCGCAGGGTGGGTTTTCTACGGATTCCCCGGTTTCTCCCGCCATTACATTCCACCAGTGCTCCATCTACATTCCATGTATCATTAGTGTCATCGCCGACGGTACCATGGTAGTAAAACAGGCGTTAAACAATATAAGGAAAATTAATCTCTCTCATACCGAGGAAGTGGCGCCCGGTAATGTGTGCGATTCACATTCGGGAAGTTTTCAAGAGTTGCAAGGCGAATTTTGGAATGGTTCCTATCACCCCAGAATTTCCTGTCACTCCATAACACTCTATTATCATTTAATTCATTCTTCGCCCTGTTGATCTCTTTCAAGATTCGAGGTGTTGGCGATGGTGTTTCACTCCGGCGTGATAGAGAAAAATCTGATGTGCTCCATTCACATGACTTTCTCTACCTCTCTGCCACAAATTATTGGTAAAACGCTAATGCTTCTATTTATTTCATGCTAATCGATAAAAAATTGACAGTCATGAGCTGGTTGCTCTGTGACTGAAGCTTCTTTATTTGTATGGACAGGAGTTGAGGAATTCCTGTATGAGAAAAGTTAAGTTTTTCAAAGCTGAAACTAAAAAGAATATCTCAAAAACGACCAAGTCTAAGAATAAAATGTATATAACATAAATTCTGTGTTTTGATGTTCTCTGCATTTTATGTGGTGGTTTTTGTCCATTTCTTACGGTTTAGCAGTTATGCAAAATTCCGCAAAATTCACTCAGAGTAAAGTAGTCTTCAGAGGCTATCCCTAGAGAAATCAGAATATGCATTTTATTTGTCAGGTAAAAATCTTTAATATACGATATTTTAATCAAAATCGTTAGAGCCGTTTTTTAGAAAATCAAAATGTTCGAAAAAAGTTCCATGTAAAAGGTAGTTTGGGGTGGGGGGATTTTTCTCAAAATCTTCGTGTCGCATCAATGGAAGATACTAAACTTAAATACCAAGTTTGGTGTTTTACCGACTTTTCGTTTTTGAGTTATTGTGTTCACAGTCATACGGACACACACGGACCTTTTTCTAAAAATACTTTTTTTGGATACAGAGGACCCTAAAACATATATTTCCGGTGAAATTCCGGTAGCGAATTTTTTGTTGGAGTGCAATACCTTCTGTATACACTATGTACATAGTACGTGTAGAGAAAGTAAAAAGAATGCACTTTATCTCTCACCACCCACTGGTCTTCGTCTGGTTGTCGGGGTATAAGGACCGCGCTTTGGGAGTGTGACATTATAGGAGGCGGGATCATCAATCTGCCTGTTCGGCTACTGGAGAGTTTCAATCTGGTGTAACTATAAGTACCTTAAAATAAGAACTGAAGCTTTCCTGGCGACGTGTTAATTCAAAATCTTCTCGGACTTCTAGCCAGGTAAAAACTTGGCTTGACACCAACGTTTCGAAGAAGTGTATCTTCCTCGTCTTCAGGGTGATCCTGATGATCGAGGAAGATACACTTCTTCGAAACGTTGGTGTCAAGCCAAGTTTTTACCTGGCTAGAAGCCCGAGAAGATTTTGAATTATAAGTACCTTGTTTCTGAGTAGGTACCATCGCTCCTGGCTCTAACCACATGTGTCTCCCTGATGGTGCCCCTTTGTTAGGCATAGGTATAATAATCGGAACGGTTCAGAGTCAAGTTTCTCCCTCCGTCCTACCTATCTATACATTGTGAAGTAAAATCTAGCATTGCGAACCAATAGCCATGTTTATTTCATGTTTTATTCGTATTTTTAATAGCCTTCCTTTTTAGTATACGTCTTTTTCCGTCATTTTATGTTTTTACGTTATTACACCTTGGTTACTTGTTTGAGAAGATAGAATTTCGTTGCGGTTTGTTTTCGTCAGTCATCTTTTCATTATTGCGACGAGTTGTTTTATTTTGTGTCAATAACCCATTTTAGCAACGGAAAATGTTTGCAGTAGTCAAGGAACATTTTGAAAGCTTTCACACTTCTCCTTCTGACTCCGTCGGGGAAGGAGGTCAACGAGTCTCCTCCTGCTAATACTGTAAAGGAGAGAGATTAAGTCTAAAAGATAGTATTTCCTCGCCAGGCAAGAAGATAAATGTTATAAAATAATGATTGCTTCGAAGTAATATTATATCAGAGAACATATCAGCTATAATTTTCGACGAGATACTTGAGTTTTCTGGGGAATTGAAGAAGTCATTGTCCGGAACATCTTAGTTCAAGTTAGAAAGAAAACACCTTGCATGCAAGAGAAAGATATATAGTAAAGTAAATATTTTCGACGGAAAGAGAGACATTTCGTCGGAAATACAATCGTTAAATTACAGACGATTTTCAGTTTTAAAAGAAAGACATTTGAAACTCTGTAGAAACGTTTTGAATAAAGGAGAGCTTTGCTTCAAAGAAAAGAAAATGTTCTTTTCATCAAGTAAATCCCTGGACCATATACGCGTCCTGAGTATGAGTTCTCAAGAAGTGCTCGACTGACTGATCTGGACCCGGGTAGGCAGTCATTGTACACAACTGCTGCAAATAAGCCGCACTTTTTAAATCGCTGCTGCAATTGTTAGACACAATAGCTCCTTACCTTCCCTAATTCTACATAGTACATTAGTAGAGAATGTATTGTATCCCTCTCAAAAATTGATAATAAAGTTGTTTCAGTGAAAAATATACATTTTAGGGTCCCTTAAATAAAAACATTAGTTCTGGAAAATGCCTATGTGTATAACTCAGAAACGAAAAGTCAGTTAATGCCCAAACTTGATATTTAAGCTCAGCAGCTACCAAGGATACCACACGAAGATTTTTAAGAATATTTTTACTCCCCACCCTTTACATGGAAAAACCTCAAATTTCCTTAAATATCTTTTTTTTTTTTTTTTTTTTTTGGTAGTGTTTAACGCCCGCTTTAACTACTTAGGCACCGCAGGCGGTGACACTGATGATACATGAATGATGGAGCACCGTGGAATGCGATGGCGGGGGAAATCGGAGTACCCGGAGAAAACCCTCCCCAGCGCCGCTTTGTCCACCACAAATCTCAAATGCGGTCGCTTGCGATTGAACCCCGGGCGTCTAGGTGAGAGTCAAGTGGTCTAACCACTCGACCATGGCGCGGCCTTAAATGCCTCTAGCAATTTTGAATAATGTCATGTATTAAATATATTTATAAGATACACTCTTGAATTTTCTGGGCGCATTAATTCCATCGCTTTATAAGGTGAGGTTGGAACCCAAACTGTCTCTCGGCTGGTGGAAGTTCAAGCGCCATTACTGCCACAGTCAGTTCCGTGATTTGGCGCCTAATTTAGAAATCTATATAATGAATTCAGCGTTAAGTATAATAGCGCACGCCTAGAGCAACTGAAAGATGTGTGAGGTATATGTTAGCGGTGGGGGACACCTCGGCAACTGCGACAAATATCGAGCTATTGCAACCTACCGCTCCATTGGGGGAAGGCATGAGAGGAGGGGAATCCACAAGCCAGCACACAGGAAATGACGGAGTGCTAAGCACACAGACGCACGGAAGTCCCTACCAGTGTCATTAGTTGACAGCCCTGGCATGCCACGGAGGATATACAGGCGCCGAGAGGCCATCGGAAAAATGCCACCTCAACGGCACCTAACCTCTACCAGCGCAACAAGAAGGAAGAGAGTTTTACTCGGAGCAAGCAACTGCTCGCAAAGCCTCGAACAACATCTGCCGCCTACCTGAAACATGAAGAAAGAGAATGAAATGAAGGGAAAGGAATGGTGGTAGATATATAGCACCCTCAGGTAAACCACGGAAAAACCCAGCGCTGTCAGAGAGCTAACCTGGATCTCCCGAATGCCAGTTACAAAGGAAGCCGCTCGAGCTACCTGGCTCGGTAGTGATTTGTCGGATTATTAGTACATGGATTTTTAAGTGATGTTAATAAACAATATTATTAGATCTGGTGTGATTAGTTCATTTCCAAGCGTACTATAGCCCTGTGTTTGTAAGGTCCCGTTAATATAAAAGCTCTGACAAGCCGATGGCAACGTAGCATTTATTTCCAGTTTTCCAGATTCTAGTGCGACTGTCAAGCGGAAGTTGGAGCTATCCACATCAATTCCAGGTTAAATGGCATATAATAGTTGATGACATCACCGAGTTGTCTATGACAAGTAATATGCACATGGGGCGTTGCAGTATGCCAACTCCGGTTATTTCACCTCTTTTAAGCAGTTTGCTGTAAATAAAAACGTTTGTAGACACAGCTCATCATTGCACGTCAAACAATTGTTGACTTGGCTTTCTCTCTTTCTTAAATAAATGTCCCCTCGCGAAGAACTACTTTTTCACAATGATTAAATTCTTCTGCACGGATACGAAGATGAGAGTTGTTATCTATTCATTTCCAAGTAGGTCAAGGAATTCCATTCGCATTCCAATAAGCCACCGGATTATTGAAAGAGTTGGAATTTGTTTTCCACTACCCTTCCTTTTTTTTCTCTCGGCGTGTAAACATAAAGACCTGAGGGGCGGACGGGTGAGGGGGTGTGTTAACAGTGCACCGTTTTGCAGTGTCCGGAAAGCTAATATCGGAAACACGAACCGTAGCCGTCTATTTCCGGGCCTATCGAGCACGATTAACCTTCCGGAACTGAATGCCACGGAACAGAACATACGGCTGCCTAAAATACTTTTGTTTTGGGAGGGGGGGACTTTGAAAACATGAGCTAATATCTACATTATCCTGTTACACGGACTGGAACATGCGAGAATGATCCAGAAACATTGTACATAGTTATTTAAGCTACATTTTCAGGTTCATTCATTTTAAATTCTAATACAGCAATTAGTTTCATATGTAATATACACATCAAACTTATAATTTTTTTTGTTTCATTTATATAGCCCCCTTTAACATCTAAGGTCATATCGGGGGCTTTCCACTTGAAACAACTCATCTGTAGGTACATTTTACGTTGGTTTAAATCATTTTGTTTTACTCAAACACGCCCACATTCACACTCGCATACAAACTTCCAGACTCTGTGGGGGATAGGGAATAATTCTGGCTAAAGAAAAATTCGCCGCCCCAGCCAGAAACGAACCCGGGACCCCCGATAAGAAGTCCGCTTACTGACCACTCGACCACGGAGACAGTCAAATAATTTTTGATTAGTTTCAGAAATATTATTTCGCTTTTCCTTTTGTTTTGGAAAAAAGATTCTAGCGAGATAATTGTTTTTAAATTAATTAATGTTTTATAATTAAGATTTTAGTACTTTATAACTATATTTCAGTGATGAATATTTCATTAGCCTAATAGACTAGGAGAAAATAAAATGTTAAATAAAGCAAGTCAACATTTGTTTTAAACATTACAAACATGAATATTGTTAGTAATTAATTGTTGTTTGGTATTGTAGGATAAGTTTGGGAAGCATTAAATTACATTAAAGGATGCATAATTAATCAATGTTAAGCACTCATTGTTTAAGTTTGTAATTGATTAATTATGTTAAAAAATGCAATACCACAGCCGGATTTGAACCACGCATCTTTCGCTTCTTGTGGTTAGTCTAATAAACTGAGATAAAATGGCAGCGAACCGAAAGAGCATTAAATTTCCAACTGACTCATTTTTCCCAGTAACCATAACATTTCTCAAATTCATTCTGAAATAGCATACTCCTATGTAAGCTGCGTTTTCCTTTAAACAAAGAGATGAGAAAAGATTTGGAGGAGGAGAAGTAAATTTCAAAAGCAGGAAAGCTGAAAAGGGAGATAACAATGTATTAAAGACATTTTATTGTATGTTGCTCCGGTGTCCCACATTAAGCACATGTTGGATTGTTACGTGTTGCGGAATTCCTTTCTTTATGGACACAAATGCCATGTGAAATTTTCTATTTTGTCGTATATATGCTTTAAGTTCCGAGCTTCTTTAACCAACGTTAATTCCTCTTTTGTAAGCCGTGTGTAGGACAAAGGAATCAGACTAAAAAACTTGAAGTGTTCCATTCACATGACTTTCTCTGCATCTTTGCAACAAATTATTCTATTTACTTCATCTAATGGCAAAAAAAAAATAGCAGAAATAGTCTTATTACTTTAGAAGCGAAATAAGGGAGTACTATAGATTAAAGTGAAAATCAAAAGCTGGTTGCTATGTAACTGAAGTTCCTTTGTTTTTATGGACAGGAGTTGACAAATTCCCGTATCAGAAAAGTATGCTTTTCAAAGCTGAAACCAAAAACAAGGAATATCTAAAAACCGATCAACCTCACGAAAAAAATGCATGTAACAAACTGTGTGTTTTAACGTGCTGTAAGTCTTTTTCCATCTCTTACGGTTGAGCAGTTATGCAAAATTCTGTAAAGTTCATCCAGAATAAAGTAGTCTTCAGAGGCTATTACCAAAAAATTCGAGATATACATTTTATTTCGGACAAAATAGCTTTAATATACGGGATTTTAATCAAAATCGTTAGAGCCATTTTTAAGAAAATAAAAAATTTCGAAATTTTTTTCCATGTAAATGGTAGTTTGTGGTGGAGGGATTTTTTTGAAAATTTTCGTGTCGACTCCTTGGATGATACTAAACCTAAATACCAAGTTTGGTATTTAGCGGTCTTTTTGTTTTGTGACTATGCTGTCCACAGACAGACACAGACACACACACAGACAGACAGACAGACAGACAGGCAGGCAGGCAGGCAGACAGACAAACAGACAGACAGACACGGACCATTTTTAAAAATATTTTTTACGGACTAAGGGGACCCCAAAACATATATTTCCAGTGAAATCTCGGTACCGAATTTTTGGGTGCATTACGATACCTTGTCTATCCCTATGTACATTGAACATATGGGGCTAGAGAAAGTAAAAATTTAAAAAAAAATAGAAAAAGGACTTGTGTCTATGGTGTTTGTGTGGTGTGTGTCCGTGTTTCTGTGGACACGATATCTCAAAAACGAAAAGACATGCAATATTTTATTTGTATTTATTTATGTTTTGGACAAGGTATAAATTATGGTTCATATAAATTTTACTATACATAAATAGTAGAGTAGTAGTTCTATTTTAAAATACCAAATTTGGTATTTAAGCTTGGCACTTTCTAAGGTTACGACTCAAAAATTTTGAGGGGAAATTAATCATAAACTAACCTTTGCATGGAAAAATGTACGAAATTTTTTATTTTCTCAAAAAGGCTCTAACGATTTTGATGAAAATACCTTACATTAGGCATATTTATATGGCAAATAATATGTACACCTTGAATTTTATGCGAATAGCCTCTGAAGACCTCTTCATTCTGGATGAGATTTGTATAACTGGTAAACCGTAAGAGGTATGCAAAACTTACCACAAACATAAAAAAATGTACATATTTTTAAAACAAACAATTTGTCACATGAATTTTTCATTGAGTTGACTATTTTCGTGGTATTCATTGTTATTGATTTCAGTTTTGAAACACTATTTTATTTTTAATTGTTTCATTTATATAGTCCCCTTTTAACACTTAATGTCATATCGGAGCTTTGCATAAGAAACAACTCGTTGGATTTTAATGATTTTATTTTCCTCAAACACACACATTAACTCTCGCATACATACTTTCAGGCTCTGTGGGAGATAGGGAATAAGTCTGATTGAAGAAAACTTCCCCGCCTCAGCCGGGAATCTAACCGGGACGTCCGGGTGAATTCTCGACCACGGAGGCAATCACTAAGACTTTCTCATACGGGAATTAGTTAAATTCTGGCCATGCAAAGAAATGAATTTCAATCACATAGCAACCAGGTTTTAAAAGATTTTACTATCACTTTAGCCTCATGTACTCCTTTATTTCCCTTCTACTCGTACTTACAAGGAAGCAAATAATAAGACCATTTCTGGTAAAGTTTATCTCAATTATCATGAAGTTGATACAAGTGTAGGTTTTTTTAGGAATAATTGTAAATGGAACACCTCAGATGTTTTAAAGGTTTACTATGGGTCACCAGGAGAAAGCAGAGAAGGTTTATTTCCTATCAATAATTTCTTATTCCCATTACTACCCTGTCATCTGTTTGGGGGTTGAAGCGCCAAGCGACGGTACTGTAAACAGCGTACTGTAAAAGTTTGTTCCCGGTGTTGTGGCGCTAAGGGTGGTGCAGAAGAATTTAATAATTGTGAAAAACTGGTTCTTCTCAAGCGTACATTTATTTAAACTAGAGAAACACATGCCAACTATTATTTGGTAAGTCAGTTACAGTGGTTCTCTCACAAACATTTGAATTTTACATCAAACTGGTTAATATTACTTTTATGGCACGGAATTTAATTTCGAGTTACAGAAAATGATAGTAGCGACGTAGGGCAGCAGCTTCATCTTTAAAGCTTTAGTTGTCGCTAAATCTAACCTATTCCCATTGTATCTACGAGGAAATATAAGATATCTTTATCTCGTTTAACATGAAATAGAAGAAGAATAGATTTTTCTGAGAATATTTTAAGAATACATAAAGAAATTCATAGGAATGTAACGCGCCAGATTTATTATACTCGTTTAAGTGGTATCCGCCTTTGGTTATTTTCGGACTAGGGCCTCTTCGGGGAACTCCCAGAGGCTCGAGGTTTGCTAGTTGGGGCCGGGCGGAGTTGGAGGTGTTCAATCTGGAACCGTTAGGCACCCCGTACATGATACCGCCCGTTATTACCGAGATCTGGGCGTCTATCTGGTTTCTTCCGTCATCCCTCTTTGTGGTGACGCAAGTCGCAAAGGATCCCAAGGATCTCTGTCCCAGTTACTCAGGACATTGACCAATTATTCGTAATCCTAATTCCCCAGTCCAACCCAGATGGGTATAACAGGCTATGGTAAATTTCTGTACTTGATATTCTGTAGGCGTAGCTGCCTATACAGATATTTTAACTCTCTTCCGTGATACAATGTTTTGAATCTCGACTAGATTCCCCAATGCACAATTTACTTTTAACTGCAGCGCTTTTGCTTCATCCAGCGACTACCGCACGGCTGTTGGCGCGCCAGCCACCCTAACTCTGGCTCCCCCCAAAACAGTTCCCCTCAAATTGCTTAACGTTATCATAGGTACAATTAAAATAATAATAAACGCGGTATTAAATAGAGAGGAAGGTTACTTATGATCAGCCTTTTAAATTATTTTGTTTTTTCCCAAAGGTTTCCGTTTTTTAGATAAATATTATTTTATAACCAGAAGAATTTTTCGGGCTGAGAAGCCGTGGTCTGTAGGAGTTTTCAGGTCCACCTTTTTTTGTTCACGACTGTGGTGAGCATCTTCAGCCGCTATTTCAGCCAACGAGTCAGTTGCGACCAAACCTTCACCGAGAAGGCTTAGACTACGCCACTGAAGATGTTCTCCGCAGTCGTCAACGAAACGTCTGGACCTGAGAACTCCAACAGACCACGGCTTCTCAGCCCGGAAAATTCTTCTAGTTATAATTTGGACTCCGGCCGTGAAAGGTTACGACTGCAAAAAGTATTATTTTGTTTTGCACAATATTGCAACATAGCAAATTTAGTCGGTTCACTTCCCATTCAACAGGTTAACTTTTAATTATTCAGACTGTGCTGAAATGACAAACAAATGAATAGAAAACCACACATGAGTTTAACCTAATCCAAATATCATATGTAATGTGAAATTGAAGAAGTAATTTTAATATTACGCAAATTATTAAAAGGAACAGTTATTTATAAAGATAAATAAAAACCTGAGAAAATAAGTGAAGAGAAAGCTTCCTTTCTTTCTAAACTGTAAAACTCTGTGAATATCTGATTAAAGAACAGAAACAGTGAGAACTTTTTTAGATGTTCTCAAAACAATCCAATGCAATATGCCAATAGTGGGAGCTATACCGCGGTTTCGTCTACTTGCAGTGTAATCTTTATTTGGGCAACTCCTTCAACATGCGGGGATGTTTCTTGTATTTAGAACACTCGTGATGGATGTTGTGGTCCTTAAATACTTGGAAGTATTTTTTCACAAATTCTTGCCACAGCTGCCGCATTAAGATGTGTTACCGTAAATGAGTAGCACTCCTCAATAGTAAAGTGAGCCATTTTATAATTGATATCTTCTGTTTCGAAATCAAGCTATTAACACAATAATAAAACAGTTGAAGTGGTTTCTTTCTATGTTATAGTTGTGTCATGTTATGTAGTTTTCGTAGCTAACTGGGACAAATTTCGAAAGCTTTTATAACAGAAAGCTGGAATTTAAAATTTACTTAAACATGCAGAAACAGCTGTTTCAATCTCTACTAATAAATATTTAAATTCTGTAAAATTATTCCGCTTTTTATTAAAAAAAAATCTATTTTGAAACACCAACACTGCATTATGATATTTTATTCTATTCATCAAAAAGAGGCATTCTGTTAACAGATGATAATAGTTCACTTTATGAGAGCTGCTGGAAATGTCATCCTTCTCTATCCACGCATTTCTGGTGTCTTCTGCGAAATTTTGACTTACATTCATTTCCTGTGACCATCACAGTGGAATTACATTTCTGTAATTGGATTAAGGTAAATAGTAAGAGTTATTGACCCACTTAAATATTCTAACTCCGCGAGGCATTGTTCCATTTATATGACTATAATTCATTACAAAATAACAAATATTGGAGAACAGACATACCTTATATGGTACTACACACAAGATTTCCTTGGATGACGCAAATATCGTACAATGTACAGTGCACTATAATACGATCTATACTTTGTTAACAAACAATAAATACATGGAGGTACAAAAATGGCTTACATTATTTTTGAACAGGTGACCAATTCGATGTCAGTTTGAACTCTTCCAACAAAACTTTGCTACCACTCATACAACTCATAGGTATACATTTAATTTAGGACATTCTTGAGGATTAGGTTAATTAGTAAATAAATAGCATGCATGATCCCCTGGTTCAACTGTCTGTGATTTTTATTTATGAGGCAACTTATAAAATAAAGGGTGTACAACAAATGCCACAAATTGAAAGAACTAAAAGACAAATGCATGTGAGAAATTCACTTAATTCTGAAGCTTGATAACCATTTTATGAAGTGCAGAAATATCAGATAGATAAGGGAAAGACTGCTAAGGACTGTTTTGATTATCACTATAACTGTAGCTATGAGAACGTGAGGTGGTTGCGGGAGTGTGAGCTGCGCGGTCGCACGGTGACCAAATTGTGAAGGAAAATATGTACACTATTTTAGTACGTCCAAGAATTAATTACAAACCAGTACATCACCAAAAATTAAAATAGAATATGTAATGATCGTGGTCGTCGACAAAATAGCAGATGAATGAAATACGATTAACCATTGTGGAAGGACTAATCAGGAGAATGTAAATAATGTGAATAATTGAATCACAAAAGTAATTTCTATTATTGACCTAAAAAGAAACACTATAACTAGTGCATAAGATAACACACTGTTTTTATTAATTTCTCTATATGTGCTATGTACATAGTGTATAGAGAAGGTATTGTAATGCACCCAAAAATTCGAAACCAAGGTTTCACCGGAAATACATGTTTTGAGAGCTCCTGAATCCAATAAAAACATTTTTAAAAAAATGTCCGTGTGTGTATCTTTGTGTGTGCCTGTGGGCAGCATAGTTCAAAAACGAAAAGTCCGTTAAAAACCAAACTTGGTATATAGGTTTGGTATCTTGCAAGGATGCGGCACGAAGATTTTCAAGAAAATCCCCCCACTCCCTACTGCCCTTCACTTGGAACTTTTTTCGAAAATTTTGATTTTCTAAAAAATGGCTCTAACGATTTTGATTGAAATATCGTATATTAAAGATATTTGCCTGACAAATAATGTGTATATCTTGACTTTTCTGGGAATAGCCTCTGAACATTACTTTATTCTGGATGAATTTAGCATAACTACTAAACCGTAAGAGATGGACAAAAACTTAACACACAAAAAATGTAGAGCACTTTAAAACACGAAATTTATGTAATATACATTTTTTTCGTGGAGTTGATATTTTTGAGATATTCCTTGTTTTTGGTTTCAGCTTTGAAAAACTTCTACTTTTCTCATACAGGAATTTGCCAACTCGTGTTCATACAAACAAACGAACTTCAGTCTCATAGCAATCAATTTTTGACTTTCACTTTAACCTATGGTACTCCCTTATTTCGCTCCTACTTACAATAAAGCAAGAAATAAGACTATTTCTTGCTAATTTTTCTCGATTATCATGAAATAAATAAAATAATAAGCTTATTAACAATAATTTGTTACAGAGATATAGAGAAAGTCATGTGAATGGAGCACATCAGATTTTTTTATTAGAGGTGTCTTCAATGACAAACAGCTCATTTACTTCTCTTCTGCCATCGAATTACATACCATTATCATATACAGGGTATATCTTTATTGATATGCAATATTTTGGAGACGTTATGAAAACATCAACGAGTGAAAAAGCTTCACCTGAAAATAATGGTCATGATTTAAAATAGTCATTTCTGCACTGTTGTATTTAGCTAGTTGCTATGGCACAACAAACATAACTCTTGCCAACGACCCGATGGTATTTTTATATTAAGGTATGAATTCAAATATATACTCCTTACCAGCAATCTGAGAACGTGATCAGGCACATTACGGGAACTGTTGCACAGCGCATGCGCAGATGAGTGGGAGAAGATGACTGGAGCTCTGCTCACTCGCAGGGCATCCAACATTGTGGGCACAGAAACGTGGGAAAGGTCCACCATCATTCCCAACCTATTCATCTCTCTTACTACCATCTGCAACAAAGAAAAATAACTGCACATTAATACTTCCCATCCAAATGATATTAAAAGTTCAAGATATGACTTGACCATTTCATCCCTTTCCAATTGTACGCCAGGATGCTGATAAGATTCGCCTGAGCTCGGCAGGATGATGCATTAGTAGGAGTGATGTCGATCATCTAATAGTGCTGCCATCTGGTGATAGTAGCTGGCATGACTCTCGCCCGAACAGAGCGAGGACAAAAAGGGAGAAATAACAAAACAATTCTCATTGAGGAGGACAGCAACCAACTTGGAGTGAAAATGCCATTTTGTGAGTCAAAATAGCTGTTTGGTAAATTTTTGGCTAGAGTGAAATTGTTGGTTCAATATGTTTGGGTGAGATTAATTATACAATTATTTTACCAACAGCTTTTGGAGAATCACTCACGTGAAACTAGTTAATTCTATATTTCGAAGAAGAAACAAATAGCCAGTACTATTAACATATGCTAAATCATAACTAAACGTTCTATCTTGTCATTTCAAATCTGATTCACATTCCAAACAAGGATTAATGAATAATTGTATTCTCTCAACAATTAGAGTTGGATTGCTTTAAGAAAATTCGTTCCCTCTTAACATTCCTTCCTCAGACCTATAGTTGGGTTCTAATTTAAGCTCTCTCTGGGAATTTTGCGAATATATTCTATTTGGAATTATTATTTAAAAGAGTGATAATACCAGTGCAGACTTAAAAGATTCGTTTCATGAATGATAGAAGTGAATCAGATAAGTATATTTGAAGTTAATAAGCTTTGTTCGATTGAGGCACATTTTACTTTGGTATTGTTTCCTCTGGGGGATTATTCAAAATACTTATTTTGAAATATAACTACACATTGTTATTTTCCTCTTTTTGTATAAACCAGGCTGAGTAAAACAAAAGAAAACTTATCTTATAATAAACCGCCTTTACAATTTGCCAGAGTCTAATTAATTGGAGTACTGAAGAGGTAATATAAATAAAATCTTGAGTGCAATAAAAGCAGCTCATAGTCCATTACGTGTAAAGGCTCTTCTGTGCTGGAATGACGTGGTCCATCCTTAAACTTCGAAAGAAGTCATATGTTGATTGTTAGAAAGCGGATGGACGATTGATTCAGTGGATAGATACGATATTATGCAGACTTCTAACGAATTGATATTTGCTTTCAGAAATGATTAACATTATTATTTATTTCTGTAACGTAAATTATTTGTGACGTAATTGTAACTAGCTTAATTTTACAAAATTAATAACATTACTTGGAAAATTATTAACGATTTAATCTTCATTAATGGCTGTCCATAAATTGATTTTGCAGTGCGCATGTATGACAGTCTAAATGATAGCAAAAATTATTCAGAATAATATTATTCATTGACGCAATGATTTCATAGACCTAATTGTATTTGTAGATTCAATTTATACAATATTAATAAACAACAAACAATTCAGATAGCAATATTTTGTCATAAAAACAACTTTATTGCTTCCAAGAACTCCCAGTCTGGCTGACAATACTTTCTGAATTTGGTGTCTTATGCAAAAGTTTTAGATACTTATTGAAGAATTCAGAGAGGAAATTTAACAAAGATACATACCTATTTTAGTAATTTTAGATAACCTGATCTAAACAAAATTACTTTTATTTAAGCTTTTAAAGAGGCTAAAATTAACTGCTTTATTTTTTGTTTAAACATACACTAAAAGGAAAGGAAAACTTACATCATGGCTTGAAATTGGACGCGAAAGGTACGATCTGCAAGAGCGAGCAAATGGGAAATATTCACAGCCGTTCCAGATGTACATGCGATTACTTATTTAGCCTCTGTTACGAGAGCACAAATATTAAACTGTGGCGTAAAGAGACGCTAAACGAATATAAAGAAGAAAACGCTAAATTAAATGGTGTTGCACTACCATATACTTAAACAAGTCTTTCCTTAATCAATCTGTATGTGAATTGCAATGCAGCGGCAAGGATGGAACACCTAGTTTTTCCTCTGAAATAATCATTTGCACACAAAAACAGTATTATATCCATTCATCTATATGCTGGATGTTGCATATTTCAGGAGTGTGCAGGAGTGTTAAGCGAGCACTTTATAAGGCGCTTTTAGCTCATGCTTTTTGGAGTACATCAATATAACGAGCCATAATAAAAATTCTGAGTTGCAGTATATTGCAGGTAGTAGTATCAGCAATAATTTGCCAAAAAAATCTATTTAAGTATGTCTATAACGTATGCTCAAACTTTGAAAGCAACGAGATATGACTGCACTGCTGCTACAGCTGTATAGCTTATGCGTGCGATTCTAAATGTAAAAGTGTAGGTATTAGTGCTACATTGTCTCTTGCTAAGGACATCTTTTCAGACAAAGCTAACTTTTTACTTTCTCTACGCGACTATGTACAAAGTGTATAGAGAAAGTTTTGTATTGCACCCACAAATTAGATACCGAGATTTCACTGGAAATACATGTTTTGGGTCCCCCTGAATTCAAAAAAAGCATTTTTGGAGAAAGATACTTGTGAGTATGTGTATATGTTTATATGTTTATATATATGTGTGTGTGTGTGTTTGTGGGCAGTATAATTCGAAACTCCCCACCCCCAGCTACCCTTTACATAAAAACATTTTCGAAATTTTGCATTTTCTCAAAACTGGCTCTAATGATGATTACAATATCGTATATTAAAGATATTTACCTAACAAATAAAATGTATATCTTTAATTTTCTGGGAATAGCTCTGAAGACTACTTTATTCTGGATGAGCTTTACGGAATTGTACATAACTGGCAAACCGTAAACCGTAAGAGATAGACCAAAAATAACTTCACAAAAAATGTAAGCTCGGTAAAACACACAATTTATCTTATATACATTTTTTTCGTGAAGTGAATCATTTTTTTTTAGATATTTTTTGTTATTGATTTCAGCTTTAAAAAGCTTATAGTATTCTCATAGAGGAATTTGTCAACTCCTGTCCATACAAACAAAGGAAATTCAGCCACATTGCAACCAGCTTTTGACTAATACTTTAGCCTATGCTATTCCCTTATTTCCCTTCTACTTGCATGCGAGCAAGTAATAAAACTTCAATTAGCATGAAGTAAAAAGAAGCATAAACTTTTTAGCAATTATAAAATCCAACGAATTATAGAATTGCTCAAATGTCGCTAAGGTTCTGTAAACTATAGTTATGCGCCCTCTGATTAAATATACTGCGTAAAAAATATTTTTATTTAACAGAGATGTTCGATAAAGTAGATTTGTATTTTATAGCAGTTAAAAAAAGTATTTTTAAGAATGAAAAATAATTGTATTTTTCGGGTAAATTGACAGAAAATTAGCTCCTAAAGCGGTAGATAGGTAGCTGGCTCTGAATGCGTCCTTGTGAGCTGAGAAAATAAATAAGATACCAGATAAAAGCTGATGGTTAACAGACTCGCGGATTATGCTCACACGAATCGAGAGAACCATGCTAATCGAGAAAAAATTATCAGAAAAAGTCTTATTACTTGCTTCCTTATAGGTAGAAAGGAATAAGGGAGTACCACAGGTTAAAGTAATACTCAAAAGCTGGTTGTTATGTGACTGAAGTTACTTTGATGGTATGGACAGGAGTTGACAAATTCCTGTGTAAGAGAAGTAGGTTTTTCAAAGCTGAAACGAAAAGCCACGAGTATCTTTAAAACGATCAACTCCACGAAAAAAATGTACATGACATAAATTGTGTGTTTTAATGTGCTCTACATTTTCAGTAGAGTTAATTTTTTATGTATCTGTTGCGGTTTAGCAGTCATGTACAAATTCGTAAAATTCATCCAGAATAAAATAATCTTCAGAGGCTATTCCCAGCAACTTCAAGATATACATTTTATTTGGCAGGTAAACATCTTTAATATACATATTTTAATCAAATTCATTATGGCCATTTTTAAGAAAATTAAGATTTTCGAAATTTTTTCCATGTAAAGTGAGTTTGGGGTAAGGGGTTTTCTTGAAAATCTTCGTGTTGCATCCTTAAATACCAAGTTTGGGCTTTAACAGTTTTTTCGTTTGTTAGCTATGCTGCTCACAAACACACACACACACACACACACACACACACACACAGGCACATGGACATTTTTCTAAAAACGTTTTCTTTTTGGATTCAGGGAGTCTCAAAACATGTATTTTTGGTGAAATCTTGGTGTCGACTTTTTAGGTGCAATACAATACCTTCTCTATACACTATGTACATATTTCGTATAGAGAAAGTAAAAAGGTATCACTCCCATGAGTCACGACTCTGCAAAAAAAACATTCTTATAAAAGCCTGCTCTTATCTGTACTTTTTCATAATCAGGAAATTGTTTACTACATATTTTCTTATTGGCATTAGGGAAATAAGCAGGATACCTACACAAGGCTAAAACTGTAGTCAAATCTTTTAACATCTGGTTGCTATGTGATAGACTTCAAATTACATTCTGTTTGCATAACTGGGACGAGAAAAGCGTTTGTTCACACGCTTGAAGAGAAAACTAACCCAGGACCTACTTTTAGAGATTCCTTTGATTATACTGACTCTATTGGTTAATGTGTATCATGTACCTCATGAATTGACTTTCTTCTTTATACCTATAATATTAGCTAAACTTACTATCGATATTAAGTTTAGATGTTATTTTAACATAATACGCTGGTTATTTACACAATCTGTAAAGCTGATCTGCTGATTGACAAAAAGTGTCAAAAATGACGAGCAAAATGAAAAACTAATACCGACTGAAATGAGTAGAGTATAAGTAATGGGATACTCAAAACAAAAACAAGGAAAGTCTCAGTAATAATTAACGCTACAAAAGAGAGATATAGAACTTGTCATACGTTCATTATTACTTTTAACGAGATGTTTTTGTAGTTGATTTTATCTTTCCCCTACGGCTTATGCAAAAGGCCTACATAATGAAGAGGGCTTTAGAGGCTTTTCCCAGAAAATTAAAAATATACATTTTATTTTATAAAATATAAAGATAAAAATTACCATTATATCTGGCATTTTAATATATATCGTTAGAGCCATTTTTGAGAAAATTGAAAATTTTAAAATGTTACATGTAAAGAGATTTTGGGGGATTTTTCTGGAAATCTTTGTGTCGCATCCCTGGAAGATACTAAAATACCAAGTTTGGTACTTAACCGACTTTTCGTATATGACGTATGTTGATCACAGATACATACACACACATATACACACACCACACACACACACACACACACAAGGGCCGTTATCTAAAAATGCTTTATCTTGGATTCGGGTGTTCCAAAACCTGTATTTTCGGTGAAATGTCCACATTGAATTTTTGGATGGAGTGCAATATTTTCTCTACCTGCTATGTGTATTGTATATCCGTAGTAGAGAAAAAATAATTATGTAACTTCAAAGTTTGCAATCAAAGATCATAGGAGTACTACATCAATGAATTTTTACCTCAGTAAGTCCTGAAAGTTTTCCGGGTGAATTCTGTAAATATATATTTCTGTTAACAGTATGTATGTATGTGTGTGATATTTTTTGAAATACCTCTGAAACTAAGCCAGTTAGTAACTGCTTCTAATTCCTCAAATGTTTAACTCTCCCAGAAGTGTTGCTTGCAGTTCCATGCATCGGGTCGTTCTCCCAGAAATATACGAGCATGTCTCATCCTCAAGGAGTTGCGGAGATCTTCTTTAAGAACGTTATCCACTTGAGAGTTTATTGGGATATTGAGCCTGAGTTTACGGCTACCAGCACGTCAGTAAAGCTTCAGAGATGCATCGCATAGATTCCCCAGGAGGCTGACCTATCTTCGGCATGAGAAACAGTCAAAGTGACAACCTGCACACTCTTTCTGCGTACTAAACTTTTTTTTATACTTTACTAGAAGCGAAACTTTCCTGTGTGACCGGAATAAACTACAAGATTACAACTTCCTCAGAAGTAGGATAATCTGCAGTCTAACTACCACGTCATAAATATTCTTAGTGATACACATTCTTCACAGTTGAAGCAGTATATTGCCATAGCCAGCCTGAGTAATGTGGTGGTAGCGTTTCTGCTTCATATCGAAAGGTTTTTTTTTTTTCGGAGTTTTCCCTTATCCTGATAAGACGAATGTCGAGTAACTTTAATCTCCCTGGACCCCGAGATCATTTGAGCATCATTTCATCGTTATGACCAACCAGGTTAAAGGACGTTAAGCTAATATATATACAGATATGTATATAGCCATGTTTCTGCAGAAGGCAAATGTAATTTTTTCGGATAAATATACTGTTATAGCATGTTGCTATATTATAGCACCAAGCGGCACAGTGATAACACGTTCGACTCGCATTCAACAGATCTTCCGGTGACGTAACGTTTTTGAGGGTTTCTCCAGCTTTTCAGGCGAATGCTGGAATGATGTCTCTCATTCCAGGAATTTTATAGCTTTCCATATTGTTCCATTAGTTATTTCATTTATCCTTCATCCCGTTTTGTCTGTTTCAGGATTAGAACGTGCACGATGGCATCTTGTTGCAGCATAGCAGAGAAAAAAGAAGCTCCCTTCTTCTCTCGGCCACCAGCGGGTTGCCGATATTTAAGAGGCGGAATTGACTGTCTGGATGTGATGGTCTATCATGTCCGCTGCCGGGGCATCTCATCGAGTCTGCGAAAAATGAAATGGAGTTTTATTTATGGACGCTCTTTAACTACTGTGGTTCTTAGCCTCCCATTCAATACTGGACGTGAAAGACCACTTAATTTTGCTCAAAGGTCTCTTTTTCAGGCTTGAGGTTCTTTTACTTGACATAAATCTATGACACGGGACAGCGGCTTTACTTCCCTTCCGAAGGAAGCCTTGCTAAGGATTTTTACATGGTCCTCCGCCGGGTTTGAACCCGCGACCTTGGGTATATGAATCGAGTCTGTGAGGGTCCTATAATTCCTGTGCCACACTTCTGGTTCATGTCACCTGGTATCTCTTACTCCATTCCTCCCTTCCATGGCGTCCCTTAATGATCTCTGTGGATCGGTGCCGAGGAACGGGCCCCATTCTATCCCTATATCGCTACCTATATTAATAGAGTAAGTGGTTTATAATGGCATCCAGGAACTGTTTGAAAACACCCTCCAATACTGCACCCCATCCATGACGTCTGCAGTGGACCGAGATGGGGGACGCAGCGGCCGGGCGGTAGGCCAAGGTTCCCCGTGAGCCGTCGTGCCATGGAGTTAGTTAACTGTTTGAAAATACGAGACAAAACATAGTATTTGGTAGGCGATCGATGATAATAAACTTATACTGTTATATATTTTGTTGCTAATTAACATATTGTTGAAGTATTGAAAGAGTTGACCATATAAACCTTAAACCTTAATTTAAATCATATTGCTTAATGTCTAGATACGAAAATTCATTAGCATGGATTACCTTCATTTGATATTAGGAAAACGTTAACAATGTTATGACTACCTTTAGTCGAAATTTCAGACAACATTTAAATACAAATTTCACTAGATTTCGATCTCCTGTATCAGTAACAATGAGACTGGCAGCATGTTTGAGGTAATAGATGCATTAGATTAAATATGTGAACTATGTGAAATTTTTAATTGTCTACATAAATTGTTAAGCAATAGAATACAATTAACTTATTTTACTTCTGGCTTGCTTACAAAACCTAATGAAACGCATGACAATTTAAAGATTCTATTTCGCATTCTGTAACTGCGTGGAGTACTTTTTACTTTCTCTGCACTTATTATGCAGATAGTGTATAAAGAAGCTATTGTATTCCACCCAAAACTGTGTTAAGTAAATGCACGTTTTGTGACCCCGTGAATGCAAAAAATAATTTTTAGAATAAGTCTGTGTGTGAATGTGGACAGCACTACACAAAACTAAAGACTGTTCAATACCAAATTTGGCATTTTAAGTTTAGTACCTTCCAAGGATAGAAGGACACAAATATTTTCAAAAATATATCCCCACACCAGACTACCCTTTTACATGAAAATGTTCTCTAAAGTTTTGCTGTTCTCAAAAATGGATCCAACGATTTTGATTCAAATACCGTATATTAGAGATATTTATATGACAAATAAAAAGTACATCTTGAACTTTCTGGGAATAACTCTGACGATCTCTTCATTCTTGATGAATTTTACATAAATGGTAAACTTTAAGAGAAAGATAAAAATTTAATACATAAAAAAATCTTGTGTGTTACATTCACATTACTTTATCTAGCTGCTCTACAAACTTCTTACAAACGATTATTCTTTCTACGCAATGCTAATCAAGATAAACATTGGCAGAATGTTCTTATTACTTAGTTCCCTATAAGTAGAAGGCAACTAAAGGAATGCGCTATGCTAAAGTGATAGTCAAATATTTTAAAAGCTGCCATTATGTGATTGTCATTGCAAATTGCTTCTTTGCTTGGCCAGGAGTAGAACAAGAAAGAAAAACGGACACTTCCTGTCTGAAAAAAGAATAAGTGCTTTACAACTGAAAGAAATAACAAGGAATATCTTGAAACCATAAACTCCACGATATATAATTTATGTATTTTAACGAGATCTACATTTTTGTATAGTAAGTTTTTGTCTACATCATACGGTTTACTAGTTATGCAAAGTTGCAAAATTTATCCAGAATAAACAGCTCTTCGGAAGCTATTCCCAGAAAAATCAAGATATAAATTTTATTTGTGATGGAGATGACTTTAATATGTGGATTTTAATAAAAAAAATTGAGCCATTTTTAAGAAAAATAAAACTTCTGGTGTAGCAAGAGGACTTGTTTTTTTCTAGGTATTCGCTAAATACCAAAGTAACTGAAGTAGCAGTGTCAGTATCTTCCATTCTTTGGCATTTAGTGTAGATATTTGGATTAGCTGTGGATGAAATTGGTGTTTTGACAGTAGGTAAGGAGACTATGGTTTCACTTGCTGTTCAAGTTGGAACTATTTCAGACGTGGAATGGATTGGGAACTCTGCTGATGGAATCAAAAATGTGGTATCAATCAACTGGAGATGCAGTCACATAAGAAATACGATTCATTGTTTTCAATATTACAAATGTCTTGAGAATGAAGATATGAAAGCCGGGATTCACACGGTGTCTAGTTTATTGCAAAAATATCTCTGTTGCACACTAAACCAGAGGCAGGAGAGAGACAATCTGAAAATTGATAAACTATGAGCTGCTTATGCGATTATTTCCCTAAAAAATGAAAGTAAAATCAAATTACCTACTTTTGATAAATTCTAAGTTTCTTGTTTAGTATGCATATTATATTAAGTTTTTCTATTTCAAAAGATAACAAAATATGTTTTAATTTTTCTATACGCTGTTTCTAATTAACATTACTTCAAATAGTTATCTGTAACATAATAACTTTAGAATATTACTATTTTAATCTCTTTCAGGGGATAACCTGTTATCTAACTGTTAAATTTTGGAGCTGTATTTGTTAACAAAATTTCAGTTTGTGTTTCTCATGAAACAACTAAAAAAAAAAAGTTAAATGAGTAATTTAGCGAGTTATTAAGGATCACTACATCACCGTCATCGAGTCGCCCTCCATGGTGTAATGGCTAACATGCTAACTTCATATACCTAAGAACGCGGGTTCAAACCCGGTGGAGGGCGAAGGATTTTTTCGTCGTAAATATCCTTAGCATGGCTTCCTTCGGAAGGGAAGTAAAGTCGTCTCGTGTTGTAGATTTACGGTACGTAAAAGAACCTCAAGCCTGATAAAGAGGCCTCCGAGCAAAATTAAGCGGTATTTCACGCCAATATAGAATAAGGCGCTGAGAACCACAGTAATTATAGAGCGTCCATAAATTGGACGCCATTTAATTACCGCCATCGATATACCAGCAATTATTAATAATAACAACAATAATATGAGCAACTTTGAATAAAGACGTTTATTACGTCGAAGAGTATTTCCGGCCACACCTCTATTTTCTGCTGAAAATTTTTATTTATTTGATGGCATATTTTGAACGATTGTTGGGTTTTTGATAGGTTTAGGCCATGGGAAAAAATTGAAGTCAAAAAGTACTGTTTATTTTAGAAAATAAAATCTAACAAAATATCACATCAGCAAACTGACTTCTCCTACGGAGGTCCCGGGTTCGATTCCCGGCTGAGGCGGGGAAATTTTCTTTAACCAGAATTATTCCCTATCCCTCACAGAGTCTGGAAGTATGTGTGTAAGAGTGAATGTGTGTGTGTTTGTGAATGAAGAAAATATAACGATTAAAACCCAACGTAAAGAACCTACAGTCAACGAGTTGTTTCTAATGCAAAGCCCCCGATATGACAATAGATGTTAAAGGGGGCTATATGAAAAAAAAATATCGCATATGGTACAAAACATACACTACTTTTGACTGCAATGATTGGGGATTCATTCTCCGGCACCTATATTAAATGAATTGGTATAATGTTGTGTATTTGTACACATTATGTATATACATCTGATATATATATATATATATATATATATATATATATATATATATATATATATATACCGTAGAGGCACCAGAAACGGAAGCATCGATTTAGTTATCAGTTTTACTTGTACCCTCCCCGAAGCTTGACATGTTTGGTTCACCTCCAGTTGTCTACACAGGTTGCAGTAGAAAGTTTTTAAAGTGGTATTTATGGCCCTACCAATTTTTTTTCATAACAATTAATATAATATACTCATTGGTTCATTTTAGTTTCTTTGGATTTTAAGCCAACCATTAAGATAAGTGTTGTGATAAGGCACTAAGAGGAGCCTATTGTAGGAACTTATGGAAAAAACAAACAAAAATCACCCTTGTTATTTAGGGTTATGCTCCGCTTT
This sequence comes from Hymenopus coronatus, assembly GCA_030762935.1. NCBI lineage: Eukaryota > Metazoa > Arthropoda > Insecta > Mantodea > Hymenopodidae > Hymenopus > Hymenopus coronatus. The sequence goes on along the minus strand of CM060881.1, from coordinate 85,301,439 downwards.
TTCTGTGTACAGGCATAAATAAATCGTAGAGAAAGCTTTATCACAATGTATTCTCGCAAACTGCACGTTTATCTCGACACACGCACGTACTGACGATTGCATCAAGTATGCATGAGACACAGCAACTGCTGAAATGCAATGGGTGCATTAACTTTATTAGTTCCCGCTGAGCTTGGAATGCCAGCGTTTACCAAGATGCTACATACAACTGGAATAACTGCCAAGCAGCGACGGCTCAACACAAACTCTGAAAGCTTCTAATATGACTTGAAATTCTATATTGTGGACACTGGAGAGAGACCTGCCTTATTACAGTTTTAATATGTTAACTGATGAGTCAAGTAGATAAATATTCTTTATTTTAAAATTATTTTGTAGTGGGATACAAAGCAGAAAACATACTTTTCTTTTCCCAGTCCTCCTTTTCCTGATACCTAGGGGTCAGAGGCCTGTCAAGGAGCCAACGGCACGAAAGCTCAGAATGGAGTATGTGCAACGACTGATCGGCCCGTAGCCCGGCAAGAACGTGAGGAAGCGACTGACATGAAACACAAGTGAAATGGACGATAGGACAGGTGACAATAAAGCACTTGGTGAAATGAATGACAGGGGAAACCGGAGGACCCAGAGAGAATCCACCCATGCGCAGCCTCATCGGCCACACATCCTGAATGTGGGCGCTCGGGAATGAGGCTGACCACCTTGGTTGGTGGCGAGCGGTCTAACCACTCGGCCACTGCGCCACCCAACATATACTTGGGGAAGTAAATACATAATGAATTTTAACAGAATTTCTTTAGTACAATATATATATATATATATATATGTATATAAAATGCTATTTATCAATTGGCATGACCATAAATAGATTTAGGACATACCAGCTTAATATATCCTTCTTTTGCCCTTTTATCCTGTCTTTAGTTTCTCTACACGTACTATGTACACCGTGTGTAGAGACGGTATTGCATTCTACCCAAAATTTTATCTCTATACTTCACCGGAAATATATTTTGAAGTCAACTCTAAGCAAAAAAAAAGTTATATAAAGATGAGTGTGTGTTCTGTGTGCGTGTGTACACGGTGATTCAAAAACTGAGAGTCGGTTAAATATTGAACTTGATACTTAGGTTCAGCATATTCCAAGGGCGCGACACGAAGATTTTCAAGAAAATTGCCCAACACAAAGTAACCTTTACATGAAATAAGTTCGAAAATTTAGACTTTTTCAAATGACTGCTAAATGACTTTTGATTAAAATACTACTTACTTAGGATAGTTACGCGAAAATGAAATGTATATCTTGAACTTTCTGGGAATAACGAGCTAAGTTCTCTTCATTCTCAATAGCTTTTTTATAGCTGGTAGCTATATAGAGGACCGCTATGTAAGGCTAATGCATCTCATTTAGCTTTGATAGGTTTTCAGGAAATTATACTCTTTATCAAGAGACAAAACATATGAAAGGCCTTTGGACTTTTCATATTGGTTATATATTACACGGATAAAAAGGAGTATTTTTCTTACCATTTTTTGCTTGTTATTCACGATATACTGTACATTTCTTAATAGAGACTCTCACATATCTTTTACACGAAATGAAATAGAGATTTTTTAATGACGCTCTTTAACCACTATGGTTCTCAGCGTCCCATCCTATATTAGGTGAAAGGCCGCTTAATTTTGCTCAGAAACCTCTTTTACCTGCCACAAATCTACAACACAGGACCAACGGATTTACTTCCCTTACGAAGGAAGCCACGTTAAGGATTCTTACGCCCGAAAAGATCCATCGCCCTTAGCCGGGTTTGCACCCGCGACCTTCGGTACAAGAGGCTAGAATAGTAATCAGTACTTTACGGAAAACGACCTTTTTTACACGAAATATCTAGTTAGAACTATGATTTTATGAACACACGCAATGAACAAATATCGTAACTTTATTAAACGATGCATTTTCTGAATTTCTCTCCAGATGAGTACTGATTGGACAAATACTGTAAGGCGTTTCATTTAAAGTTTAATTCATATTTTAATATTTGTTACAGTGGAAACTGTTTTCAAGTGTTTCTTCTTTTGACTTATAATCTTTTCTTTGTTGCTGTTTATATTGACATTTTGATAATGTGGGTAAGAAACAAAGCAGCTTTAATGTCATTAGTAAGAATTCTATTGCCGTTAAAGCGACTACAGTGATTGCTGGTTCACTCAGCCAAAATAATTACAATTCTTGTGATATTAAAACAGCTTTTGTAACAAAATCTTTTTACAGAATAGGTAGAGAAAATCATGTGAATGGAACACAAAACATTTCTTTTCTCTTTAAAATATTCATTTTAAAACAAGTCTCAAAAATTCAAATACACCTCATTTTTATTTAAATTTTGAGCATCAAAAATTCTCTTCAACCTAAATCAATATATTTAATTGAATCTAATCCAATTAACTATTATTTTAACTAGTTCAAACATAAAATATGAATAATTACAAGAATTTTATTCTTTAAACTACCCTTTGATATTATATATATTATTAAGAATTATACTAACTCTAAGAATCATATTTTTATTTCTACATCATCCTTTATCTATAGGATTAATACTATTTTTATAAGCAGTCTGTATATGTTTCAACCTAATGTTTCTGTACCTGGCATACTTAATGCATTGCCTTGTTTTATGGTGAGGCAACTGATCTTGTACGAGACGCGTAGCGTGCTGTACTATAGTGTCCTCGGTGTACTTCCGCTCGCCTCTCACCTAGGCGGTCTGGGTTCGGCCCCAGCGAACTGCATGTAGGATTTGTATGGACGAAGTGGTGTGAGCGGGATTTTTGGTGTCCTCAACCATTAGATTTATCATATATCTTGAACATCAATTTCATCGTCATTTCACCTTCACTTTTTTACTTTCATACCATTGGTTTACAAGACCGTTGTTTTATTTTTAAACTATAAAAGCATTTAATGTTAATCATAAATGTGAACTCCTAAACATAATGCTAAAAGAGAACCGTATTGTCATTATGACGAAATATTTGAAGGTGTTGATCCGCAAAATATCAATAACAGGCAGCGGGTTGATCACCGATCCTGCATTCTCTGTGATACAGAGTCTCTGCTCCTCAATTGGCGGCGTTAATTTTTGGAGTCCTGGGGCTGTTCGTCCTTTATACAAGGATTGTAAACAGAGAAACAAATGAAGAAAAGAATAAGCCTAGAGGCGAATGAAAGTCCAGGGTCAACTTTATTGGATGTGTTTCAGTTAGTGCCTTGTGTTTGTGTTGCAAGGACAGTTTACGTATTGTGATTTTCAAAGGGGAAAGTTTACTAAGGCACCTGTGCTGTATGAGAATCTCTTATTGAAATAGCTAGCGACAAATTGACGCTTAAAGATTTTTAATTACGGTACATTCACATACAGCAAATTATGTAGTGAGGTGTGTAAACAATTTTATTAGAAATTTCTTGGTTATCCAGTTACGGGTAGAAACACTAAGATATCTGGTTAATACGTTTAGGAAAAGTTTTATGAAATTGGTATATCAATCTCTTCAAGCAATTCTAAGAAGCCTCCAAGGCGTGCACACCAAGTAGATGTTTCAGGAACCTCTTTCTTACAGCTCTAAACTTTTGAAACAACCCCTACAGACAAGACGACAAGAAACGAGTCAATTTCTGTAACTGGATTTCAGAAAATATCTTGACTTTCAGATTAAACATGTTGCCTCACAGAACAATGCGTATTGCAGGCCAGAGAATCCTCATTTAATCCATGAAGTTCTGTGGCACGATATCAAAGTACCCAAGAGCACACCGATAATGGGTCCCACATTCTTCAGCGTTATCGTAAATTGAGATATTACCGCTATTATATTCTTACGCCACTTCTTATTTTATAATTTGTTAGACTATGAGAGAATACAGATATTCTAACAAGATTGTTCCATAGCCCTTATTGTTCAAAACCCCAAGGGGGGTTCTTCATGACAAGTTTCAAATATACTAGATACTGGCCATGGCTTAGCCCCAGCGGGTGAGTATGTTTAAGCTCTCAAAAGAAGTTGTCATGGAACTTTTTGGAGTATCAAAATCCATAAGTCTCGAACATCCGCCAGCTTGAGGAACAACCAGGTGACCGCCATCTATGTTTCCTAAAGTGCACAGTCACACACATGTAAAGTTTGCCTTTTCTGACACAATACACCCAAACATTTTGTAGATTCAAGGGTGCGATCAAGGTACATCTGATTTTTCAGCTCACGAGTATGATTATGGGCATATTTAGATATTCCTTTTGCCAAATGTGACTATTGTGTTGCTCCGTATCTTTTCATACATTCCTGCTAAGAAACCTTACACACATCTTGTTAAATCCGATATTAGGGTAGAAGAACACGATGGAATGTCTTCACCATTCCTAATCATAGTGAACTGTTGGCGCACGACATTTACATGGTTGTTTTCCTTTCATCCTGTTTTTCGCAAGTTAAGTCCTTAGACGTAGGGAAAGGTGTAATAGATAAGCCTGTTTTAAAATATAATTACGTTAATGAAGAGATAAGGAAAAGGGATGGAGTTGAGATTGATACTTGGAGCTAATAAGCTCCTTTGTGTAACAGCATCCCTAGTTCGATAACACTGGAGTGCGTAAATGACTTCTAACTTCGAGTCTTCCTGCCTACCTTTGAAATTGCCTTTGCCGTCTGTTTAATTACAGGCTGATTTAGAACCATAATTTTAAGGCTGCGAAAATGAAACCTAACGTTGGAACATATCCGAGGTACTTTACATTAATATTGCCAACTAGCTTAACGGATGAATAATGGTTCTTTATGAGAGTGCACTAGGATGGAATACGTCATATTTCGCGTATCATGCTTGCATATGAATAACTAACTGGCATTTCTGCGAGCATCTTTACATACATACATGACATGACAATACAATATACACATAATTACACTGACATTTATATATTAAAAGGACTTGGGTTATCCATAGACACACATAAAATAGTTTAATTACCTATCTTAATACATAAAAGTCTACGTATATGACGTAAGTATACATATGTGTAAGTATGTATGCATTAAATATGTATGTATATATGTAGGGACGAATGGATGAATGCATGCATGTTTGTTCTTAACGGATTCTATATCTCTGCACTGATTTTGACCAACTAGGCACTGATAACGTTTTACACAAGATGAAGAATACTGCTTTGCCCAGAATTATAAATTCCGTACCTGTACACAGAATTAATTTTTTTATTTCATATAATCCTTACAAAATCTCGCAAAAGCATCTCTCATCTTTCTCATTGTCGCATGAGCTCGAAAAATGCCAATATAAGAAAAAAATAATCTGATGTGTTCCAATCACATGATTTTCTCCATATCTCTGCAACAAATTATTGTTAAAAAGCTTATGCTTCTATTTACTTCATGGTAATCGAGAAAAAAATAGCAGAAATAGTCTTACTACTTACTTCCTTGTAAGTAGAAGGGAAATAAGGTAGTACTATAGGTTAAGTGATATGTGACTGGTTGCTATGTGACTGAAGCTCCGATGTTTGTATGAACAGGAGTTGTTAAATTCCTGTGTGAGAAATTAATAAGTATTTTAAAGGTGAAATCAAAAACAAAAATAACTAAAGCGATCAAAAATGTATATAGCATAAATTGTGTTTTAATGTGCTCTACATTTTTGTGTGGTAAGTTTTTGTCCATCTCTTACGGTTTAGCAGGTATGCAAAGTTCCGTAAAATTCATCCAGAATAAAGTAGTCTTCAGAGGCTATTCCCAGAAACTTCAAGATATACATTTTGTTTGTCAGGTAAATATCTTTAATGTACGATATTTTAATCAAAATCGTTAGAGCCATTTTTGAGAAAACCAACATTTTCAAAAAAAGCTCCATGTAAAGAGAACTTTGGGACGGGGGGATTTTTCTCAAAATCTACGTGTCGCATCCCTGGAAGATACTAAACTTAAAATACCAATCTTTCGTTTTTGAGTTATCACGGACACACACGGATCTTTTTCTGAAAATGTTTTTTATTTTGGATACAGGTGACCCTAAAACATATATTTCCGTTGAAATCTAGGTATCAAATTTTTGGGTGGAGTGCAATATCTTCTATATACACTATGTGCATGTATAGAGAAAGTAATAATTCCTTACTTAAGTTTTCATGGCGTCACAATATAACGCAATAACGGCGAGCTACATGATAATGGAGTGATAAAGTAGTAAAATAATACATGGACTTGTTTGATTCATTGGAAGGTCAGGCCTTTGTTTCTACTCAATACTAACCTCACAAACCAACCCAGTAATTTTGAGGTTTTAAAAGTCTAACTTAATTTTGATTTACAAGACCAATAAGTTATTAGAATTTGAAATTCAGCCAAAGAATTTCTGGGGAATGATTAACGCAACAGATACAACTATTTCATGCAAATTGTGTGCTTTAACTAGATCAATGTTTTTCCTATATCACTTATCAGAATTATACTGTAATTCTAAATATCAATAAATGTTATGCGTGATAGAACATAATTGTGTAAAAGTAAGCTAAAGTTAAGCTAATGGCTTCATACCCCATCTATAGAGCTAATCTCTCTATTCTAATGCCCAATAATTTGACAAATATTGTGAGGAAGTTTTACTAATTGTAAAACAGTAATTCATAATGAAGATGATTTCTCAGACTATTCTCAAAGCTGTGTTACAATACACTTTATTAATGAGGTAGATATTTTAAGTTGTAATATTTAATCAGAATCACAGAGAATAGCTTTCGGGAGAATAAAACGGGTCAATTATTCATAATAGTGCTGATTCAGGGAGCTCGGAAACGGTTTCCAGTGAGATCTCTGTATCGAAATTTTGGATGGAATTCAATACTTTTTTTCTTACTATAGGCGAGCAGTAGGGAAAGCATAAATTGACAAACCATATGGGAAATAGAAAAGGAATTATTATAGTATGCATATGTTTTGGGGAAAAACTATACAAGATAGCTCTTTAACACATTACTAATTAGTAATATTTGCATCTCCGCCACATTGTACCTTATCACTACCCTTATATACACAACTACTAGTAACGTAACGCAGCACTATACAACTTTCCTTTATATCAGATTGTTCTAATACGACTCGTCTGAGCCAGAGTACATGCGCGTACTCAACTACAGAACTCGAGGCAGAGTTCGAGGGGAAGTATGGAAGCCAATACGTCATTGAGCACATTACTTGTATCGTGCCAATTTATTTTAGACCTTGTACTTAGCCTAATGCTATGCGGGATTGTAATTTGCAGCTAGACCCCTGTGAAGCACGTGTTACTCGCAGCTCATTAGCTCGCACCCAAGCTGAAACAGCCTGCTTTATATGATTAGTTATGATTACACATTATATGATTAGTTATGATTACACATTATATAATGTATATGATTATACCTTTCATGTGTGATGCATCTTTTATACCGGTAATAAAATTGATGTTGAAATGCCTACCACTTTAATTATTCCCATGCAAAAGTGTTGTGATTTGACAGTTCTGAAGTTTTCTTATGGTAAATTCATCTAGCTCTTAAAATTGATAGAATACTTACAAATTTTATTTGGAACGAAGAGTATATCTTAGTAATGCTATTTGCAGAAAATACAAAATACACGTTTTATTAGCCATATAAGCTTCTTAAACATACAAACGGCATTTTAATCAAATTCGTTAGATTTGTTGAATAGCTTGATTATTGTTATTTTCTAATAAACCATGAATTTCAGTGGTTATAAGTTTTAACATTTATTAAGATCCTTTACAAAAAATATACCAATAATAAACCATTACGTAAAAGCAAACTTTTAATTAAAATTTGTAATAATTATGTGGTATGTAGATTTATCTTCACCTTCTAATATTTAATTTAAGTAAATCAAATATACAAATTTTTTATGTAAATTGCAATTTGGGGAGAAGACTTTTTTGAACATTTTGGTGTAGAAGATGTAGAATTTAAAATGCCGAATTTTGTTTTTCAGTTATGTTGCTTACACACGCACAGAGGAAGAGGCAGATAACCTTTAAATGTTTTGTTTTCCACGTACCATAGGTATGAATAGATAAAACAAAAACTCTTGTACGAATTTATAGGCTAGATAAAAAAATAAATGACGAATAAAGATAGTTGTGATAGTTGCATAAATAGTTGTGATAGTGTACTCTTTGAACTTGCCAGAATACGCCAATGTTTTAAGTTTTAAAAATACACATTTAGCCACTTCAATTAAGTATTTATCAAGCCTTTAAATTATACAGATATTTATACAAGTTTTGCTAATCTCTTATCCCTGGGTTAACTACTTGATTATTTGGCTTTCATACTTGCATCAGCTGTTTTACTTCATGCACCTTCTCTTTCCTAATACAAATGTGTTTTCTATGCTTTGGACTTTACAAGTTAGCTCTGGAGCACTAATTTAAAATTCTGTTATTAATACATAACTTTGCTTCTTTTACCCCATCTGTTAATGCGAAATCTAATATTGCAAAGTGCCTCGTCTGCTCAATATTTCAAAAGCTAGAAGGAGCAGGGAATTCTGCAATCCCTCATGCAGCACAGCTGCTAATAAATTCATATGCAACTGCTTTTTAAAACGCCAGACTTGGTTCCTCTATTTCCACAGTTATTTTCTCACATTCTTTTCGTAGGACCTAGGTAATAAAATGCTTCTCCACGTATTACTGCATTTCTCCCTTGTGTGCAGTCTTTGCTGCTCAGGCACTGGCAGATAGCAAAGCATAGGGTATGAGGAGGGAAAAAATAATATTTTTAATTATTTTAACGTGCCTCGTGGAGAACATTGGTAAAAAAAGTTTACAACTTTTGTAAGAGCTAATGGATATCTGGTATATACTCCCTGGGGTTATACAATACAACGAATGAGTATAGAAATATCACTGTAATCTACTTTATACAAACATGGAATGATAGTGATCTTTTGTGATGAAAATATTGAACTAATAGATATTAATAGCATTATTTGATAGATGCGAGGAAAACATGTAATGCAAAGATATTGAGCAAGAAGGCTATTTTGATGAAAGCTTAATTTACCAAAATAATTTCATAGACTAATATTAATAAAGGTGGTTCTAATTTGTATATATATTTCATTAAGAAATTCAATTTTCATCACGCCATGTCGGCATATAGTGGTTTCTTGATAATGGAGTTTCTAGTTCGTGAGCTCACCACTATGTGCATATGGGGAAGAGACATCAACTCATCGTCCATAGATTACGCTGCAGGACGATATCATGACTTGCGGACTTGAAACAAGCCCGATTTAGTCCAAGGAACCTTTCTTTCAAGGTATTGGGGTTTCTTTACATATAATAAACATTACATGGGACCAACGGTCAAACAATTAGTGTCAGTCTTCGAAGTGCTTTCGGGCTTCCAGCCAGGTGCACATATGGTGGGGCACCAACGCTTCGGCAGCATATATTGTTACTGAAGACGGGAAAAATGTATGCTCTAGAAAAGTTGGTGACTCACCATATCTACACCTGGCTGGAAGCCCGAGAGAACTTCGATAGTGTCAGGTTTTCGGTCCAAATATTTCACCTGTTCCAAGCGCTGTAGACTACAGTTATTTTGGCTTATGTTTGGAGAGGGAGAGGGAGAGAGAGAGAAAGTGAGAGAGAGAGAGTGTGCGCGCTCGCGCGCGCACTACTACCCGCGACATTTAACCCTTGCTTGCCTAATCTCAAATCACTTAGATTTTACTTGCAACCCTTTCAAACCCAGTTTTGTATATCTATGGGTAGAAGCCGGTATTATATAAATATTTCGCTCATTAGAGGTGTTTTGGATGTTTTTGATTGTGTAACGGATATTGTTGGATTCTAGATTTCAACGCTCTCAGTTCATCATCGATGAACTTATGAGTATGCCTTGAATCAGATTGTAGAGATTTCCCTCGTCTTTAGGGTAAACCATATGAAAGGCAACAAAATAAACAGGGCTAAACACATCATAAACAATTCCATATTTCCTTTCAAGAAAACTCACTATCTAAATCAGACCTAGAACTGGTCACAACACATTTTGCTGTATGACAGATTAATCAGTAGCGGATAGCTGCTCACAACTTTTGCCACCCCTCTTCTGCCATAGAGAGAGAGAGGTAGCGAGAAGTTGGTCATGTATCAGGACGTACTATAGAGCACGAGTTCGGGTCCGTGCGCGTGAGATCGATCCTAAACATGGGGTTGCAGATTTTAAGTTCCATATAGCACCGTCATCAACTCAGCAGCGTAAAGAAAGCGAGGAGTCACGATAGGCAGCAGGCCTAGCCATGTGAGTTAATTTACCTATTATGTGATGTTGGCCACATCATCACTTCGTATTGGTAGATATTCGGCTACTTGCCGCGAGTAATTGGACATGAGACTGACAGGTTCAAGCCCTTCGCGGCTATAGCATCACAGGATTTATTTTTTTATTCCAGAATTTTACAACACTCAAGTGCATTATTTCATATAATGCAGTTCATTCCTTTCTTTCATTGTACATTTGCTATTTTATTTATCTTAAACCTGGTTTGTCTATTACAGTGCTTATATCGTTTTGATGTACGAATATACACATATTCAAAGTTGTACCACATAACTACAAATAACAAATACTTCAGTGGCTATTAAATATGATGTAAACTACACCAATTATCACACTTAAGCTTCTAAATTATTTTTCTAAATACTTTAAAAATAATTAATAAGAACACAAATAGCTTTGGTTGCAAACAATCTTGACTAGATTTTATGTATCTGAATGGACAATTATAATAAAATAAAAAGGTTTTGTGTCATGTGTGTTCCTTTCTCATTCCTAAACACAAACTGATTTTAATGTTACAATTAATGGATGCTTTTATAATATAATAAGTAGCTTTTTTTACATTAGATTATTACATATTTCTTAAGAAATTAATAACCGCACCTGATGGCGCACAAGTAACATACGAGACATGCACGAGGTCGTATGATCAATTCTCCTGGCCGGCCTTTCGGTGTTTTCCCGGATCGGTAGGCGATGCTGGTTAGTTTCATTACATCCCTCCAACTTTCTGTCATTTCCTGTTGCCAACGATTCATATATGTTTGTCATATGTTTCAGAGTTGAATGACCAAGCGACGGTGTTCTTGGGTTGCAGCTGAATGATTACTTGGGCAATTTATAGGTTTATTTCTGGCGTTTACAAATAATTTACATTAGTAAATACAATTTCATAAATATAAGTAACACATTTCATTATACAGATATGTTATTTTTAAGTATTTAAGTATTATTTCGCCCTGTGGTGAATTTTTGAGAGCTTTTTGGATGTATGGTAGATTGCATTCTGCTCGTTGCTGTTGATACTGAGGACACCTGAGAGTAAGTGGCGTATAGTGATGGTAGTGTAACAAATGTTGCATTTAGGTTGGGCTGTTTTATTCAGAAGATAGGAATGCGTTAACTTGGTGTGTCCAAAGGTAGCCTGGTGATGTCAGCCTGGTCTTTCCCTCTCATTTTTTGCAGCGGATATGATGTTCTGGAGTTCAGTTTAATTTCGTGTAGTTTGCTAGGAGGTGATTGTGCCCATGTTGTTTGCCAGAGGTTGTAACATTTTTTGCATGCATATTTTGCAACATCTTTGTGAGATAAAGGTGTCTCTTCATGTGTCTTGTGGCTTCCTTTGCTCTGCATGCTGATTCCCTACATGCTCTGATGTGAGGGTATTCCTATTGTTTCCAAAAAGCTTTAACTACAATATCTCTAGCGGTTTTTATTCTATAATCTCTTTTTCACATTTTGGTTTCCTCCCATTCAATCATAGTTTAAATTGTTATTGACATAGCCACCTTATTTATATAAACACGTCTACTACTATGTAAAAAGCATTAAATTTGGACCTCCAGTCATTAAAACAACAAAGGAAGACAAATGCTCTTACAGCCCATAAATGCTGGTCACTAAACAATGCGCTCATTTCATGAGAAAGAATTATTAAATTAATGTTCGCTGCGTTATAAAATGTATTGAAGTATGACATACAGAAATTAAAAACAAAATTCTGTGTTCTGCGTAATAAATGTCACCTATTATTTTATGCTGCTCTTTGCTACCAGTTCCACGATCCCGAGGATAATATTATTGAACTGTAGTCGGAGTAAATTATAGAAGTAATGAAATTTAATGCCCGTGCATGAAATGTAGGACATCGACTGAAATAAAAAATAACACGTAAGTTGGTAAACAAACACTAAGCATCCAGTTTCTTTAAATATCAGTGTACTGACACCACTAACTGAACCATTTAATTAATTAGTTCAAAGTTTTCAATACAGCAACAACAGCAATTTATGCATACACTTTGTTTAATTCAGGATTTCCCAGTAAGCAGTCAGTAGTTAAGGTATACTGGGAGTGGCATTTTGACACAATCTATCAAACATTGAAAGAAGTTTTACTTTCTCTACACGTAATATGTACATAATATATAGAGAAGGTATTGTAATCCTCTCAAAAATTCGACACCGAGATTTCACCGGAAATACATGTTTTGGGACCTCCTGAATTCCAAAAAGCATTTCTAGAAAAAAGTCCATGTGCGTGTGTGTGTGCGTGTGTGTCTGTGGAGAGCATACCTCAAAAACGAAAAGTCCGTTGGTATTTAAGTTCAGTATCTTCCAAGGGTGCGACACGAAGATTTTCAAGAAGATTCCCCCACCCCCAATAACCCTTTACATGGAAAAAAAAAAAATTGACTGTCTCAAAAATGGCCCCAACTATTTTGATTAAAATCTTAGTACATAAAAGTGGAGATCTGGTTTAAGCACTGAATATTGATATAGTTTGTGGCCGTTAACATTTATAAAATATTCCGTTTTATTGGTTTGCGTTTTAAAACAATTATATTTTTCTCAACTAGGAAGAGCTATTACTATTATTATTACTATTATTACTACTACTTCACTGATACTACTTTCTCCCTGTTGGCCATGCTAAAAAAAGGGAATCCCAATACTGCTTCAAATTCAAGAGGTCCCTAGTTCGAATTCGGTTAGGGTGAGTTTCCCCGATAATGGTTTTCCCTTATCCTGAGAACACGAATGTTGGGCAACTTTACGCTTTGACCACCATTTTATCCATTTCATTCATAAGGCGATCTGCTTTTATAAGATGTAACCATTGCTTTAATTCTAGTACACTCCCTTAATACTGTTGTGCGGACAAGGAAATATGCAACAAGGCAAGTTACAAATGTTTATCTGGATTAACAGCGTGAAGATAACAGAATAGGCGTTTGCAAGAATAGTTTGTACAACAGCGAATAGAATGATTCATGTGATTTTTACTCTCTCTAGCACATATGTGCAATTTATATAGTAGGTATAGAAAGTGTTCGATTCCACCCAAAATTTGATACTGGATATACATGTTTTGGGACCCAAAAATAAAATATAATATTCCAAAGTCTTTATGAATTGTTGAGAATGATCGGAAAAATGGAATTTGTGTAGTATGAAATAATAATAGAAGTAAAAGTAGAAAGAACCTGATATAGCTCAATTATAAGTTCGCTATTAATGAAAATTGTTTGTATACTCTTAAATAATAAAACAAATATCAAAAATAGCTCAGAGTGCGCGTACATGCGCCCATAGACAGCACATTAATTCAAGTATGAAGAGTCTGTTAACATTTCTAAAACACGCGGCTGGAACATTTTGAATAAAATCCCCCAACCAAACTATCCTTTACATGGAAAAAAGTTAGTAAAATATTTTTTTACTCAAAAATGCTTCTAAAAGTTTGATTCAAATACCGCAAACTCAAAATATTTACATAACAAAGTGCTCATCTTGAATTTTCCAGAAATAGCCTCTGAAGGCATCTTTATTCTAAATGATCTTGCATAAGCGGTAAACCGTAAGAGATAGACAAAAACCTACTACAAAAACTATAGATCTCGTCAAAACACACAATTTCCTTTATTTTTTTCTTTGTGTAGCTAAACGTTTCCGAGATATTCCTTGTTATTGAAATATTGTACTTTTGAAATACTTGTATTTTTCTCAAACAGCCTGGTCGTCCATGTTTCTTTTTGTTTTATTTCTGGCTATGCAAAGAAAGAAATGTCAATAAAAGTAGCATAAATACAGATTTTATAACACTTGACTGTCAGTTTTTTTGGGGGGGGTGGCAGCTTGTTAGTAATTTCGGATGGTGAAAGAAATTGTTGAAATGATTCTAAAATAATTTCGGGATCCGTGGAGCTTAAAGTTACTCGACATATGTCTTATTAGAAAAAGGGAAACCCCCGAATAAAACATTATTCGGGAACTCACCCTAAGCGAGATTCGAACTTGTGACCTCTTGAATATGTGGCAGGCGCGCTACCCCCACACTTCCAAGGCGAGCTAAATTGCTTTAGCCTCGTGTATTCCCTTATTTCCCTTTCAAATATAAGGACTAAATGGGCAATAGGATCATTGTGCTAATGCTTATCTCGATTAACATGGAGCGGAATGAAGAACAATCCTTTATAAGAAGTTCGTAGACGGGTAGGGAAAGTCATGTGCATGAACACATCAAATTGTTTTGTAGCAACAGGATTTCATGATCTTCGTGAACTACATTCCTCATTACATGATGCCAAATAATATCAATACACACATATACCTAAATGTGATAATGTAGGCATCTTTAAGGACACTCATGGGTGAAAAATGAAGAAATCCTTCACAAAATTCATTTTTGTTAATAGACTTATTTTTAATATCATATGTTTTTGGTGTTTATTACTGACCAGTATAAATACTTTTACAGGAGTTTTTAAATGAGCCTGCACACAAGGCAGATAGTATTTTAGAACTTCAAAGCGAGTTTATCGAAATACTCCCAAAACTATAAGTATTAAAATGCTGCGAATGATGTTTCTTCATCAATATCTGATAAATATTCATTAGATTATATAAGTAACGCGCTTAAATCATTAGAAATACTGTTTCTCATACATTTATAATCTTTACATTTTCTAACATTTATATTAATAAAATTTAAGTTTTTCATCGTCTGAACTACTTTTATCAATGATTAAAATAATGAATTTAAAATTAATAACCTGAAAACCACCCCAAATATTGCAATGAAAATGTTTACATTCTTAAGATTTAGTGTGTTACATACGGTATACATTTCACAAACATATATAAATATAGAATTTATTAATTTCAAAATGTGTGAACCTTAAGGTCAGCTTCCAAGTTACTAACGTATCGCTGTCGAAAGTGGCAAGCATTTCTGTTTTCTCTACATTTACTTTGTACATAGTGTATAGAGGAGGTATTGTATTCCACCAAGAAATTCCAAAAATACATGTTTTGGGACCCCTGAATAAAAATATTTTTGGGAAAAGGCCCGCATGTGTGTGTATGTGTGTTTTTTTTGTGTGCGTGTGTGTGTGTGTGCCCGCGACTGTGGACAGTATGACTCAAAAATGAAAAGACCATTAAATACCGAACTTGGTATTTAAGTTTGGTATTTTCCAAGAAGATTTTCAAGAAAATCACCTAACCCCAAACTACCCTTTACATGGAGAACATTTCTAAAATTTCGATTTCATCAAAAATGTAACAATTTTGATTAAAATCTCTTATATTTAAGATATTTACATGCCAATGAAATATATATCTTGACTTTTTTGAAAATAGCCTCCAAAAACCTCTTTATTCAGGATGATTTTTTATTGATTTTTGCATAATTGGTAAATCGTAAGAGAGAGAGAGAAAAACTTACTACATAAAAATTTAGATCACGATAAATTTATGTCATATGCATTTTTTCGTGGAGTTGGTCGTTTTTAAGATATTTCTTTTTATTTGTTTCAGCTTTAAAGAATTTACACTTTAAAGAATTTTTCAACTCCTCTCCATACAAACAAAGGAACTTCAGTCCATAGCAACCAGCTTTTGACTATCACTTTAACCTATGGTACTCCCTTATTTCGCTTCTACTTATAAGGAAGCAAGTAATAAGGTTATTTCTGCTAATTTTCCCAATTAGTAAGAAGTAAATAGAAGCAGAAGCTTTAACAATAATTTGTTGCAGAGATGAAGACAAAGTCCTGTGAAAGGAACACATCACATTTTTAATAACAGTGTTATTCTCAGGTATTACTTTATGTGCATATTTCCAAAATACGCACCTATGAATCTGTTTTCACTGCTTTACCTGACTTTTACCTCAATGAATGGATGTGGGCGAGCTTAATACTAAAGTTGAAGCAAATAAACGCGAGGGAGAGGCAAAATTGGCAAGCGTACACTTTCAGCCAATAACAACAATTCGTAATCACTTGCCGATACTAAACAATGTGAAATCAATACAATGCTCGTTCACATAAAGTGGCTTTGCCAACAAGTTGAAGCAACGCCACTGATCGCCATCTCATTATTTTAAAAGCTTCGCGATACTGTGCAGGATTTGTTTAGACAGATTCCTCCTTTTCGAGCGCCTGTGCTGTGCCATAACCAGGAATATGTATTCAGGGTGTATTTGTCCAATGTCCGCGAGGAAGCCCTTCCGGCATATGGCATATAGGATGCCCTGTCACGTGCAAATGTTAAAGGGGACGTCACTCAGAGATATCCTATATTCGTGTCCAGCATCCCTTCTTGTTCCACAATAAAAAACAACAGAATACAAAACAGTACAGTTTTCAATGCTACAGAAATTAAATCATTTTTACTTTTCCACAGGAGTGTACAATATACATAGTACGCAGAAAAGGTATTGTATTCCAAACAAAAATTCAACTCCCAGATTTCACACCCAATGCATTTTTTATGGTCCCCTGAAGCATAAAAAAATATTTTATAAAAAAAAACTCGTGTGTATGTTTGTGCATACTAAAAAGCGTAAAGTGATATTTAAAATTAGCATTCTCTAAGTATGACACAAACATTTTTTAAGATAAAAAGGAAAACAAAATTTCCCCGTCCCAAACGAGGGATGGGTTTTCTCCGGGTTCTCTGGTTTCCCCCGCCATCTCAGTCTACCGAAGCTCCATCTACATTCCATGTATCGTCAGTGTCAGCGCCTGCTTTGCCATATGTAATATAAGCGGGCGTTAAACACAAAAAAGGGATGACCTTTGAATAGCTGTGCGACCTAACGATAGATAAAACTTACCGTACAAAGAATTTAGATATTATTAAAACTCACAATTTCTATCATATACATTATTTGTAGAGTTAAACCATTTCCAAAATGTTCCTTATTATTTGTTTCAGTTTAACAATACTTAAACTTCTCAAATGAGAGCTGTCATTGGTTTCTATCTCTTTTGTGCAACTCCTGAACATATAAAGTGAACTGAACTTAAACTGTATCAAATAGTGAACAGCTTTTATAAATTTGACTATCGCTTTAGCCTAGTTACTTCCTTATTTCCCTTCCTCTCACAAGCAAGCAAGAACACCAATTTGGCTGGTATTTAAATCGAGTAGCATGATGCAGATATAAGAATTACCTTTGTAAGAACAGTTTGATTGCAGAGAAAGAAATGTAATAAAAACACATCCAATTTTTACTTTTTCCAGCATATCCTTAGTAGCAGAGAGAATTTCTTTCCATCCAAAATTCAACACCGTAAATAAGTGCTTTAAAGTTACTTTAAATCAAGAATACATTTTTACGCAAACATCCGCGCATGACAGACAGAGAGAGAGAGAGGGGAGAGAGAGAGAGAGGGAGAGGAAGAGAGAGAGTTCTTAGTTTAAAAACGAAAATAAGGATAATCACTGAACGTAATATTTAACTTCAGCATCTACAAGAAATACAACACGAAGATTTTCAAGAAAGTTCACAAATACCAAGCAAAACCTTATTTGGAAAACTTTTTGAATGCTTTTTTTTTCTAATGGTGTCGCGGTAACTTGTACAACTCGCAGTCGGGAGACCCTAAGTTCAATTCAAGCCGCTGTTTTTTATTTTTTTATTATTTTCTTTTTCCCCCTATTTCCCGGGCGTGGCTGGGTGAATGTCGAAATGGTTTCTCATTTACTACTTTTTCTTTCCATCATTTCCTCTTCATTCCTTTACTCTCTCATCCTTATGTTCTTCCAGGTTCGTGATGCTGGTAGTACGGGCAGTTGGCGCGGATGCATGCTCAATGGATAGATTTCTCCCCTGGACACTCGACTGCAAATTTGATGGGTTGCATATACTTTCTGGCAGAAGAAACTATGACATCAGTCAATATGCAGGAGTGTGCTGAGTGGCCTCAAGGTTTAAGATGTAGGTGCGTGCACTTCATTCAAGTCACCTGGACTTGTAGATCTTAAGGTTTCACTTTAAAATGAAACTTTTAAAGTGAAACTATGGCACGAGTCAATATGCAGGACTGTACGTGTCACATCAATAACTCAGATGAATAAGGCTGTTCTGACATAGTTGTTGAATCTTTTATAACAAAAGCCATGCTTATACCAACATTGGTTTAGGAGGACACAGCTATATCAGCATTTCGACATCCTGCCACTAATATCGAGTGCCGAAACTGGTGTAACATTTCCTCTTATATGGAATACAATTTACTAAAAATGGCCATATCAGGTACTATACAATACTCTCTACAACTAAGTGCAAATGCTGCACTTGAATTTCTTCTGCAACTCACGGTTGACTGCAATCTATTCGCTAACATACTAAAAACATATCTAAAAGTTTATTCTTAGTATGACATTGTAATGTTTAATTTGTGATACATTTCCTAAAGATATACAATTATTATTCTAATTTGTGTACTATTTTAATAATAATTATAACAATAATACGCAATTTGCCATAACGATAAGTGTGTCATATTGTTTCTGGTGTACAAGTGGATGTCACAGTACAAGAAATACTACACAATGAACTGCTACATTGGAAGATTGCATAACATGATTTTTTGTTAAGATTGGTTTTGCCTTGGAAGTTCATTGAGGTTGTTATAAAATAAAACTCTAGTTGCAAGAGCAATTTGGGAGAAGATGGTAAAAGTGAAATGCTTTTTATAGTAGCTTAAATGTGATTGAAAATAGTGTAAGGGCCTAATTGGCCATGGTAAATACACCAAAATAACTCAAAATGACTCCGGAATGAATTGGTTAATTTAGATGAATATTTTAACATTTAAAACATTTTTTGCTGAAGAAAGAATTTCCTGTTCCACTCTTATCAACATTTCTGGATCTATTTTTTATAAAATAATAATAAAAAAAGAAAACTTTCCATAGTAAGGGTAGCATTTGTACTTAAAAATGAATCTGTTATATTTAATTTGGGCTGTATACTGGAATTCAGTACTTTATTTCAGATAGTGTTCGAGAAAGTTAAAAGGCTATAGGTAAATATATTTAACAACGATACATTATGCTGTTGTACAAGCTTTGCATATAAACTGAGATTTGTGTGTCTGTCATTATATAATTTGATTTGTAGCTATGTTTGGCTATTTTATGATTTAAGATTATTACAATTTTATTTATTGTCCATTCATTACTAAAGAATGAATGCACATTTACACCAGTTTATTGAAAAACAAATATTGTCTCTCTTTCTGCAAATAGATTTTCCCTTTTATGGAAAGGGGTTGAATGTATATAATAAATATGGGAAAATATTAGGATGCTTTGGAATTAAAACTATATAGTTTTATATGTTAATTAAAATTCTCAATCATATAATTCAACAAATATTATAATTTTATACTAAATCTGATAAAATGCTATAGTGTGCCGAAACTATTCAGAACAAGTATTTGTCTAACAATGCATTTAAACGCTTTGTTACAGTGTCCAGATTTTCTTTGCATTACTTTGTTTTTCTCCCATTTTACGAAGTATATATAATCCAGTGGAAATAAGGACTTGCTGCACTACACATAGCAAATTCAGCACACAGAATTTTTCATGATGACAGCATAGAACATATAAGACTTCTTTTAAACATTATCATAACAGCATTTTGAAAAATGCTACTAAAAGCTTTAAAGCTGCAACAGCATTTATAGGATATGTATTACCTTGAAGACAAATATGCTTTTGAGGACATTAAATCAACCAGCCTTTTGTTTTAATCATCGTGAGGTATTTTACGGACAATGTTCAGAAATTATTACTAGTTTTCAGTTTTTTATATCTGCTGCTGATTTTAATGCCATATATTTGTATTCGTTATGAATAAATTCATGTACATATGGTTTAAAACATCTAGGTGCTAGGGTTTCATCCAGCAGTAAGCATGCAATGAAATTATACAACTGAGAATGAATAACTGTCGTTTATTATCGTTTAGAGTAGATGATAAACATGATAAACATCCAAATTAATTTTTCACTGCTCAATATTTAGCATTTAACTGCTGAGAGCTTTCTTGGTTGAATTTAAATGAAAACTACAAGAAAATGGGGAAGCGTCAAAGAAGCATATGCATTTGGACACATTTACAGGCATTACATAAAATCGTACTTGAAAGGAACCTTAAAAGTCGTCAAGCATCATAGGCCAGTGACAGCAGAATTCAACAAATCTTCAAAATTTCAGATTGACATCATTTAAAGTTCCTCTCAAATATGTTACCTACTTTTTGCAAATGTGACCTAATAACGCCAATTTGGCATATTATATTCCTTTTACATAAGAAATGTATGACAACATTACTGTTAGGAATATATAATAGAAAGTGTTACTGCCACATAGCAAAATAATTATTATTAATCTGAAATAAGTGTTGCTAGATGGTAGAGTTGTTGGGTACGATATTATCGCCACGTGGTGCACAGTTCTTGTGGTTCAATATGCTTGGATCGAAGGCAGAGACGTTTATGTTTCACCTCCCGTTGTAATTAATTACTCCTCCGTGCTATTTCAATGAAATTGTGAAACCCAATTGAATGGTGATAATGTTAGTTATTCATAATAAATTGCATTTAAAACATAGCTACATATGCTTTGTAGTAAACTTTAGTCTATTCCTTAGGTATTATCAAGAAAATTCTTGACAAATGAAGCTGGAAATTCCTGGAGTTTGTCATTTAAACACCTTAAATAAAGTGGTTGCTGCTGCACCATGACCGAGTAGTCTCCGCTCGCCTGTCAACTAGGCGACCCGGGTTCGATTTCAAGGATCCTGTATGTGGAATTTGTGGTGAAGGAAATGGCATCTGTACAGATTTACTCCGGATTCACCATTCATTCCACCAATTGCTCCATATGCATATCATCCATTTCCTCACCTCCATACCAAGCTGATCATCCATCCTGGATTCTCTCGTCTGCTCCTTAATAGGCATGTAACCCCAGATGCTGAGTTGAGACTTCTGGTGTGTGTGCGTAAGGCCTATATAAGAAGGATAAACAGAGAAAGTAGAAATATACGATTACTTAATCAAAATCGCTAGAGCCATTCTTCTCAGTGGTCCATATAAAGAGTCATTTCATACTGAGGATTTTCTTGAAAATGTTCATGCTGCATCTTTGGAAATAGTACGTAATCCATAAGGAAAACTAAGGATTGGTCTTCGACGGAAAACATGGAAAACAACAGAGGAGGAAGTTCAAGTCAACTCAAGTCGAGTCAGACAAATAAGTACTTAAATACATGTATAGTATTTGTTCGATATTCCAATATTCGATTTTTGAGTTATGCTCCTTTTTATAAATACGCAATTGGATGAGTATTAAAATATGTATTTCCGGTGAAACATGATATTGAATGTTTTGGATGGAATGCAACACATTTCAGCTACGCGATAGAGATATTAAAATTTGGCCATTAATTACTTACAGTCCCCGAACACATACTATTAAAATACTAAAATAATTGACTGCGTTTGCAGATACGAATATTTTCACAAGCTTTCAGGACAGAACTTTTACAAATATGGTTGGGGATTCTTGCATTAGTAATAAAGCAACTAAATTAAGTATTTCATACATTTCTGTGGAACTTTAAACCACTGAAATATAAATTAGTTGTTTATTTGACCATCAGTTCAGACAAATTAAAATATATATTATAAATGTATACTGCAAAATGATTACATTTCGCTTTATGAAAGCGCAAACGGAAGCTCTGTAACTTCTCCGCAGTACAGCTATATGATGCTACGTGACGATGCAACCGCATTCGTTTCGAAAATAATTTATATATATTTTTTTTTTTTTTTTGCCATGCATCAGTAAAACTGCATCGGAAAATTCAAAATGTAGTTAGAGCATATTTATGGTCCCAGTACAACGGATTTGTAATCTGGTGGTTTTTAAATGAAAACAGCATACGGAAATTCATGCAAACATACATATATCTCTAGATTATCGCTTTTGATTTGTGGAATGCATTCGTTCTTTTCACTACCTCTGTGGGAACATTGTTTTTACGTTGATTTGTTTTAACTTAGAAGATAAAAAGCTTTGGTTATAGCCTAGTATTGTATTATAAAAACTTGGGGTCAGCCCTATGATCTCCCCATTTATTCTCATCGCTGGGTTTTCAAGGGGAGGAGGGTGCACGCATAATTAAACTCTTGTATGTTGCAAACATCAACACTATCCTCTTTCTTTTGCACTCTCCCCTCTTTTATATTTGTTTTTCAATGTTTATGGTAGCAATTTATCGTTTAATTTCAACTTCTGCATCACCGAGAGAAATACGTTGAAGAGTAATGCTAATTTTAAAAGTATATCTGTAACGTATATAATTTGAAAGCTTTCTGGCTATCCTTTTGCAGATTATTTAACGTAATAATTTCTTGTAATTTTTATTTTGAATTAATATTTTATGCTAAAGTTTCTAATGGACTAAATTGCATCAAGTAATAATATTTTATACGTGTTTGTCAGCCTTCTACTTAATGATTGGAAATGTTTCTATGGAATTTAAAGCATAGTATACTTAATGTAGGTAAGATGATAATGTATGCAGGAGTTTAAAAAAATCTTATCTGTTACACCCGCATGACTTCTCCACCCTTCTTTAATAAATTATTGTTAAAAAATCATATTCTTCTTTCTGCTTGACTTAATCGAGTTAAATGTTTGCAGAAATTGTTTTATTATTTGATGGTAGACACAAAGGAATAGAGAAATAGTGAGCTTAAGCAAAATTTGTTTCTTTGCCATTTGAGAAAAGTGCGAGTTCTATAAAATTGAAACTAAGAAAAAGGAAGTGGTTAACTCTACAAAAAATATAATAGACATAAATCGTGTATTTTAAATATATTTAAATGTTTTGCAAAGTATTCCACATAAAAGATAGTCAAGGTAGGGGTATTTTCTTGAAGATATTCATCTCATATCCTTAGAAGATAATGAACTTAAATATCAACCTTTCACTTTTTGATACACATCCACACACGACTTAATATTTTTTTATATCTTCAGAAAGCCCTATATTTATATTTTCAGTGAAATTTCGTTATCGAAATTTTGGGTGGAATACAACACCTGTTCTACCTACTATGTATTTGTTAGAGAAAGTAATGCTGTAGAAGATGAATACCCCACACAGCGAATTTCATAAAAGGTAGTAAGAAGATCTTTAACAGAATGGGCCTTAAATGTTATTCTTAAGCGTTTTCATTGAATCAATTGTATATTTATTAGGCACCTACTAGCATTCATGATCGTGTTTGTCAGAATATTTGTAGTTTCACATATAATGAGCTTATGTAGGCTGATTGTTCACCTTTGCCTTGCCAAGTTAGCGTGAATTTGGCAGTCTGATTGGTAGCCCACAAGGGATGAAGCGGTACGGGATGATGATTACTATTATTATTATTATTATTATTATTATAACAATACTGATCTTATTTCCTATTACCTACAACTATGACTGATTGTTCTATTTTATACTGTTTACTTCTGTTTATAATATAATCTCGACTTTATTATCTATTTACTAGTGGAACTCTAGAGTCTGTCTAATTTTAGTGATTTTAGAAAGCTATGGTTTCTTCTGTATACTCTTTCTGATGTTTGTTTACTGTATGTATATTCAGTTTTCATGTTCTCTTAGCATTGCCTTGTTGAAAAGTATTCGTCGATTCTCTAGTTTTTTATATTCAAATAGAAGCTTCATCATCGTCTGGTATACGCACGGGACTGTCTTTTATTTTAAACCTATAAAAGTAAGAGTTAATTCTACCATGATCACCTAGACGAGAAGCTATCTACGGTCATGGATATGTTCATTGCCAAACATTCTTTTACACTTGGGGAGAACTGTGTTGCTACTGCTGTTTTTACTTTCTCTACACGTACTACTTACATGTATTTCACCAAAGTTTGATAGAGTGATTTCACCGGAAATACACGTTTTAGGGTCCCATATATCCAAAAAAAGCATTTTTGGAAAAATGTCTGTGTTGTCTGTAAACACGATAACTCAAAAACGAAAAATGGGTAAAATACCAAACTTGGTATATAAGTTTAGTATCTTTTAGGAATGCGACACGAAGGGTTTTAGAAAAATCCTCCTCCCCAAATTACCCCTTAGATGGAAATAGTTTATCAAAAATAGTTATAACAATTTTGATTAAAATACCGTATATTAAATATATTTATATGGCAAATAAAAAGTATATCTTGAATTTACTGCTAAATAGTCTAATTAGACCTCTTTATTCTGAATGAATTTTGCTAAATTTTGTGTAACTGGTAAACCGTAAGAGATATACAGAAACTTGCTACACAAAAATGTAGATCACGTTAAAACACACAATTTATGTCTTAAATGTTTTTTCCGTGAAATTGACCATTTCCGAGATATTCCTCGTTATTTGTTCAGATTTAAACTCTTGGCCATGTATAGAAGTTGATTTTAACCACATGACAACCAGCTTTTAAGAGATTTGACATTAATTTTAGCTTAGTGTTATTCCCTAATTCTCCTTCAACTTACAAGTAAGGAAGAAACTAAGAAAGCTTCTGCTAATGTTTATCTCGATTATATAAAGTAGTTACAAGAATATGATTTTTAACAATAATTTGTTACAGCGATGTAGAGAGAATCAAGTGAATGGAACACATCAGATTTTTTACTTTCTGTAGCACGTATGTACAATGTACATAGTAGGTAAAGAAGGTACTATATTCCATCCAAAATTCGATATCGATAAATATGAACCCAAAAAAGCGTGTTTTTTTAGAAAAAGATACCAATACTTTTAAAAAAGCTCCCATCCCTAACTACCCTTTACATGGAAAAATTTTCGAAAATTTTGTCTTTTCAAAATGGCTCTAACGGTCTTGATTAAAAATATATTTACACAACAAAATGTATGTCTTGAATTTCCTGAGAATAGCTTCCAAAACCCTCTTCATTCTGAATGACTTTTGTACAACAGGTAAACCGTAAGAGATAGACAAAAACTTACCATACAAAAATTGTAGATGTCGTCAAAACACACAATTTATATGCTTTAAATTTTTGTTGTGGAGCTAATAATTTCCGAATTGTTCCTTGTTATTTATTGGATACGTTTTTCTCAAACAGGAATGTTTTTCTTTTGTTTTACTACTGACTACACGAAGAAGCGAATTTCTTTATTTCTCTTCTACATAATAAATAAGTAATAAGACCGTTCTGTTAATGTTCATCTCGATTAGCATGAAGTAGTAAGAAGAACAAGCTTTCTAAGAAGTTTGTTTTCAGAGCAGGTGGAGTTTGTTTTCAGAGCACTTAGTGGTGTCTTGTTCATACCTAACCTTGAGATTCTTGTCCCCTGCTGATTCTTTGGCAATCCACTTCTCTCTTATTACGATGGTCACCACATGAGCCTTGATCTCTATGTAGTGGATGGTTCGGTTTTCAGCTTCTAATTTTTTTTTTAATAAGCTTAACGTCCTTTAACTCGGTTGGTCATATCGGAGGATAAGTGAAATTGGTGAAATGATGTTCAAATGATCTCGGGGTCTATGGAGTTTAAAGTTACTCGACATTTGTCTTCTCAGGATAAGGAAAACCCCGAAAAAAACTTATCCGGGTAAGTTACCCTGAGCGAGAGCTTCTAATCTTGTTTGCTTTCTTATTAACTGTATAAGGTTTCCTGAAGGTTTTTTTTCCACCATGTATTAATTAATCGCATGATTACTTAGAGTTGCATGCGTAGTTTTTTTTGTCGATTTGCTCAACTCAAGTAGAAGCTCCCTCCACATGACATGATAGGATTTAAGGCTCCTTTGTAGAGGATACTCATTCTGCCAGCTTATTTTTTTATAGTTTGGCTAATGCATATGGCAGCTTCGTACACTTCTGGCTGACATTTTTCTTTATGCATTTAAAAATTTAGGTTTTTTTATTAAAATTATACCAAGACATGTCATGCTGTCATACTGCTGTAGAACTCAATTATTCAGGAATATGTTGTAATTTTGCTCTTGTCACGGTGTTCTTCTAAATATCATTAGTAAGCTTCATTTTTGCTCGATGAATAAAATTTTTTAGGTAATTAAGAAACCTTGAGGAAGTCAATATTAGCATAGTTCTCTACTTCTTGCTATAGTTTTCGTTTAGTTATCATCATAACATCATCTACAAAAATTATTATTTTTGTGTTGACTGTAATCTTGGTAGTGAATTGTACTGGATATTCCAGTATACTGTGCCCGAGTAGGATCATTGTGGGCAAGCTTTATCGATAATTCTCTGAACTGAGGCGCTGTTTACTTATAGGTTAGTATATCTTTCGTTCCTAGAGACAACTACGATCCCTTAGAAATTTCAACAGACTCAACAACCACAAGACATTCAGGTGGCGCAGCCAAGTGGTCAGACTACATGCCTCAGAGTGCCTAAGTTCAATCCCACAGGACCGGATGTACATTTGTGGTGGACAAAGCAATAATCTGCCGGTTTTCTCACAGTTCTCCGGCTTCCTTCACATTTCAATCCACACCAACTTCATAATAAACTTTCCTTTCACTCATTTCATCGTCATTTCATATCTTCTTCCTCACGCTCTTACCAGACATCGAACTGATCACCTATTCTGATTACTCGCTGATCCAAAGTCCATATACTTTTCAACAGGCATTTGATTCCAATTGACGAGCCATTGAGTGAAAGTTCTCCTTACGAGGAGCGTAAATGGAGAAATGTATTAGTTCATCTCAGCGAGTAAGAATATTCTAGAAATATGCATATATTTCAGAAATATGCCAGATGTATGAAAACCTGTGCATAGTCAAATATATAGAAATAAATCTGGCAATATTGCTCTCCTGGGAGGCTGGAAGTAAGTAAGTCACAATGAACGTGTTCCACTTCATACAGGAACATCAGCAGCAATAATTGAGAAGAGAGATGTTACCAGTTCATATCTAAAAGCTCTCTTACAGATATTTGTTTTCAACCTCACTATTCTTGAAGTTTGGATCATTTTCAATACATTTATATCAAAGAGTTAATGTTTCAAAAAATAAGTTATAGTAAAACAAGTGGTAATCTCATACATTTTAATAATTTATTTTATATAACGTTAGTCCTGCTGAAATTATCTAGACTATAATAGGATATTGATTTTCTTGCAAGTAATTATCTTCATTTTAGTTTACACGATTAATATTATTGGTATATAATATGATTTTGGAACAATAAATGCGTATAAATCATGATCTGCTAAGATTTAAATAAGTTAAAATAAAGGCACAAAATTAAACTGACTATTGTTAGATGTTAGGTATGACATTTCAAAATAGGTTGAAATCTCTTTGAGATTTACCGAGAAAATAAGAACCAGTTTGAGAATTTAATGTCATATTATCGTTATCTTGGTAGTTCAATTGGTGAGAGCATGATGAGAGACCCATGGTTTAAATCCTGGGTAAGAACATGCAGTTTTCAGTTTGATTCTACCTTCCCAAGCACGTCATACACATGAATTAATAAAAAAAAAAAACAGTTAATAGGCGTTTTACTAATTATTGCCAAGAAAAAGACTAACAGCAGTTTTGTGCTATATAGACAGAACTTTTGAACGCTTTCTGCGTGGACTTGGCATACGCATTAGTACCCCCAGGTGTCATTCTGGGCCTCGATCTAGATCGTCTTATTTCTTTCCAACATTTTACAGGAAGACCCTTCATATTTCTCCAGTGCACACAGAATGACATGTAGAATTTTCTTGGTTGGTTCATTGTTACTTAGAAGGGATAAAACACTATTTTCTCTTTCGCCTTTTTGAGAGTTCAAAGATTTTTATTTTGCCATTACTATTCATTTTTATTTTTTTAACTAACTTCATATTCATGCTTATGACACATCCTATACGTTAGGGGGGAGTTGTCTATATTGTACCTGACCCTGATTTGTACCGCGTTTATAAAGTTTGTATTATTGTAGTTTATGAATATATGTAGTGTTGATATTGGTAACAACTCTCAATTTAAGTCATTATTCTGAGCGTTATGTAGTGAAAATTAGTTCTTTGCTGTAAGATTCTTCTGTGCAGTTCTACTCAAATTTTTTGCTAAAAAAATTACATTAAAGAGGTAATTGAAAAACAAGTTTTAGTCCTCAAAGGCTGAATGAGCCTAGAAATAGCTTGCCCTATTTATGTAGTCGTTCTTGTATATATATATATATATATATATATATATATATATAAATGTTTCAAACACAAAATATTGAATTTTTTTATTAACCTTGATACAAAATATCTATTCTGAACCACTAAAAGCTTCCAATATGGCACCAAAACAGTATAGTAAAGTAGATCTTGAACCATTTTCTTAAACAATTATTAGTATCGTAGTTGATAGGTAAACAGACATTCAATATTCTTAGCATTCACTTTCTTTTTAGTCATGTAACTTGCATATTGTATGAAACGTTTCTGTTCAAAAAATACTTTACGTTGAACACCTTTACAAATATGGATTACAGGAGAGAGATTGAGGAGATTTGGAAAGTGAAGTTTAGCTCACCTTCATTTAACCCTCACAGCTTATTTAAATTGAAATCATGCATTAAACGATTGTGTTCGTGTGTCTAAACCAACCTTTAAAATTTAGATATAGAAGTATTTTGGAAAGACAAAAGCGTTTTTCAATGAAACTTAATTGGAATTGGTATGACATATTTTGAAATTAGAAAAAATTATGTTTGGCCTTGTAATGGCGCATTTGAGATTTCAGAGATAACACTCGCCATAATTTATATATTTCCAATAAAATTCCATAATTTCTCCTTATTATACAATGAAAGTTAATTCCTGAACCAGCTTTTCCTGGATGATTTCCTACCATCTAAGGACACAAATTAAGATGCCCCAGCAAATTTTTCATTTAGTCGTGCAGGCGCTCACAACAATAACCCTAACGAAAATGTTAACTAAAATATAGAAATGCTTTATTAACATAACCTCTTAGGTAACGACTATATATAAAACTATTTCTTTTTACTTCCTCTACAAAGTACTGTGTAGGCAGAGAAGTTATTGTATTCCACCCAAACATTCGATATCGAGATTTATACATAGTTTGACAATCCCGAATACAAAATAAAAATACACTTTTAGAAAAAGTTCCGTGTGGGTGTGTAGGTGTGTGTGGGTGTGGGGGGGGGGAATCCTTAAAACTCAGACCACTCTTTTGCATGGAAATTTTTCTTTTTAAAATGTTATTTTCTCAAAAATGGCTAACAATTTTTGTTAAAATTTAATTTTATTAAAGATATTTACATGACAAAAACATATATCTTGAATTTGTTAAGAATAGCCTTCAACGTCCTCTTCATTCTAAATAAAACTGTAAAAATAGACAAAATTTACTATGCAAAAAATTAGATATCGTTAAAACACACAATTTATGTTATATTTTTTTGAAGCGCTACCATTTCCGAGATGTTCCGTGCTATTTGTTTTAAAATATTCAAAATTGAAATGAGATTTTTCTAAAATTCTCATTTCAATCCTGGTCATTGAAGGAGAAGAAAAGATGAAAATTTCAATTGTACCACATAGCGACTAGCTTTTAAGAGATTTGAGTATCACTTCTATTTGAAATAAGTAATACAACCCTGTATCCTAAAGTATATCTAGATTAGCACGAAGCAGAAAGAATAATAAGCTTATATAAGCGCCACTAAAATTCCTTTCAGTGAAATATAACAATTACCCAAAATAGCGCCAAAAAAGAACAGCAGCAAGAACTTCACTTATAAGTCGAAGAGCTTTTAAGCATCAGTCGTTAGAAATACTGAAAACAGCATAGGATTACGTAAGACATAGCTCCGTGTCCAAAGAATTTCCTACAATAATAGCGTCGTTTCATAAATAGAAATGCTTTAATGGTGGCGGCATTGCAAAGGAAATGAAAGAAAAATTTACTGGTGAAAGTGAAACGTCTTGCTGAGAATTGTGAAATGAAGATAGAAAGAAGAAATTACCACGTAATGTGCAGAACTTGGATTATGCTAAGTGTGCAGAGGTGAAGATAAGGGTGAAAAAGTTATTTTGAGATGATCGTGACAATTTATAGTACATCTTTAACTCAAATATTGCTTCACTGTCTTAAAATCTAAGAACTACGGTCTAGCATAGGAACCCACTGGTATAGAAGTATTTAAGATACTAGTTTTCTAATTTATTCCACATGCACAGTCTCAGAAATATGAGTATTTTAGTTCATAAACTTCTTGGTTTTGAAGGCTTTTAGTATCAAACCTGAAGGTAAATATTATACAGTTGTGGCATTAATTCTGGATACTTCTTGGTTAAATTAACTTCCAAATTACAATATTGCATTACACTCTTACTAAGAACTATTCTTATCTGATAAATTATAGTCGGGAAGCGCCAGCATAATATACTATTGAATCTTTTAATACAAACTAGAGATTCTTTGGCTCTTATGGGACTAATTTGGTCCAACTTTTGAATATATATATATATATATATATATATATATTATTTTATGTTATATATAATTTGAATATTGGAATTATTGCTGTATTTTAGAACAAAAGAACTCGAAACATTTAGAAATCTATTAATGTTTGTATTATAACACTTCAGTACTATGAAAAACATACTCTTAAATATACAACATTTCCCTAATATTGAGACCCTTTTATAATAGAGTAATAATTTATTATATTTCATATCGAATTCAATATGAACTAACAAATACTTTCCAATTATAATTTTATAGTATTTTGCATTTAATACGATACATAAAAATGTTACCTTCATATAATATGGGGCTCAAAATTGGAAAGATTTCGTTTATGATTAATGTTCGTGTGGTGCTCATGGTGTTAAAATATCAACCTTAAAATTATTTAAATGTGTTAAAATTACTGATTTTCTAAATTTTGAGCTCGTTTTTTACTGTGATACCACTCATTCCAATCCTCGGATTGGATGATATAAAATAAGGTATGTGTGTATATATTTATAAAATAATATATTTTCAAAAGCTGGGCCAAATGTAGCCCCTTAATGGCCAAATTAGCACCAGTTTGTGCTAAAAAGTTTAATAATGTATTATGCTAACGCTTCCGGACTATAATTTATCAGATAAGAATAATCCTGAATTAAATTTTAATGCAATATTGTAATCTGAAAAATAATTTAACCAAAAAGTGTCCAGAATTAATGCCACTACTTTATAGGTATGTGACGTTAATATGGTTAAATACCTTTATGAAGAGTTAATTGTATTTAATATAACAAATCTCTAAAGTTTATGATTTGAGTAGCTTTCTCCTACTTTCTGTCTTGTTTACTTCAATACTCATCTGGAATTGAAATTATATTCTATGAAATTATTTACTTTTCTTCCAACAGGATATTCAAATACCATAATCATCTGATGTTCCACTCCTAACATAATTTCTAGAGGGGCAGGCATCCCTATGAGGGAAGACGTTTGTCTAATAGTTTCACAATGTTATGGCACCATGTTGAACTAACGTGAGCTCAATTACAGAGCCACGTCTAACGGAGCAGTTCGGTTCAGTAACCCAGCAATGGTTACATTATTCCGGTCAATGATAATGCACCTGAAATTGGTAATTGGCTACTGGCCCTAAGGGCTTTCATGCCATGTAATTTACCTATTCCAAAATATAAAGACGTTACATCTCCAGACGCAGCTACAGATGTTCATAGATTCAATTATATCCAGGTTCAGCTAAATGCCCCACAGCAGTTGCCTTTCTTTTAAAGCACGATTTTCGCTCATTTAAAATAGTATTGGTTAACAAAATATAACTTTAGTTTGATACATTTGTGAAATTCGACCAAAAATGAGAACAATTACATATTTACTTTCTCTACACGTACTATGTACGTAGTGCATAGAGAATGTATTGTTTGCACCCAAAAATTTGATACCGAGATTTCACCGGAAATATATGTTGAGACCCCCTGTGTCCGTGTGTCTGTGAACACGATAACTTGAAAAGAATATTCTGTAAAATACCAAACTTGGTATTTAAGTGTAGTACCTTTCAGGGATGCGACATGAATATTCTCAAGAAAATACCCCCACCCCAATTACCCTGTACATGGAATATTTTTATTTTCTCAAAAATGG
Source organism: Hymenopus coronatus (assembly GCA_030762935.1). Lineage (NCBI taxonomy): Eukaryota > Metazoa > Arthropoda > Insecta > Mantodea > Hymenopodidae > Hymenopus > Hymenopus coronatus. The sequence continues at coordinate 85,268,783 of CM060881.1, read as the reverse complement.
CCCTAACGATTTTGATTAAATACCGTACGTTTAGTATATTTTTATGAAAAATGAAACGTATATCTTGAATTTTCAGGGAATATCCTCCGAGGACCTCTTCATTCTGAGCGACTTTTGTATAACTGGCAAACATCAAGAGATATACAAACACTTATTACGCAAAAATGTAGATCTGGTTAAAACACACAATTTTGTTATATACATTTTTATAGAGTTAACCTTTTTCGAGATATTCCGGATTATTAGTTTCAATTTTAGTCACTTAAACTTTTCTTAAACGGGAACACATCTTTCTTTTCTATCTCGTTTGTTACTCCTGGGAATCAAGAGATTGAAACTTCAATTGTTTCACATAGCGACTGGATTTTAAAGGACGAGACTATCATTTTAGCCATTGCATTTTCTTATTTCCCTTCTACTTATAAGGAGCTAGTAATAAGATTAATTCTGCTTATGTTTATTTTGATTTGCATTATATAGATCTTTTGAATAAAAGTTTGTTTGTCGAACGCTGAGGACATCATGTGAATGGAACACATTACATATTTTCCCTTCTATTTACAATGGACCAAATAATAAGGGCAATTTCTACTCATTTTTATCTCAATTACCATGGTATAGATAGAAGAATAAGCTTTTTAACAATAATTTTTTACAAAGATGTAGGGGAAGTCATGTGATTGCAACATATCAGATTTTTTTATAATAAAATAATACTCATTCTAAACTTTAAAATAATATATATTTTCCAATTTAGCTCTTTTGATCCTCCGATTCAAGGAAGCTATAAATGGGTAGGTTAATGTCTATTAATAGACACACCCAAACTTAAAGCTTATTTTCTCGTAATTTTTTCAAAATGTTTGCTACTAAAATTGCTTCATGCGATGCAATTGTTTACTAATTTGTTTCAACGTTTTTATACTGTCTCTCAAAAGTAGATTAAAGAAAATTAGTACACTTTCTCGAAATACTACTCCTACTTTGAGAAATAAAGTATTAAATGTTGAAATATCAAGAGTTTCAGGGAGTACAGATGTAGTCTTATACAATAATTAGTGGTTAGGGTACAATATGGGATGTAACAGATTTATGCATATTATTATTTATTGCACAACTTGAATTTTTGATGTGAATACATTTTAGAACGTGTCGTTTGGAGCAGTTTTATTAGAAAATGAATTTGTACGAATACAGTTTCTGATTTAAATAAGCATGCAAGATAGAATTTAGGAAAATACAAAAATATCACCTTTATTTTATGTAATAAATAGTGTAAATATTGAGACCGTTAATTATCTTCCCTATAAAAATATTATTTATTAATTATTAATTATTTATCAATGTAAAGCTAAAAGAGTACAAATGCTGACGCCAAAAGAGTAGAAGGGGGTGAGAAGCGTTTTTGTTAGAAAGATTTCTTTTGTCCAGTCACGTACAATCGAGTAACGACGGGGGTAAACTTTAAAATTCGGAAAACGGTAATTCTTCATTGTACAAGACATGTCACTTGAGAATTGCAGCGCACCCTGGGAAGAGAAAATTGACTTTTGGCTAATATTTACGTCAATCGCGCGGTCTTTCTGTCCAATCAGAAAGAGGCCGCCATGACTGTATTTTTAGTATATAAAGAGCCCAAGAAGGCACATCGGGACTGTCTGTTTTACCCTCTACTGCTGTCTGTTGCGGTCTGTTGATATCTGTCTGTCACTATCATGCTATCGGTTGTAGGGCTGAACGTAACTTCTTCACATAAAAGTTAAACACTGTAACATGTAACGAAAGCTAGTAGTCTCCAGTGCTCTTAAGTATCTTCAAAGTTAGTGACGTGTGTTCAAGTATATTGTATAACGCAGAATTAAGGAAGAAGAAGGAACTATAATTACTGGTGATCAGTCAAGTGTTAAAATTCGAAACAAGTGTACAAGTTAGCATAATTGTAAAGCAAAAGTTCTTATCTCGCTTCTCCTAGTAAGAAATAAACTCCAGGAAGGTTACTAAGTTTTAATTATTATAAGATCACTCCCTGAACTACTCCCATTAGCTGCACCACCCCGAGAGAGTCAATCATCGTGCAGGCGAGCAACACCGAGGCAAATTCAACGGTAGTAGATTCACCTCACCAGGTACATGAGTCTACTCGTAGTGGAGTGAGTCTTGCCCCAACGTCATCAATCTGGGCTCGAAGCCGAGAACTCAGCAACTGATGTTTTGAGTGTGCGGGTAAGGCCACCGCACATGGCACCCAACGTCTGAGCTCACCGCAAAGGGCATCCCAAATGTGGTGCAAAACGATAACACCGCAACATTTACAAAATAGTTTACGTGATTTACAACTTTCACAGATGCATTATCTTAAAATATAACTATAACATATTTTATAAAATTTACCGGTGTCAATCTCTTTATTTTAAATAGAAGATAACATAGGTATTGCACGTTGAAGTAGAATCTATTATAATTTTTTTTTTAAAATATTGAGTGTCTGCAAACATAGTGGCTTCACCCAATATAATTTACGCATAGATTCACTTGCGTATTACTATTTGAAAATATTTAAATTCTGATCAGAAGAAATGGTATGACTTTTCCTATCCATTTTCAATTCCTTATATGGAATAATAAGCAGTAGGTAAAACTGTTCAAAGGATTTCTAAATATTGACCGTCTATAACATATCGGTCTATAAATTTATTAAAATGCCTGATCTAAAAGGATTATCGTGATAGGATAAATAATGTAATTTTATTACTTTTACTAAATTACAATGTGACTTTTCTATCTAGTTTACATTAATCACAAACAATGGTGGCTTAAAAGAGTTTAAGATTAGGAGTATGTATATGTTTACATACAAATATGGGAAAACAACTGGTTTTAAGATGGCGATGGAAAGTTAATTTTATTGCAATCGCCACCGACATTCTTGCATTATAAAAATAACAAACCTACACAACTAAACACACAGCTTCGTTTTAATATGCAATTATTGGATTCAGAATTAACAATAATTAATTACAAAACTTACTTAAAAAATTTGGACTAGAAACATGCACTCGATTTTATCTATCAATCACTCCAATTAACTTATCTACCTACTACTCTAAATATAATGTTTTGAAACGACACAACAGCAAGATACAGACGCAGTACCTCGATCTATGTATTTGAAAATATAATGTTAAACCTAATAAAGGTACATTAACGCAGCGCCATATGGTCGGCAAGGCTTAAAAATTATTCAGGAACAAAGTGCGTGTCGGACCCACGCTGTCGGAGATAACGTAGTCGGTTGTAAAGCAGAATCGAATGCAATGTTTTCCTAAACATACCGATATGATTCATAGTGGTTACTTAACGTTAAGAGATTTCTTGTTTAACCAATCCTCGTTAAAGAACCTGTTATTTAGTTATTGGTTTATTCGGTCAAAATAGTTCATTATAACAATGAATAAAAGCAAAGGAATGGGAAAACAAGCTAATTTATATTTCAAAGGCTATTTAATGTAATTTATTTTGAGGATGGAAGAAAGAATCTGATAAAGACAATGGAGGCCAGAATACTAACAACTCGCTTCCAAAACATTCCAGACAGGTTTAAACAAAACTAAATCTTTCTTTCATAGGGACATGAAATCTATTTTACTGTCTTAAATACGCAATAATAAACAAAATCACCTTGTTGTTAACAGTAAATTCTTATTGAAATTTAGAATAAGTTGTTGAGAGATTACCATTAGGATAGTTACAAAATGATTAGGATAAAAACAAAATGCTGTTTAAAGGCAAAATACGTGTGTTTCATATTCAAGAGCAATATCGAAACTGTCCGAATCATAAGTAGTCTTTTAAGCAGGCAAATTTTTTCCTTTTATGATTTACCTGAAAGCAGATAACGAACAAAGAAAAATCCGTTGGATTTTACGAAACGTGCATCACTCCCTTGTGCTTCATTCATTGCCTAATTTCAAAATGATCTACTTTTAAATAATGCATAAAGATATAAAAGAGTTTCGAATCTGCAACATCAAAGTAGTTCAAGTATGAGCAATAAGATTGATTTTCAATCGGTGTTGTTTCTAAATAGAATGAATAATAAAGGTAGGTGGCACAGTGATATTGTGTGAGGCTCGCATTCAGGATGCCTCGGAGTCTATTCCCGGCGTCGGCTTAATCTGACCATGGTTGTAGTTCTCTCTGGGCAATAATTATGTACTACGGGTTTCTATCTACCAAAATCTCCCTTCCCTGATTTCCCGTTCTTTCTGCAACTCTTTCAAGTGTGGCTATAGGTTTCGTGGCCTGTGGTGCTGCCGGACAGATGGCGGAAGGAGTATTCACCGTTGACACTTGAGAATTGCTCGAGATGTAAACTCTAAAAAATAAATATCTTAGTAGAGAAGGGAAGGTTAAAAAAAAAAAAAAAAAAAATCTGACGTGTTCCGTTTACATGACTTTCTCTAGATGTTATACAAATAGCTCTCCTTACAAAACATTATTTTTATCTATGACGTGCTAATCTAAGTAAACATAAACATTGTCTTGCTTCCTTGCGTTTATAAGGGACATAAGGAATTACGTTAAGCTAAATTGATATCTTTTAAAAGCTGGTCTTACATGAAACAACAGAAGTTCGGTTTGCTTTGCATGGCCTGCATTAAAACTAGAGGGATGAACCGAAACGTCATCTGTTTGAGAAAAGTTTAAGCAGCTTAAAATTGTATTCCACCCAACAAAGCATATCTCAGAAACGGCCAGTTCTACATAAAAACCTATATGACATAAATTATGTGTTTTAACGAGATCTACATTTTTTGTACAGTAAGTTTTTGTCTATCTCTTACGATTTAACCGTTTTTCAAACTCATCCAGAGTAAAGCCGTCTTCAGGGGCTATTCCCAGAAAATTCAAAATACATATTTTATTTGTGATATTTGTACTGCATTTTAATGAAAGTCGTCAGAGCCATTTTTGAGGAAAACAAACTTTTCGATACTGTTTACATGTAAAGAGTAGTTTGGGGTGAGGGGATTTTTTTAAGAATCTTCGTGTCACACTCTTGGAAGATACTGACTCTGATTACCAAGTTTGGTATTTAACGGTATTTTCGTTTTTGATCTGTGCTGTCTACATACACACAAACATACACACAGAGGGACGTTTTCTAAAAATACTTTTTTCGGACTCAGGAGACCCCAAAACATATATTTCCGGTGAAATCTGTACATCGAATTTTTGGGTGGAATACAATACCTTCTCTATCCACTACACAGTGTACATATGGGGCTAGAGAAACTAATAAGAAATGGTAAGACGATCCTGACATATGGAGCCGAAATTCGAACTGTCGTGAAGAAAATAATATAGTTATATCAGTGTAAATGAATGTTTTAAGACTCATAACAGGGAAGACCAGAAGTGATAGGATAAGAAATAAGCATGTAAGGGGTCAGATGAAATCATCTGTGTTAACAATTTAAAAAATAAGGGGGGAAAAAAAGGAATGGAATAGTCAGTAAAACAATGACAGATATTAGGTTTGTAAAGATAGTCAGGTATGTGCAACCACTAGCCAGAAGAAGTATTGGCAGGCCGCAGAAAAGATGGGGAGAAAGTCTGCAGTCAACATCTAGTGATCTTTGTGATTAAGCGCGAAAAATAGGTTAATGGCCTATATAAAATATGTCTAAGAAGAAGCAAAAGAACAAGCATTAAGTACAAATCAAAATTACCGAGCCAGGTGGCTTAGCGTTTCGTCTGGGACTGGAATTCGAGAGGTCATGACATCGATTCCCTTGGCCGACCTCTCTGACTCATGGGTTTTTTTTTCGTTCTTTTTCGGGTAATTAGGCAAGTGCTGGGAGGTTGCTTCATTCACCGAAATTACTGTCTCTTTCATCTTCATTTCATGCAACCGATCTCTTTTAGAGTTTAAGTGTCGCGAGTACTACGGTGGTAGTGTCCTTCCGTGGTGGTGCCCCCGCTCTGGAAATACAGCTCTTGGCGCGGGATGGCGCTGAAAGTCGTCTGTAGACGCAGGAAGTTCGGTGGAACTTAGAGCGCGAGCTCCTACCGTTCCCCTAGAGTTAGGGACCATCCACGGTGACCCGCCGTTGACGTTACTCTCATCTCATCTATCCTCCTGGATTCTGACGAACAATAAGCCAATGGCTGCAGTGAGAAATCCCCTCCGGTATCACAGGCAAAAAAACACACATACACACACACACTATTATATTCAATAACTTTCTACGATTTCATTAAATGTGCAGACACTACTAAGCGATTACTTTCTTTCCCTCGTATTGTATTCCACTCCAAAATTATACGTCGAGATTTCAATGGAAATATAGGCAGCCGGATCTAAAAATGCTGTTTAAGAAAACGTCTGTGTCGATGTTTGTGAATTGCATAACTAAAACAAGAAAGTTCGGTTAAATACTAAATTAATATTTAATTTATCCATCTTCTAATCATACGACAGGAAAAGTTTCAATAAAATCCTCCATCCCGAACTATACTACATAAACATTTTCGAAAGTCCTGATTTTCTGAAAAACATTCAAACTATTTTTAATTAAAATAGCACAGATTTAAGATATTTCGTCGGAAAATGAACTTTATAGTTTGGACTTTACTAGCCCGTGACGGTCTTTCTAAGCTATATTATTTTTGCATAACTGACAAATTGTAAGAGATAAGACAAAATCTTGATACACAAAAAATATATTACCACTTGTCACGGAATTTGTGTAAAAAGCATTTTTACCGAGATAATGCTTATTATTGTTTACATGTTCCAATTATTACACTTTTCTCTAATGAGAAGTTGTTATTCGTTTTTCTTTATAGGTTACACAAAAAGTCAACGCCACATAGCGACAAGCTGATAAAAATGTACGTAACTTTTAGTGCAATCCATTTCGTTATTCCTCTTGTATTACAGGGGCTCTTTTTGCTGATGTTTGTTTTGATTATATATATTCTTTAAGCCTTTAAAGAATATTCTGTTAAAGAATGTGTAGAAAAAGCGGGTTCTTTAATTTGGAGATGATAGCTATATTTTACCATGTATTTATAATTCAATAAGAATTGAAAGATTGTTTGCATAGTATTCCAGATATATATTACGTTTGTCTCCAAAATCTGAACCAAAGCAAAAGTAGTAAGATACTCATTGCAAAGTATTTAGTGCTTTGATAAATGTTTTGTAAAATGTTGTCAGATTTTCTTAAAAATTGCATGGCTTGAGTATGAATTTTTGTATTTGAATTGCATACTAGCAGACGTAATTACGAATGTTCTATACTGAGCAGAATTCAGAAGCAGAATTGTCATTGGAATCTTCACAGCAAAGTATGGTTGTAAAAATTATCACGTAAGCTGTGAATAAAATAAAAGCGTACGTTACATAACTGTGAGAAATAGTCTGGGCAAATCCACCATTGTGTAGTCATGATTATCTATTATTCGGCTGCCTAATTATAATTTCGGCTTATTTTGTTGCTTTTAGAAAATTGATGGAGGATGGGTTTTCGTTCTTTTGAATTTTATGATTAGGTCAATGGGGTGCTTTACCAGTAAATAACGTAATTTTAAATAAAATGTAGAAGTTTCAACACAGAAACTTGCAGTGTTAACTCTTTCAGTACCACTGTTTACTTTAAACGAGAGGTAGACTGTAAAACTATAACAGAATTCCATTATAACTTTGAACGAGGTAGAAAGTCTCGAAAGCGAAATTTCAGACAGCTACTTTTCATTTTTAAAACATTACATGCGTAGAAGTGGAGCTTAAATGGAAATGAAATGAGCAATGCAGAGACAGGCAAAAGAATAACGTGGGAGAAAGGCAGGTGTACATTTCTGAGTAAGATTTAAATTTAATGTTCTACATAATAGCGGTGGCATGGACATCGCACGAAAAGCTGCCACTTTGTTGAATTGCGTGAAATGATGTGTTCACGAGGAGTTACGCTGAAAAGACTTTAAGAGAAGATGACAAATGAGCAAGCAGAATAATTAAAATGAAACCACGTCAGAGAAGTACCCATAGCAATAGTTCACACAATTAAGTATTTATACATTAAGTTCTATATCCGACAATTACTAAAAAAATTAAACCGATCCAAAATGGATGTAGTGTTCATTTTATTATTCCCCGCACGCAAGTTATGTCTAAGCTGGGCGATCATAGCAGCAAACACAGACTATAAAATACGCCTGGTGCCGCTGATGTGACTAACATACGTTTAGTTAGGAACGCAATGAAATACGGATATTTTATGACAGTTTTGTTTAGTAGTTTTTGTGCAACGATTTGGATTCCTGCACTCTGTTTCCTACCTCATAAGCATTCCTTGATCTTTGTAGAATTCCTGTCCGCTGAGTTAAAAGAGTATATTCCAAGAACAACATATTATTTATATTCCTCGGGGAAAACGAGGCCAGGAAATACCCCCATGCGTCCTCTCCCATTTGCATTTTCAGCTGATCTTTTCTGCTTAGTTGCGGCCATAATATAGTCTTTGTAATTTTAATCTTTTATGTAGTGCTGTCTTTATAGCTCAATATGAGTTACGAGGCATTTTAGGAAGGTTATTTGCCTAATAAAGGGAGTAGAGGAAGAAGAGGTGAAGTAGAGGTATTCTTGAAATAGTTGGGTTCGAAACTAAAAATGAACGAAGTGGAAAAGAGGAAGAACATATTAAAAAACCTTCTTAGATGCCTCAAATTCGATGACAAAGTGACAGGGAACACAGAGAAAAACTTCATAAAATTTGCACCAATTAGGGACTATGAAACGTTTGTGTACATCTGTATGAATAAATATCGATTACAATCGATGAAACCTTATAGATCACACGGAAGATTATTATGTCATTAATCGATTTATGCAGATAAATTGAAAACAGCAGCATACCAAGCAAATACAAATTTGTATATTTTTTCCTTATTTTTTATCATCAACAGTAATTTTAATATATTATGTGTTGTTTGTTAAAGTAATTAATAAACATATTTATTCAGCCTATTTAAAACAAATATTTTACTCCTGAACACCACTAATGGCGTCCCGCGACCACACTAATAATTTAAGCTATATTTATGAATATATTTATTTAGTGCAATAAAAAGAACACTTGATTTTCAATCAAAATGACTAATAACCAGTTCATTAACCTTTTGGATATAAATAACTGTAATCAAACATAAACAACTTAAAAATAATTGCAATTAAAAAAAGACAGTTTCAGTTAATAGAAGGAGATGGCTCTCTGTAACGCTAGAGTTCGCATTCGATATGTGTTGTAACGGTCATTCTGACTGGTTTTTCACATTTTTTCCAAGTCTGTAAAAGACTGCTGGAGCGATTCTTCTGATGAAACGAATATTCCAGCGCCTATTTCCTATAATTTCATTTTCCTGCCATGTTTTAGGTCGGAGCATAAGGTGAATGGATGACATGTAGCGGTGGAATTTGCTTCCAGTATCGTTCCAATCCAGACGCCTGGTGTGTGAGAATCCCCAGGAAGACCTCTCCTTGAGGGGGGGAGGCTTTTGTGGGAGTCCCACCGATCCCAGTGTAAGAGACACGCAACATCATATTAATAAATATCTGATGTGTTACACTCACATGACATTCTCTAGCTGTTCTAAAAACTTCTTATGAAAGATTATTCTTTTCTCTACTTTTTCCTCCGACCTAAAACATGGCAGAATGTTCTTATTACTTATTCCTTATAAGTATTAGAAAACTAAAGGACTGCGCTATGCTCAAGTGATCGTCAAATATTTAAAAAACTGTCATGCGATTGTCATTGCAAATCTCTTTTTTGCTTGGCCAGAAGTAGAACAAAAGAAAAACGGGCCCTTCATTGAAAGCAATAACAAGGTGTATCTCAGAACAAAAACATAAAGGACATAAATTGTGTATTTTGACGAGATCTACATTTTCTGTATAGTAAGTTTTTGTGCATTACGGTTTAGCAGCTAAGTAAAATCAGCAAAAGTCATCCAGAATAAAGAGGTCTTTGGAGCCTATTTCCAGAAAATTCAAGATATACATATTATTTGCGACGTAAATATGTTTAATGTACGGGATTTTAATCAACATCGCTAGCCATTTTTTAGAAAATAAAAATTTTCGAAATATTTTCCATGTAAAGGGTAGTTTGTGGTGCGGCATATTCTTGAAAATCTTGTGTTGCATCCTTCGAAGATACCAAACCCAAATATCAAGTTCAGTATTTAACGGTCTTTTAGTTTTTGAGCTATGCTGTCCACAGACAGACAGATACATACACGGACCTTTTTCTATAAATAACCTTTTGGATTCTGGGGGTCCTAAAACCATGCATTTCTGGTGAAATCTCGGTACCGAATTTTTGGGTGGAATACAGTACTTCCTCTATACACTAAGTACATAGTACGTGTAGAGAAAGTATAAAATGTAGATCTCTTTAAAGCACAAAGTTATTTATTATTATCGCATATGCAAGTTTTTGCGAGGTTACACCAATTTGAAATTACTCCTCATTAGGTCTTCAAATTTTCCAATATTCATAACTTACTTAAATAGTAAGTTCCTCTGTACCTTCTGTACCAAGTACTAAAACGTACATTAGTACGTAAGAAGATATTGTATTCCACACAAAATTTGATACCAAAATTTCTCCAGAAATGGAATGTTTTGAACACTGAATCAAAAAATAATCATGTTTAGAAAAAGGTCTGTGTGTAAGCAGTGTAACTCAAAATGAAAAGTCCGTTAAATACCAAAAAGCATTTTCAGAAAAAGGACAATGAAAAGGACAATGAAAAGACGATTAAATACCAAACTACGTACGTAAGTTTGTATCTTCCAATAATGCGACACGAAGCTTTTAAAGAAAATCCCCCATCCCTAAATACACTTTACATAAAAAAAGTTCGAAAATTTTGTATTTCTTGAAAATGGCTCTAACGATTTTGATTAAAATACTACATACTTGAGCCATTTCCATCGCAAATAAAAAGAATATCTTGTACTTCCTGGGAATAGCTTCTGAATTTCTGTTTATTCTGAATGAATTTTCCGAATTTTACATAAGTAGTGAACCGTAAGAGAAAGACAAAAATATAATACACAAAATATACAGACCTCGTTAAAACAGAGTTTATGTTATATACATTATTCTCATGGAGTTGATGTTTTTGAGATATATGTTTTTGAGATATTCCTTAAAATTGGTTTCAGTTTTAAATAACTTATACTTTTCTTATACGGGAACTTGTCAATTTCTGGTCACGCAAAGAAATGGACATCAATCCAATAGCAGTCACATTTTAAAACACTTGATGACGTTTTAGCCCAGAGTATTCCCTTATTTCTCTCCTACTTATAAAGAATTAAGTAATACGCTGGTAATGCCAATCTCTATTAGCATGATATAGATAGACGAATAGGCTTATATACAACAATGTGTCACAGAGAGGTAGAGAAAGTCTTGTGAATGGAACACATAATATTGTTTTTAGTAATTTGTTGCAGAGATATGGAGAAACTCATGTGAATGAAACAAATTATATTCTTTCTCTAAACGTACTATGCAGATAGTGCGTAGAGTAGTTATTGCATTGCACTAAAAAATTCGATACCGAGATTTCACTGGAAATACATGTTTTGAGACAATCTGAATCCAAAAAAAGCATTTTCAGAAAAAAGTCCGTGTGTGTGTCGGTGTGTATGTATGTTTGGGCAGCATAGCGCAAAAACGAAAACACCGTTAAATACCAATCTTGGCATTTGAGTTCAGTATCTTCCAAGGATGCGACACGAAGATTCTCAACAAGATCCCCCACCCCAATTACCCTTCACATGGAACAATTTTCGAAAATTTTTATTTTCTAAAAAATGGCTCTAACGATTTTGTTTAAAATATCGTATATTAAAGACAAATAATATGTATATCTTGAATTTTCTGGGAATAGCCTCTGAAGACTAATTTATTCAGGATTAATTTTACGAAATGTTGTGTAACTGGTAAACCTTAAGAGTTAGACAAAAACTTACCAAACAAAAAATGTAGAGCACATTAAAACACACAATTTATGTCCTATACATTTTTTCGTGGAGTTGATCGTTTTTTAGATATTCCTGTTTTTGGTTTCAGCCTTCAAAACCTTATACTTTTCTCATACAGGACTTTGTTAACTCCTGTCCATACAAACAAATAAACTTGTCACATAGCAATCAGCTTTTGGCTATCTCTAACCTATGGCACTCCTTTTTTTGCGATTTTCCTTACATAAAGCAAGTAATAAATCTATTTCTGCTAATTTTTCCTCTATTGGCATGAAGTAAACAGAAGCATAATTTTTTTGACAACAATTTGTTGCAGAGATGAAGAGAAAAGCATGTGAATGTGAATGGAACATTTCTTTTATTAATGTGGTTATCACATTAGCCCATTATGCTCATTCTTCTTGAGTGTAAACATATCTTTAAATGAACTTTGTAACTTCCTAGTGCTAGAAATGTTATTTTCGGTGCAAGTTAAGGAATACCAATTATTCAGTTCATGGTTTCATTGCAGGAGAAACATTTGGTATATCGCCTGTGTAAGCTGCCTTCTGTTCGCTCTACTCTCTCTCTCTCTCTATTTTATATGCGCTTACGTATTGGCCGGAAGCTCCGGAGTATATTTAATTAAACTATGATAAATGACAGCGTTGTTGCACATTTCTGAAAAGAGCACGTTGCATTGTTTTACCGCTCGCTGATTAATTTCCGTCCTACATTCTCCAGCTTTAGAATGTTAAAACGGTTATGTGATATTTATGTGCTTCTACCATTCCCGCGCTTCACCATAAAATGCAATTTCCCACAGTGCAGCACGCAAATAGAAGGTTAACCTTGGTACTTTTAACTTTGTTAGAGCGATTTTTGGTTTTAGAATAGCTCAAGATGAAAGAAAAAAGAAAACAAGAGGCCAAAAATACCATTTATATTGTATACACATGGCTTCCTCTGTCTATTCTACAGCAAACAATTCTTAAAACTTTATTGTGCTACTTACTTCATGCCAAGTTAGGATACACATAAGTTCAAGGGTGAAAAGCGAATATATTAGGTAAAGCGACAGTCAGATCTGTTAGGTCCCTATGTGATGGCTTTGAAATTTAGTTCTATTTGCAAGGTGAGGTTGAAAGAGCTAAATGGTTTATCTACATAAGGTAATCAATATAAATATTACCAAAATGAGCTTGACTTTATAAATATAAGGAAAATAAGGGTATACACTGGCTAATGTGACATTCAAGTCTTTTAAATGCTATTGTCATGGCCAAGAGGAAAACAAAAGGAATGTGAAACGGACGAAGACTTTCCGTTTGTGAAGGTTTTAAGTATTTTAAAAGTAAACAATTAGCAAGGAGTACCTGAGAAATTGCTAGTTCTACAAAAGAATTCTGTGAATTATAGTTAACCAGATATACAAAAATCATTCAAAGTGAAGAGAACTTAGGGTACATTCCAAAAATTTAGGGTATACATTTTATTGGCCATGTAAACACCTTTAATGTGCGGCATTTTAATCCAAATCGTTACAGCACTTTTTTAGAAAATAAATAATATGGAAAAATTCTCCACGTAAAGGGTAGTTTGGAATGAGATGATTGTGCTGAAACTCTTCATGTCGTATCCTTGGAAGATACTAAACTTAAATACCATAGTTGGTATTTAACGCTCTTTTCATTTTAGAGTTACGCTCTCCACAGGCGCGCGCACGCACACGTGCACGCACGCGCGCATGCAGGGATCTTATCCTAAAATATATTTTTATGTCTAGATATTTCCATGAAGAAAAATCTGATGTGTTTCATTCACATGCCTTTCTCTGTCTCTCTGTAACAAATTATTGTTAATAAGCTTAATCTTCTATTTACTTCATGCTAATCGAGAAAAAATTAGCAGAAATAATCTGAATACTTGCTTCCTTGTAAGTAGAAGCGAAATATGGGAGCATCATAGGTTTAAGTGATAGTCAAAAGCTGGTTACTAGGCGACTGAAGTTCCTTTGTTTGTATGGACAGGAGTTGAAAATTCCTACATGAGAAAAGTACAGGTTTTTCAAACCTGAAACCCAAAACAAGAAATATCTATCGTCCACCGCCGGGTCTGAACCCGCAATCTAGGGTATATGAAGTTGGAATGGTAAGAGAAATGGTCCATCTAAAGCCGTTATGTGGAGCTCGGGAAAAAGAGGAATGGCACATTTCTGTCCTTTTTTGTTGCAATTAGCAGATGGTATCCACCCGGTGCCAAATGCAAATATTAAGACGCCTCTGCCTACAAAAGCACCGGTACTGTACAATTATGTATGTCTATTGCCTTAAATTGAATCCAATAGCATAATTAAGAATTGAAAAAATTTTTACACACAAATTCATACATTTTGCATACTGAAAAAGGAACGAATAACGTACTATAAATATAAGATATATACATTAGTACGAAACCCCTTTAAACGCTCAATGTGCTGAAAACGGTAAAAAACAAACAAACAAACGGAGGCTATTTATTTGGACAATATATCACTCAAAATTGCACTAAAAGTTATTGAAACGATACTTTACAATGCTAACAAACATTTACTTACATACAAAATACCTAGGTGCCTACGTGTTGTGACAGTGCCGTCTTTTTCATCAGTGGTTCTAACGCTCGCCCTGGTATTCGAGTCATCGTAGTTGGTAGCCTTGTGATACGTAAATAACAGAAAAAGTGATGTGATGGTAACAGGAACTTTCAGAACGCGAGATCCCTCTCGAGCTTCGAAGAACGTCTGGAAGCTTCAGTTTCCACAAGTATCCATAAAGCCATTGTTGTGAATTGTACCGAGTCGTGAGTGTGCAGTGGTGAGCAAGTGATGTATGGCGTGCAGTCGTAAGCTGTCTATGCGTCGAATTGTCGAGTGAATTACTTGCAGCAGTGAATTTAAAGCTTTATTTGTAAATAATTTTGAGTTAATAAAGACATTTGTTACAGTATATTTATATGTGCTGGAAACTCATGAATATATACTGTGTTTTCCTCCTAGTCAAGGAAAGGGAACGGAATTTCAAAGATGCACATAGCGACCAACTCCTAAAATATTTTACTATAATGTAGGTCTAATGTGTTCCCTTATTCCCACTGTATCTAATAGTAAATGTATAATAGGTTTGTTTCTGCAAATGCCTATCTCAATTGAATACATTTTTCTGTGAATGATTTAATAAAGAGACCAAAAAACCAATGTGATGAATTAAACCCCAGCTTTAAGTTCAGCTATGTCAGATTTGGAAACCACTTGGTGCAACACAAGGGCGTGCTTTGTGCTTGTAATTTGCCAAGTTATCTCTTGGAGACGGGGATGAAAGCAACGCGCAAGTACACGGGAATGAGCAGATGGGACTTTCATTAGTTTGGTTTAAGAATGTCGGTCGAGTGCTGCCTGTGTAAATGCTTCACAACAACCTAGCGGTGCTTGTTTGTAACAGCTTCACAATTCTGTGAGATTTGCATGACAACCTTTCCCTTGTGCTGGCAAGTGATTCCCTTACATTTATATGCGACTTGTTTTCTTTAGGTTTCTGTGTATTTTTACTTTCTCAAGTATGTACAAGATGCAGAGTGGATAGTGAAAGTGTTGTATTTCACTCCAAAATTCGACACCGATATTTTGCTGGAGATACACGTTTTCAAATCACCTGAATCCAAAAAAATCTTTTTAGTAACATGTCCATGTGTATGTGTACTTGTCAACTTGTCAACAAAAAAAGTGTATTACCTTTTGCTTTTCTTTAGTTGTATAAGTGGTTGTATAAGTGTTGGTGTGTATAAGTTTCAAAATAAGATTCCTCGTAAACTACTTGCACTAGAATCCTACGACAAATACTAATTACGTTCTAATCTATTCTTGTTGATGTAAATAAGCATGTATGACGTATATATGTGTATGTTCGTTCGTTCAAAAATATACTTTATAAGTATATTAAAATCTGTTTATAAACTAAGCGTACGAGGGCCAGACTACCAATCAATGCTATGAAAACCTCACACCAATAGAATTTTCCATTTTCGAAATATTTAGGATGCAAGTTTTAGGCGATTCACTCTGAATGTTCATTACAGAAGTATAAATACTAATATAAGAGATATTATAATAGAACATTTATTCTACCCATCATGAACCTTCAATATATTAACCTATAAACCTACAGCGGATTATGTATTTAAAATACAAAATATTGCATACCGCCACTGCACGAAACAAATTTCGGTGTAGCGACAGGTCACGGAGTCTACGGCGCAAGCAGAGAGCAAAGTTACTCTTTCTGCTTACTCAAAATGTAGCCATTTTCTGACGTCTGATCAAGACAAAACCTTGTACATTTATAGAACTCAGTTTTAAACCATCTAGTAACTTTAATAAAAAATCTAAAGTGTTCTAATCACATTCTCTATTCCACAACAAAATTTTCTTACAAACAATTATGTTTTATCTATATCATACTCACCAAGATAAACATTACCAGTACATTACTTGTTTCTTAACAAGTAAAGTGAAAGTCAAATCTTTTAAAGCAATTAAAATGCGATTCTCCTTACTTGCTAGGAGTAAGCATACAAGAGACGAAAAGAGAGTTTCTGCCGCTTAACAAAAGTTGAAATAACTTATAACGAAAAAAATAACTCAAAACATCTCTAAAACGATAATAAATAGTAAAGGATACATTTTGTTTTTTAACAAGGTCTACATTTTTTTGTGTAAGCCTTTGCCTATTTCTTACAGTTTATCAGTTACATAAAATTAAACAAAAGTCGTCCAGAATGAAGGTCTTCAGAGGCTACTTCCAGAAAATTCAAGATATACATTTAGTTGTCATGAAAATATCTTAAATATATGACAGTTAATAAAATTCCTTGTAGCCATTTTTGAGAAAAGCAAAGAATTCGAAACAATTTCCAAATAAAGGATAGTTCGGTGCGGGGTGGGGGGGTTGTTGAAAATCTTCATGTCGCATCGTTGGAAGATACTGAACTTAAATACCAAGTTTGGTATTAAACCGACCTTTCGTTTTTGAATTACGTTACCCACAGATACAAACACGCACGCGCGTGAACATATTTCTAATTCTTTTTTCTTGATTCAGGGTTCTCAAAATATATATTTCCGGTATCAAAATTTTGGGTGGAATACAATACCCTCTCTATCCACTATGTAAACTGTACATACGTGTTAGAGAAAGTAAATAACCTGTGTCTTAACCGGTTTACCACATCAAAGTATTATTGAATTATACCACAAAAATTAGCAGAAACTAGCCTTTCAGCTTTTTTAACTACTCAACCTTATATAAAATTATGCTAGCTATTTTGAAACAACACCGAACCGACATAACAATTTTACAGTTAATACTTTAACTAGTCCGAAGTTTAATGTCACAACTTCTCTTTTGGGTGTGTAGTTCTTCAAAATTAAGAATTAAGATGTGATCATGAATCCTTACAAGTCTCAGCTTATGAAATTCACCTACGACGTCTTTCATACCTTCCTGTTACCCTGGGAGGTCTGCCGATTCCACTTCGGATTCCACGAGATATCTCGGTCTTTTCCTGGATTCCAAACTTACCTGGGACAAGCATAACTCTGCACACTGTTCGGCATAGAGTCACACAGGTGAAATACCTCATGTCTGGAAAATTGCCTTTGGGGGTACGCTATAAACAGCTCATCTATACCTCTCTTATCGCCCAATATAGCAGTTTGGATGCTCCATTTGGATATCCCGAACATCCCGAACTCAAATTTTTAGTATCCAACGACTACAGAGCAGGGCTCCTTGAGTTATCTGCAATGATAACCTCACGCTGACCTTTGTATTCCAGAGGTTGCTACTGTCCTCCGCGCCACCCTTTACTCCGTTCCTGCACTCCTGCAACCATTTTCTCCGCGGCCTGTACTGTCTACCCAACGCAAGAAGGCAATGTAGAGGAATGCGTAACGTAAGCACTTATGTAAACACTTTTGCTGTTTATGCTCGACATCTGGATATGATAAGGACGTTAGGTTCATCTAAAATACAGTGTTATCACATAACTCACACATAGCTAGAAGTCCACTTGTCGTGTAAGATCCGAGTCAGAAGTCCTCATCTTCGCTGCTGTCACTGCCGCTCTCTGCATTTAAATATTAAACCAAGAATAAAAGTAACAAAATATTATATAACTGTAGTACTATATGCCGTAGTGTGTGATAGCGGCGAGAGCCAAATAATGCTTAATACATCACTGCAGTTACTGAAACGAGCATTAGATCTGGCTGCAGCAGGTTGCTTCATACACACATGTAGTAAACGTAAACTGATCCACTAGTACGTGACCAGATAACAGTTCAAATCTCCCCTCGCTCGCTCAACCCTCAGGCCCCGCTTGCCTTCTTGTGCTGGGTGGACAGTACATCCCACCTGCTCCGTCTGTCAGGAAACAAACGTAAATGGCATTCCGATTTACAATTATATTATCTGTGAATTCTTATGAAGGTAATTTTTTGGGCCTACCGATGGGTATGGGTAGCCCCCCATATACATGCTTCAGTTTTGTTTTGCAATTCTTTATCACAGCTGTAATATACCCTTGGTACAGACAGTAAAGTTTTCAATAAAGGAAAAAACAACAACACGTTAGCTTCCTCCAGTACGTGTCACGCGGCTTCCTCATACTATACTCATCTTTAATTAATCCATCCCCAGCCTTAGTGCCTCTGAAAGTCAAGCTTCAATATTTACATTTTACTTTCATTAGTACGTATGTAAAACATACATTTTAGATAGAAGATATTGTGTTCCACCCAAAACTCGATATCAGATTTCATCAGAAATAAAAAAAAAAATTTAAGAAAAATGTCCGTGTGTGTGTCTGGAGGGAGGCAGCGTAGCTCAAAAACAGAAAGATGGTTAAATACCAGCTTGGTATTTAAGTTTAGTATCTTCCAATAATTACACTTGAAGATTTTCAACAAAATTCCCCCAACCCCAACTATCGTTTACATGGAATACTTTTCGAAAAAAAAAATATTTTCTCAAAAATGGCTCTTAACAAATTTGATTAAAAGATATATATTTAAGATATTCAGTACAAGCAAAATATGTATCTTGAATTTTCTGAGAATAGTCTCTGAAGAACTCTTCATTTTGGATGAATTGTGTACAACTGGTAAGCCGTAAGTGATACACAAAAACATAGATCTTGCCAAAAAAATACAATTTATGTATGTTCAGTTTTTGTGGAGTTAACCGTTTCTAAAATATTCCTTGTTATTCTTATCAATTTTAAACTACTGAAGCTTTTCTTGAACGGGAAGCCATTGCTCTTTGATACCACTTTTTGTTTCTTCTAACCGATTTAAATTGTTTCAACAAAAATAGCTTTTAAAACATTTGACTATCGCCTAGAGTAGGTATTCGCTTATTCTCCTTCTACTTACAAGGAAACAAATGATAAGCCAATTTCAGGCAATGTTTATCTCGATTGGCATGGTGTAAATAAACGGATAATTTTTTTGTAACAATGGTGTGTTTTCAGAACAGGTAGAGAGTGAAACACAGCACACTTTTGTTTCAAGGATGTTTGCGGTGGAAGCTTTAGATAACATACGCTGTATTGAGTGCTTCTTAAGGAAAAGAAAATATACGTTTTCCTGATGAGATTCCCAATTAAAATGTGTGTTTCATTCACAAGACTTTATCTACATCCTACAAAAATTACTTTAAAAAACCATATGCTTCTGTCGACTTCATGCTAATCGAGATAAACATTGAAAATAGTCTTATTACTTGCTTCCTTGTAAGTAGAAGGGAAATAATACTCTAGGCTAAAGCGATATCAAATCTTTTTAAAAACTGGTTGCCATGTGGTTGAAATTCGTGTCTTTGCATTGACAAATTTTCGCATGAGAAAAGTTTTAAATATTTTAAAACTGAAACACATTAACAAGGAATATCACAGAAACCGTCAACTCCAGGAAAAAATGTATGTTACATAAAATGCATGTTTTAACCAGATCTAGATTTTTATGTAGTAAGTTTTGTCTATCACATAGGGTTTAGTCATTCAAAATTTGGCATATTTCATGCAGAAAGAGGTGTTCTCAGGCTATTCCCGGAAAGCTTGTGATATACGTTTTATTTTTCATATAAATATCTTTAATATATGGCATTTTAATCAAAATCCTTAGCCATTTTTGAGAAAATAAAAATTTTGGAAAATGTTCCATGTAAAGAGTAGTTTGAGGTGGAGGGAGTTTCCTTAAACATTTCCTTTGCATCCTTGGAAGATACTAAACTTGAATATCAAATTTGGTGTTTAAAGTACTTTTGTTTATGAGCTATAATACCCTCAGAAGCGCGCACACACACACACACACACACACACACACACACACACACACACACACACACACAGATTTTTCTAAAAAGGCTTTTTGATCATGGGGTCACAGAACATTTTAAACCATTCACCTCTCATCTAGACAGCCGGGGTTAGATCCCAAGCAACTGCACGTGAGATTTGAGGTGGACAAAGCGCGCCGAGTTTTCTCCGGGTTGTCCGATTTCCCACGCCATCGCATTCCACCGGTGCTCAATCTACATTCCATGTATCACCAGTGTTATCGCCTGCGGTGCCATGGTAGTAAAAGTGGGCGTTAAACACTATCAAAAAAATCTTAGTGCTCCATTCAAATGACTTTCTCTACATCTCTGCAGCAGATTGTCAGAAAACTTATTCTTCATTGTCTCAGGCTAATCGAAAAAAAAAAAGAAGAGAAGAAATGGTCCTTTAACTTGCTTTCGTGTAAGAAGAAGGGAAATAAGGGAGTACCATAGCCGAAATCGATAGTCAAGTCTTTAAAAAGCTGGTTGATATGTGTTTGAAGTACCTTTGTTTGGAAGGAGTTGACAAATTCCCGTATGAGAAAAGTACAAGTATTTTAAACCTGAAACAAATAACAAGGAATATCTTAAAAATGACCAACTCCACTAAAAATGTATACAACATAAATGGTGTGTTTTAACAAGCTCTACATTTTTTATGTGGTAAACTTTTGTCTATATCTTATGGTTTACCAGTTATGCAAAATTGCGCAAAATTCATCCAGAATAAACCTGTCTTCAGAGGCTATTCCCAGAAAATTCAAAATTTACGTTTCATGTGTCATATAAATATTTTTAACGTACGATATTTTAATAAAAATTGTTAAAGCAGTTTTTGAGAAAATCAACATTTTCGAAATTTTTCGAGGTGGGGGGATTTTCCTCAAAATATGCATGTCGCATCTTTGGAAGACCCTAACTTAAATATTAATCTAGTATTTAGAACACTTTTGTTTTAAACTATAATACCCACAGGCACAGACAGACACGGACATTTTTTAAAAATTCTTTTTTTTTTTTATTCATAGGGTTACAAAACATTTCCGGTGAATCGAATTTAGAGTGGAATACAGCATCTTCTCCTTACGCTATGTACTAGAAGCACTGGTACTTCTCTAATAAGTGCAAATAAAGTTACAATAGTTATTTTTTTACCCAAAGCGATTGATAACGTGTTTCCGCAATGAACTAATGCTTTTAAGAAGAACGGGCTTTAGATGCTGGCAGCAGAACCACATAATAGCTCAGTAAAGGTAGTGCTCCCGTATGCTCTTTGATGTACCACTGAGACGGTGCTCTTTGAGCCACTGGTACAATTAAATCCCACATGTGAATGTGGGTGAGAGAGTGTTAAATGGACTATGAGGCTAGGAGGATGAAGAGACAGACCTACATGCTTCGTTGGGAGCAATGAGAACTGCGGTTTAGTCCTCCCAGATTGAATAGGAAATCACAGTGCGCTCTGCAATGGCCCTGTGCTACATTTCCGTGTGGAGCAAGATATTTAGGACCTATCAGATGCACTTCATGGCATACAGATATGTTAACAATGCCACATTGTTGGAAATGATTTACAAAGCAACAACCCTGTAATATCACACATCAACATAAAGGGCAGTAATTGGTAGTACCTAACGTGTGTTCAAATCTACTGGTACGTGACAAATTGCAAAATATTACAAAATTTAGATTTTCAGTAGGTTTGTATCTTACTTTTATGCTATGCAGTAATTTTATTAGGACCTTAAGTTTTACTCTTTTTACGTTGTACATAGTACTAAGTAGAGAAAGTATTCCACTCCACCCAAAAATTCAATACCGAGATTTCACCAGAAATACACAAATTAGGATCCCGTGTATAAAAAGTCTGATGTGTACAATTCACATGACTTTCTCTACATCTCTGAAACAAATTATTCTTAAAAAACTTATACTTCTAATTACTTCATACTAATCGAGAAAAATTAGCAGAAATAGTCTTATTACTTGCTTCCTTGTAAGTAGAAGCGAAATAAGAGAGTACCATAGGTTAAAGTGATAGTCAGAAGCTAGTTGCTATGTCACTGAAGTTCCTTTGTTTGTATGGACAGCAGTTGACAAATTCCTGTATAGAAAAGTAAGTTTTTCAAACCAGAAATCAAAAACAAGGAATGACTTAAAAACGATGAACTCCACGAAAAAAATGTATATAACATAAATTGTGTGTTTTAACGTGCTCTACAATTTTCGTGCAATAAGTTTTTGTCCATCTCTTACGGTTTAGCAGTTATTCAAACTTCCGTAAAATTCATCCAGATTAAAGTACTCTTCAAAGGCTATTTCCAGAAAGTTCAAGATATACATTTTATTTGTCAGGTAAATATCTTTAATATGCGAAATTTTAATCAAATTCGTTAGAGCCATTTTTGAGAAAATCAAAATTTTCGAAAAAAGTTCCATGTAAAGGGTAGTTGGGGGTGAGGGAATTTCTCAAAATCTTCGTGTCGCATCTCTGGAAAATATTAAACTTAAATACCAAGTTTGGTATTTTACCGACATTTAGTTTTTTGAGTATTGTGTTCACAGACACACTGACACACGGACACATGAACATACACACGGACCTTTTTCCGAAAATGCTTTTTTTTAGATAAAGGGGACCCTAAAACATATATCTCCGGTGAAATCTCGGTATCGAATTTTTGGGTGGAGTGCAATACCTTCTCTATACACTATGTACATAGCGCGTATAGAGAAAGTAAACAGCGTGTTTGGTCATGTGTCCGTGTGTTTGTTTCTAGGAACACGATAACTCAAAAACAAAACGTTGGTAAAATTGTAAACTTAAATACCAAGTTTAGTATCTTCCAAGGAGGCAACACAAAGATGGGGAGGAAAATCCCCCCCACCCCAAACTACGCTTTAGATGGAAAATGTTCCAAAATTTTGATTTTCTTAAAAATGGCTGTAACGATTTTGATTAAAATACAGCATATTAAAGATGTTTATTCTTGAATTTTCTGGTAATTTTTTATGCACTAAGCTTTTATCTATTTCTTACGATTTACCAGTTACGAAAATTTCAGCAAAATTCATTCAGAATGAAAAGGTCTTTGGAAGCTACTCCCAGAATATTCAATATATACATTTTATTTGTTATTTAAATGTCTTTCATATATCCAAGGTCACGTGTTCAAACGCAGCGGAGGACGATGGATTTTTTGGGCGTAAAAATTCTAGCTTGACTTCCTTCGGAAGGGAAATAAAGCCGTGGGTCTCGTGTCGTAGATTTAAAAAGAACCTTAAGCCTGATGGAGAAGCCTCTGAGCAAAATTAAGCGGTATATAATTCTCAGTATAGAATAGGATGCTGAGAACCTCAACAGTTATAGAGCGTTCATAAATAAAACGCCATTTCATTTCTTTCATATATGGCATTTTAATCAAAATCGTTAAAGCCATTTTTGAGAAAAACTAAATTAAATTTTTTTTCCTGTAAAGGGTAGTTTGGGTTAGAGGTATTTTCTTGAAAACCTTCGTGTACCATCTTTGGAATATACTAAACTTAAACAGCAGGTTTGGTATTTACTGCATTTTAATTTTTGAGCTATGCAGTTCACAGACTAACACATATCGATATTTCTTCTAACAATTCCTTTTTTTTGGACACAGGAATCTCAACATCTAATTTTTGGATGGAATACAACACCTTCTCTCTAAACTTTGCACATTGTACATACGTGCTAGACAAAGTAATTAATGTCCACAACCTCCCTTGTTCTTTAATTCACCTGTAGTAAACCGATTGTTACATTTGTAGTCGGTGAACAAACATGAACCAAATGGCATCTATATTGTTAAGCGCAAAAAAACAATTCTAATTACCATGCATGCCTGTTTAGATGATGACCAAAACATATGTAACAAGCCAGAGAGAAGTTGTTATCCTCGGAGCGACTTTCTTTAACCTAAAGCATACGATCCAATTAATGAAACTTTGCATTTGAAAATGGATGAAAATATCAAGGAATTTTCTCAGAGTAGTATCAGTATAATACATAAATTACACTCAGTATATTTTATTGTAAATTATATGCTATACAGCATGTTTAAAATCAGCAATGAGTGTAGTTGATTTGGAAACAAGGGGAGTTTAAATTATATCTGTTGATTTCAACTTTCCAAAGTTAAAACCTGTCTATGTATGAAGCAGTAGCACGCATCTCAAAAATAATAAAAATCTGATGTATTCTTTCACATAACTTTATCTAGTTGTTCCAAATACAAACTGTTCTTACAAAAGATTATTCTTTTATCTAGATATTGCTAATCGAGATAAATATTAAAGAATTAAACTTATTACTTGCTTTATTGTAAGTAGAAGGGAAAGAAAGGCATACGTTATGCTAAAATGACAACCAAACCTTTTAAAATTATGTCGCTGTGTGAAACAATTGAGGTTCAGCTCGCTTTGGATGATCCCATTTGAGAAAAATAGCTTAAAACTGAAATCAATAACAAGGAATATATCAAAAACGGTTAACTCTACAAAAACAAAAAACAGTATATGAAATAAATGATATCTTTTAACGAAATCAACACTTTCTGTGCATCAAGTTTTTGTATATCACTTACGATTTAATCCTTTAGCAAAGTGCTGCACAATTCATTCAGAATAAAGAAGTCTTCAAGGGCTATTGCCAATAAATTCAAGATATGAATTTCATTTGTGATATAAATATCTTTCATATACGACATATTAATCAAAATTGTTAGAGCTATTTTTCCTAAACACAAAATTTTCAAAAAGGTTTCCATGTTAGAAGTAGTTTTGGTAAGGGTATTTTTTTTAAGTCTTCGTGTCACATCCTTGGGAATTACTAAAAGTAAATACAAAGTTAGGTTTTTAAAGGTATTTTAGTTTTTGAGCAGTTCTGTCCACAGACAAACACACCCGGACTTTTATCTAAAAATCTACCTATTTTTTAATCAGGTCCTCAAAAGATATTTCGTGTGAACTCTTGACATCGAATTTTGGGTGGAGTACAATACCTGCTCTAGCAACTATGTATATCGTATGTACATGCGTAGAAGGGAAAGTAACATTTTAACAACTTATACTACCATGTCTATTGATATTTTATAATGTATAGAGCAAAACAATTAAATGCACCACCTGCAAACACTTAAAATATTTACTAAGTTGGAACATTATATGAGGACACCGAAAAGTATTATTTTTGCAAAAAAAATCTGCGCTGTCCCATTCACATGACTTTCTCTACATCTCTAACAAATTATTGTTAAAAAAGCTTATTCTTCTATCTATTTCATGCTAATCGAGATAAACACTAGCAGAAACGGTCTTATTACTTAGTTTCTTATAGATAGAAGGGGAGTAAGGGAATGCAGTAGATATGCTAAACCGACAGTTAAACGTTTTAAAATGTGGTTGCTATGGGATTAAAATCAGTTTCTTTGCGTGGACAGGAGAGAACAAGTTCCCATATGAAAACATTATTTTAAAACTGAAAACAATAATAAGTAATATCTCAAAGACGATCAACTTCTTAAAAAAAATTATGTGATATAAATTGTGTGTTTTAAGATGATCTACATTTTTTGTGGAGCAAGTTTAATTAAAAGAAGTAATCCAGAATACGAGGTTTTTATAGCCTATTACCAGAAAATCGAAGATATATGTTTTAATTGTCTTGTAAATATATTTAGTATGAGAGATTTTAATAAAAGTCGTTGGCCCTTTTTGAGAAGACCAAACCTTTCGAATTTATTTCCATGTAAAGTCTGGTTACCGGTGTGGAGATTTACTTGAAAATGTTCGTGTTGCATCCTTGAAATAGCAAGTTTGGTATTTAACGTAAATTTCGTTTTCAGCTATGTTGCCCACAGACACATAAGCGGACATGTTTACTAAAATGTTTTTTTTTATAATCTAGGGTGTCACAAAACATGTATCTCCTGCGAATTCTCGATATGAATTTTTGGATGCATTACAATACCTTCTCTATACACTATCTACATGTACATGTAGAGAAAGTAATTTTTTTTTCTATTCGGGGGGGGGGGTCCCAAACAAGTATTTCCGGTGAAATCTCGGGTGCGTTTTTGGGTGCATTTTAATATCTTCTCTATACACTATGTACAGAAGGCACAAAAAGAAGCCAGCACTGCCCTCTTGCGTTCACTGCATTCCTTACCGTTTGTAGGATACTTTATTACGTCATGTTCTCATTTTGTATGCTGATACTGTCAATTTGCGGGTGCGTATCATTCCTTGTGTTTTATATCGAACCAATAGAGCATACCTATGCTGGGTTTGTCAACTTATTCGCTAACAGTTATAGCCACCTCCCTCAACTGGAAGCGAGATTGGTAACGTGTGTCCTTTAAAAATGGTGAAGACCTATTTTTGGCGACGTTTTACAAGGTTAATCGGGACTAAGAGAAGATTCATGTTTCGAAATTTACATGAATATAAGCAGGTTCTCGAGATGTTTGGAGTTTGTAGAATTACTTTATGTGCGTCTGGTAGAACATTTTGCTTTTGGTATACTGCCTAAAGTTATGACGGGGATGGAGTTTGATCTGATGGAGAATAGAACTGTTAAATTGGGCATTAATCAGTATTGTTCTTGAATCTCTTCCTCATAAATTTTTTATCCAACAGACTAAACTGCACTTTTACTACTAATTCAGACTGGCGTGTTACGCCGCATAGTTTTGTGTCAAACAGTAAAATGTTGAACGTTTCGTGAAATGTAAAAGGATTATAGGCCTAACAGGATGAAAACAGTGGAATAGCGCCTGAACACGTGAACTGTGATGTTTCTTCTTTTTGCATATTCAGAATGAGAATTATTGTCCTTTAACTTGGCTTCTGGAATTCTTTACAATGGAGACAAATAATGATAACCCGAAACCTTCCTTGTAAGGAATATCTGATCACATACTGCTGATTAAATAAATAGCATTCTGCTATAGAAATAAAACACATTATACCAGGAGAAAATAAAAACAGCAGTTTTTTCTTCTTGTTCAAAATAACTAAGGAAGTGACATTCTTCTGGCATGTTTATAAAGCACTTTAGTAGTGAGTCCACCATCCTCTGTTGTCTAAAACTGCCTTTTATTGAGAATTTACAAGGGATTCGCATATATCGGACCTTTGTATGATGTTTTCCTAAACTTCAAAAGCACGATTTATCAGGGCATCTGCAGTTCGTTCCTGAAGAAGTTCCCAATCGCGAGTCATTATAGCCCATACGTGCTCAATTGCGTTCAAATCACGGCTTTTGGCCAGCCAGTTAATTACTGAAATTTCTGGATGTGTGCAAAGCCACAAAGCGTGGACACTTCTGTTACCTTGCACGAACGTAAGGGTGGGCATCTCATTGGCCGGATAAAAACTCGGTCGCATGGAAGCATACAATTTTCAGAATACTTATCAACTGGATCAATTCTCCTGGTCCTGAAGAAGACATCCAATCCCAAAATCCCACACTTTTGCGCCCACTGCTTTACTTGGCAACTACGTGTTCTGAAACATAGCGAGTATTGTCTGTTCACCACAAATACATTCGCCCATCCTCATCAGTACAAACAAAAACAAAAACTTTTCATCTGAGAAAATCACTAACTGCCAAAATTGATCAAGTTTGACAAAGTATTCAAGTGTAAACCCTTTTCGACTGTTGTAGTGCTGTTCAGTCGAGTCGATTTTCTTTGCTGCCTTTCGATGATGGTTGCCAGCTTCATGGAGGAGGTTTCTCACCTAGTAAGGGAGCAAGATAGCTTTAGATCGCGGCGCAATCTTCCAGACAGTTTAAATGGTTCATCTCTGCTTGGATTTATAATGTTAGCATTGACTTCCGCCGTTGTTTTTCTGGCTTTCCCAATTTTGGAAGCGTCTGTAATCCATCTTCACCACGCTCCTGGAAACGTTTAATCCAATACTACACAAAAGATCTACTCATTTACACGGCGTTTGCAATTTGTTTTTCCGTGCGCCCTGCTTCCCACATGGGCACCTTGCTTGTGGAAGACATTGCTGACTGTCGCCAATCAAAATAGAAAAAGTATGGAATTACATGTTACTACAACAGGCAAGTTGCAGCCCCTCCTCCTAACATGGAAGGGTCTGCTTATATCAGAAGACAAGCCCTATAAATACCCCTACAGACAACCAGAAATTCGATATCTATTACTATTTGTACTCTGTGTACAAAGTGGAGAAAGTAATTTTTTTGTGGATATTCAGGGAGTTCCAAAACAAGCATTTCCAGTGAAATCTCGGAATCGAATTTTTGGTTAGACCACAATACCTTCTCTATACACCATGTACAAAGTATGTGTACAGAAAGCAAAAATGATATATTTGGATTCAGTAGTTCCCAAAACATGTATTTCCGGTGAAATCTCGGTATCGAATTTTTTGGTGCATAACAATATTTTCTCTATACACAATGTACATAGTACGTGTAGAGAAAATAAAAATCTTGTAAGACACACGGAGGGCTGAATATAATTTATCACAAAATATACACAATGCTCACTTTTCACTAAAACCGTTCGGTACAAAAATGTTACTGAACGATGACGTGGAACATGAGTAGAGGAATTTGACGATTTACATCCACATAATTTTCCTTATCCCCTAATTTTTGTAAGTGGTATACAACGATCCCTATAAACATTTTTGCTGTACGTACTATGTACGCAGTGTATAGGAAAGTAGTTGTATTGTACCCAAAAATTCGATACGGAGTTTCACAGAAAATACATGTTTTGATACACCGTGATTCCAAAATAAGCATTTTAGACAATTTTTGCTCAAAAACAAAAGCCGGTTAAATAGCAAATTTCATATTTAGGTTGAGTATCTTTCAAGGATGCGACACGAAGAGTTTCGGGAAAATCACCTCACCCTAAACTACTCTTTACATGAAACATTTTTGATTTTCTCAAAAATGACTTGATTTTGATTGAAACACCTTATGTTTACGATATGTTTATAACAATCGAAATGTATATCTTGAATTTTCTGGCAATAGCCTCTGAGAATCTCTTTATTCTGAATGACTTGTATATAACGGGAAAATCATACGAATAGACTTACTCCACAAAAAAATGTAGACCTCATTAAAACATATAATAAATTATATATAAACTTTTTGTTGTAGGGTTAACTGTTTTCGGAGTACTGTTTTCCGATAATTGGTTTCAATTTTAAGTCATGTAAGCGTTTCTCAAACGGGAATACATCCTTCTTCTTGTCTCTCGTTTGTTTACTCCAGGCAAGCCAAGAGAATGGAATTTCAATTGTTTCACATAAGGACGGATTTTAAAGGACTTGACTATTGCTTTAGCCTGTGCATTCACATATTACTTTCTCTATCCGTACTACGTACATAGTGTATAACTATTCTACGTACATAGTGTATAACTATTCTACTGAAACAAAAAATTCGATACCGAGTTTTAACCGGAAATATCTGTTTGGGACCGCCTGAATCCAAAAATAGCATTTTAGAAAAACGTCCGTGTGTGTGTCTGTGTGGGTTTGTGAGCAGCATAGTTCAAAAATGAAAAGAGTAGCTTGAATAGGGGTTTTCTCTAGAAATCTTCATATCTTATGCTTGGAAGATGCAAAACTAAGATTTGGAATATATTAGGGTAAAAAGAAAGATATTAAAAGCGAAAGTTCCATAGTTTAAATAGTTTATATTTCTTCCCTGGTCGAGTTGTTTGTGCTGACTTTGAACGTGTTTTGACACACTTTACTCTGTCATCTTCAGCGTACTGGTTGGTCGCCAGCATGTTGAAGAATGACCAAGCAACATGCTAAAGACAAAATTGTCAGTTTTGGCGATTTTTCGCATTCTTGTATTATCTTTTTCCTTAAAAACAGCCATTTAAATGATTTGACGACTGGTGACTAAATTTGGTTAGTAATAAGTTAATTGACTATTATGTGGCTACTCTCTTATTTTTCAAAGTAATTAAATACATTTATTAACGAATTGTCGAATTTAATATCGATATAAACGGTTCTGTAGTACGCATAATGCTGGAGAGGTTAGGATTTTCTTCACTAAGGAAATAGTCAACAATGAGGCTGACTGCGTGCAACAGCGACGCTTTCATCTTTGCATTAGTTAATTCTTGTAGCTCCTAAGTGGAGCATAGGACATAGTAACGATAATTGGATGTTTCCCTGGTCGCATTTGAATTTATAGATCAAGAGTTTATCGCTATGCGAAATAGTGACGATGCATAGGCATCTCGCCCACAAATAGCATTGTAGGACGCAAAGTGGCGGAGTTTTGCCCAGCAATATTCTTCTTTTAAGGTATGGGGATCCTTAAAGCGCAAATAAACATTACACGGAACCACTCATATTATTGCTGACTGTCCATCACAATTCAAGCTTAACTCTAAATTACTTTATGCCATTACTTAATTCAAAGTGCAAAAAATCAAAATACGAATATGCTTTACAAAATCGTATATTATTATTATTATTATTGACTTTTTAATACTATATTTGCTTTGGTTGACGATTAATTGCAATTTTTAAATATGCATATTAATTCCCAGTAAGTATGTAAACTATCGTCCATTAAGGGTTATCAAATAAAGATTTTTACTTTCATAATTAGATGAACGTAAGAACACAGATTCGGTATTGTTACCGTTAACCAACTTGCATTTATAAACCAATATTTCAGAGTGGAAATGTGTTTTGAAGGAAATTATGTGAATATTGCGATTGGAATATGTTGTGTTATTTATTTTAGTGGTGCCTTCCATTGAACTAAGAGAATAGGCAAGTATTCAGAATCATCGACAATATTGGTGGCATTTGGCTATATTACATATATTTCATAACAGAAAAGAGAAACCTACAACCCTAACTAAAGATGACATTGAGGAAATCATGTCGAAGCGTGTTCAAAGCGAGTACAACTAACTCAACCAAAGAAGAAGTACAAATATGGCCGTCTCGTAAATCTTTAAATGAAGTTTGGAATTTAAAAAGCTTTTTGTTTTCGACCGACGTTTTTGAGTCATGTTATTCTCAGACACACAAGCGCGCGAGCACGTTTTTTCCAAAACCAATACCACTTTTGGATTCAGTAGACCTCATAATGTGCATGTTCGAGGAAATCTAGGCATCCAGAAATGCAATAGGTAGTCAACTTTCTTATTATTTATACGTGCTAGAGAAAGTAAACAGAAAACCATTTAAAACCGTGAAGAGAACATGCAGAAGTAATAAAAATAAAAAGAGAGTGGAGTTTACATGTTTGCATCACATCTCCGTGTAGATTAAGAAGGTGTATAGCAAGTAGGTTACTACGCCTTCTTCAGATGCCCTTGATATAATTTGCGTCGGTCGGGGTTGTGTCTGAATAATGTGGAAGTGAACAACAGTGGGGCCATATCGATCCCACAGTGGTGCCACCTACAGAGCGCGAACACTCTCACTTGAGAGCACGTCATTAGCCTTTACATCGCGGGAGTGGAATTTAAACGCCCTAGGCGACACTGCAGACACAATTCTTCCATTATCAACTGCAATTGCCTCAACAGGCGTTTCATGTGCCGGTAAATCCGGAGATCGCCTTAATTTCAAGTGCTTCTGGGCCAACTACGTTTCCCAAGCAACGCTTGCCACGCCTTCATGAAGGTATGAGGCTCATAGGAGCAGAAACCATTCTTAGCAAATCGCTCATCTTTCCCAAGGTTTAGTATCCAGGAGTGTTAAAGTGTGCATTGTATATAACCTGTAATGCTGCTGAGTCATCCAGGAAATCTCGGACAAGTGTTTTATTGGTTAGCATGGGGTAGGTGGTGCCCCGAGAGGGAGGGGTGAGCTCAGAGGATACACTGGCGGCCGGAACCAGGAGTAACAGCAGACCAGTGATAGAATCACTTAAGTGTCCAACTTAAATCACCCCGACAGTCGGACAGGCAGATCCGATCTTTCGTCCCCCTTCCGGAGAGGTTCTCATCCACTAAAGTCAGAGATGGAGACAGCCATTTTCAGCATATTTTTCTCTTGTTGGAGAATACTTAGAGAAAGAATAGATAAGAATCTCGTGCTGGGATGTTGTCCTGGTAGCTCAGTAGTTACAGCAACCGGCTAGAGACGTGGGATCCGTAGTTCAAATCCTGAATAAGACATTGCAACGGTTTGTGTGAAAAAACATTTAATTAACTCTAATTGGCCTAATAATTGGCTATAAACTACGAAGCCCGGGACTTAAAGTACTTACGGCATTGTAAGCCACCTTTGGGGTACGTTATTCCAAATGATTTGAGGTCACCTTGTGGTTTACGTTTACTGGGGTTCATGTGAGTCAGTTGAGAAATTTAATGCCATGTCGACATGATGCCATGCCAGCTCAGTTATTAGAGCAAGCGGCTAAAGACCAGAAGCTCTGTGGTTCAAATCTCGGCTATGTCATTGCATTTTTCAATCTGACTCTACTATTCCTGAACTACACACGGCTTGCGTGAAAAATCAAATAAATTAACAAGCAGAGAAAGTCTTGTGAATGTAACACATCAGGATTCTTTGGTTTCTGGGGGTCTGAATACATGTATGATAACGAAAACGTGCTACACATAAAAATGTGCGAGAAACACAAACTTTATTCCAAAAAAGAAGATATTTCTAACGTATGCGTTATTAAATATTCGAATTGTTTATACTTTGTGAATATTTTAAAGATCTATCAATAAGAACTCGCGATTAAATCTGGTTATTTCTACTCACATAACTTTCTCTAGCTGTTCCATATACAAACTATTCTTCCAAAAGATTATTATTATTTATCTACATCATGATAATCGAGATAAATATTAGGAGAAATGGATATCGAATTTCTGGAGGAGTACCATTGTTCCTCTTCTTGTCGCTAGGTATGAAGAGGGGAAAGTAAGACTATGTAAGGGAATATCTCTAAAGCACTGGTACAGCATTAGACCACTGGAAATGCTTTCT
The DNA here is from genome assembly GCA_030762935.1 of Hymenopus coronatus. NCBI lineage: Eukaryota > Metazoa > Arthropoda > Insecta > Mantodea > Hymenopodidae > Hymenopus > Hymenopus coronatus. The sequence goes on along the minus strand of CM060881.1, from coordinate 85,235,315 downwards.
AGGTTAAGAAGAATTAAATCTGAGCTGTCTCGAGGATGGATAGCCTGAACCTGCCGTGCGACAAAACAGCAAGTTCTCTCACACAATGAACACTATCAGAGCCCATTGTGTTTCTATAAACTGTTGGTCTATCGCAGTGCTTTGATATCAAGGATCATTTGGGGCCAATTCACATGCAATGCGATCCTGAGAATCACTGGGCAGTGAAATGAGATTCGACCTCGTCTCCCTGCGTGCAGATTTGGGATTTACAGGAGCTACCACGCTCGAGACCGCATTAGTTAAGTACAAATAATGCTGCCGATAAATAGGTGTGGAGATAGCGTGAAATGTGCGGCGACAGTGAGAGGATATGCCCCCATGGACTGTCACCAGGGGCCACTAATGCCGTCAGTGCACTTCCGCGCCACCAACACCTCTGTGTAAACCACATAAATGTGAAAACTAATGTCAGACCAATGTGATATTTGCTCTGGGGAATTTACATTTTCTGTTTTTCTTACACAGACACTTCATCAGAAATGAACAATTTATATGAAAATTTTTTATTTTCATTTTCCGTTGGCTATAACTACATCACGTGTGGAGGAAAATGTGTGGTTTTTCCTTTACGGAGCTGCCTGAACAGCTGTCGGAGAGGAAGACATATTTTGTGGGTAGAGAGCGATATTATTTTTCGATCCACCATTCATCTAATTATGGTACACAGTTGATTTGCCTGCAAATCTAACTTACCAGTGTGTTTTGCTTATTTTCCTGTGCATGTGTGCTATGTACACTACTGAATTTTCTAAACTTTTATACATGTATTATTGTAAACATGGAATATAACCTATTGCTTGTTTAATTAATTATCTTTTACACTCCAGCCATGTCTAGGACAGAAGCTGGCAATGTAGAGCCAGACTGAAAAATGTAACTACTGACCTCACGGTCTCTATCCAGTTTAGCTAAGAAAGAAACATGACTAACTTACCTAATTGACTTGTAGTTTCCTCCCCGATAAAACACTAGAAGATCTCAAATTATTTATTAATTAATTATTATAAATGATTTTTAAAAAGTCATACCTCAAAGGTGACTTACTGGTTGTAAGATCTCTTAAGTCCCCAACTTTACAGTTTAATCAACTATTAGTTAATCATTCAATTAATCTAGCTCTATCTTTCCAATGTCTGTCCTGCACATGACTATTGGGGAAAAAACAATTAACGCTAATTGACCTTACCGTTGGTTTAACTATGAAGCCCAGGGTTAAAGTTCTTACGGCATTGTGTAGGTCGCCATTTTAAGTCGCCAAGAATGTCACTTTAAGTTTAAACTTGACATCCCCTTATTATTTTCCACAAACATGCGAATCTTTTGGGTAATTTAATATCGTGTCGGCATATTGCAACGGTAGCTCAGTGGTTAGAGTAACCGGATGGGGACCATGGGAGCTGTAGTTCAAATCACGGATATGGCATTGCAGTTTTCAATTTATTTCAATCTTTTGCTTTGTATATTCACTTGGGTATGGCTTCATTCTTGCGGCAGCTAGGTATAAACTAGGTGTAAGTAATTTATGTTTTAAGTTCAACATTCAGACGTGGATAACCCATCGCAACTTTGTCACCATACTAACAGCCTGGCAACGGCTGTTACTAATTAGCTTTATTTTCGCCTAAATATTATTTCCATTATTCACTATTGTCAACAACAATAAGTGAATTACATAATCTCGGGAGCAGGAACCCTCGACTTCGTCACTTATTTAGTTGAACATGTTACTCATTTTCCAACTATATACATTTCATGCTTGTATCGCAATATATTATAACACAATTAGTGGTTATATTCTTTAGTTTATTTATCATTATTATATAAGCAGATTCTGCCGAAGAATTCACTACAAAAAAAAAAAAAAAAGAAAAAAAAAAGAAGAAACGAAAATCTTACCATCGATTTCTACACTTAAACCAGCTCTGACCACTTCAGTGTCCCTGTTTATTGCTTGTGCCGGCTGCTCACTTTTATGGCTTAAATGGGAATTACAGTTTTTATAGAATTTTTTACTGATCAATGACGATTGATAAATACTGGTAAACGATGTGAGCGAGTGAGCGAGTGAATGGGTGAGCGAGTACTGCACGACAATGTAATGATAAAGACAATGCAATGTGATGTGTATATCAAAGATTCACTAGCTTTCCGTATGCAAACTACGCTAAAAAGATTATCTACATTATGCTCTTTGAGATAAACATTTGCAGAATTGGTCTTATTGTTTGTTTCCTTGTAAGAGGAGGGAACAGGGGAACACTTTAAGCTAAAGCGATAGTCAAATGTTTTAAAAGCTGTTCGCTATGTGAAACAATTGAGGTTAGGTTCGCTTTACAAGGTCACGTTTCAGAAAAGTTAAAGTTAGTTTAAATTTAAACCAATAACAATGTTTATCTCGAAAATGGTCAACTCTACAACACAAGCACATATGACACAAATTATGTGTCCTAACGAGTTATACTTTGTTTTGTATAATTAGTTTTTGTCTATCTCCTACGGTTTAACCATTAAGCAAAAGTCTGAAAAAAACTCATCCGGAATAAAGAACTCTTCAGAGACTATACCCAGAAAATTCAAAATGAACATTCAATTGAGATGTGGATAGCGTTAATATACTGTATTTTAATCAAAATCGTTAGAGCCAATTTTGAGAAAATAAAAATTTTCGAAAAATATTCCATGTAAAGGGTAGTTCGGGTGGGAAATTTTCTAGAAAATCTTAAGTGTTGCATCCTTGGGAGATATTAAACTTTAATATAATGTTTACTATTTAACTGATTTTTCGTTTTTTAGCTATGCACATGGATCTTTTTCTAAAATCTTACGTGTTCCATTCACATGCCTGCTCTAGTTGTCTCGCAAACAAGCCTGTTATTCAAAGGATTCATTTGTTAGTTACATCGTGCTGATCCAGATAAACATAACCAGAACTACTAGATTCCTTGCAAGTGGAAAAGGAATAAGAAAATACACAGGCTAAAGGAATAGTCAAGTCCTTTAAAAGCAGGTCACTATGTGAAACAATTGAAATTGAAAAAGGTTTGCGCTTTAAAATTGATACCAACAATCAGGAATATCTCAAAAACGGTAAACTCAACAAAAATATAGCATTAACTGTGTCTTTTATGAGATATAATTTTGTTAGTGTAGCAAGACCTTCTATTCCTTACGTATAACCAGTAGTGCAAAGGTCATTCAGAATTTAGAGACTGGTCCTAGAAAATTTTAGATATACGTTTTATTTTTATGTGAATACCTTTAATACAGCTAATTTGTCTGTGATGTGTTGGATAAGTTTTTGTCTATCTCTTATGCTTTGCCAGTTATACAAAAGTCATTCAGAATGAAGAGGTCTTCAGAGGTCATTCCCAGAAAATTCAAGATATACATTTCGTTTGGATTAAAATATTTTAATCAAAATCTTTAGCCATTTTGTGCAAATCAAAAATGTTGAAAAATTCTTCCTATCGCTTTTTTAGAAATACTCAACTTAAACAAACACCAAGTTTGGTATTTAACCACTTTTCGTTTTTAGCTATGCTGCCACACTCACACACACACACACACACACACACACACACACACACACACACACACACACACACCTGGACATGTTTCTAAAATTGTTTTGTTTAAATCAGGGATCTCAAAACATGTATTTTCGGTGAAATCTCGGTATCAAATTTTTGGGTGCATTTCAATACCTCCTCTATACACTATGTAGATAAGGTAAATATTTTTCGGACTCAGGTGACCTCAAAACTTATTTCCGGAGAAACCTCGATATTGAATTTTTAGGTGGAATACATCTGAAATGTCCCATTCACATGATTTTCTCTGTGACAAATCATTGTTAATAAGCTAATTCTTCTATCTAATTCATGCTAATCGAGATAAGAATTAGCAGAAACGGTCTTATTACTTACTTCCTTGTAAGTAGAAGGGAAATATGGTAATATACGAGGCAAAATGGACAATCAAATGTTTTACTATGTGGTTGCTTGGGATTGAAATCCGTTTTTTGCGTGGCCAGGAGTTGACAACTTACTGTATAAGAAAAGTTAAAAGTATCTCAAAGCAAATCAGTAACAAAGAATATCTCAAAAAAGGTCAACTTTACGGAAAATTGCATGTGTCACAAATTGTGTTTAAAGAAAGTCTACATCTGTTGTAAAGTATGTTTTTGTATATCTCTTATGGTTTACTAGTTATACAACATTCAGCAAAACTTATCCAGAATAAAGAGGTCTTCTTAGGCTATTCCCAGAAAATTCAATATATGCATTTTAGTTGTTCTGTAAATATTTTTAATATTCATAGAGCCATTTGTGAGAAAATCAGAATTTTCCATATAAAGAGTAGTTTGGGGTGAGGCAATTTTTTTTAAATCTTCCTGATGCATCCTTGGAAGATGCTAAACTTAACTGCGAATTTTTGTATTTGACGGACTTTTTGTTTTTGAGCTGTGCTACCCACAAGCATACACACTCACACACAGACGCTAGTCCACCTCGAGATAATATTATAATTAACAATGTAAATTTAATGATGTTTTTATCGTTTAGTGACTTAAATCTTTGTGTGATGTATGATAAATTATATCATACACATGGACATGTTTCTGAAAATGCTTTTTTTTTTTTTTTTTTTTGTATTCAGGTGTCTCAAAACATGTATTTCCGGTGATATCTCGGAATAGTATTTTTAGGTGGAATACAATCCCTTCTCCATAGACTATGTACATAGTACGTGTAGAAAGAGTAATAAATACATAAGATAGATTGCGACTCTTAACAATAACTCAAAATGTTCTTTGATGCCATCTAAATATACGTAGCACATTATTTAAAATATATATATTTATTATAATTCATAAGTTGTATGCAATAAATGTAAAATTACAAATGAATACAAGTTTAATCTTAAACAGTTTGTTTTTGGTGGTATACAAATGTATTGAATATTCCATGGGACATCACCTTCATTATTACTTTCTTTTAGTTCGAAAACGAAAAGTCCGTTAAATACCAAACTTAATATCTAAGTTCAGTATCTTCCAAGGATGCGATACGAAAATTAAAAAAAAATCCCCTCACCCCAAACTATCCTTTATATGGAAAACATTCCAAAATTTTTGTTTTTTGAAAAATGGCTCTAAGGATTTTGATTAAAATATCGCATATTTAAGAGATTTAAATGACAAACAAAATGTTTATTTTGAATTTACTGGCAGTAGTCTCTGAAGACTTTATAGAGGTTGAATTTTGCTGAATTTTGCAAAACTGGTGAACCGTTGCGTGTGCATTAATATTGGTAATGCTGCTGAAGAGGTCACAATTTTATGGCGGATGCACCAATCATCCAGTGGTGGGAATGGCGATTGCTGTACTTGTAAATAAAAACGAAAACAATTTAAAATAAGCTATTTTGTAACAATAGAAGTTAAATTTGTAGTAATGTTGCTGCCTTGTTCTTCCTAGCTAGTTAACAGCTAAATTAAATTAAATTGAGAAGTACACGTCCACAAAAGCGGTTAGACTGTGCATTACATTCTATTCAACACAAAGTATCATTTAGTCAAATTTAGGACTAAGTACTGCAAATACAGAGTAGCAACTGGTGTCCCCAGTTTGCGAGGGAATTCTTTGGCTGATTCACTTTAACCTTGAAATAAATGAATACGAAATAATAAATATAATTTATATAACATAACTCCAATTATTAAACCATATTGGCACATAATTCTGAAGTACCAGATAGGCTTAATAAGTGAAATATATTTCTTTATATCTTTATTTAAAAACACAAATCTGTGACAATATTAAGGCCACGAGCCATAACATATAAGATTTTTATTTTATAATTTTATTATTGTTAACCTCGCTATTTACTGTTACTTTTTGTGTAAATTGTTATTGCTGGATTTTTTTTATTCGTGTTATTAATATATTTCCAAGACTTGCGTTCATTCCAATGCAAAAAGGTTTAAATAAAGGAGTTCATAATATGTTGGCCGGAGATGTGACCAACAATTGCAACAATGATAGAAAAAGAGGGAAAGACTTATACGTATGTGCATTGCGAAAGGATGCAGACGTTAAACGGCCTTGGAATGAACGCACGGCAACACAGATATTTCTATTTATAATTGCTGCAAAGAAAAAGGAAGATTATCCCCTTATTAATCTACGCCTGTGAGATCTGGGGCATGGCGGCAGACTCCAGTCTGCTGTTGCTTCAGCGGGTACAGAATAGGTGTCTCCGGGCTATCTATTCTGTGCCTCGAGGCTTTCCAACGAGACTCCTGCACGAAGCCTCTGGTCTACCATACCTGGAGGACGAGATTAGGGGTCGGGCAACAAAATTCAACGAAGGGTTACCATTCCATCGGAGCGCCCTCGTTAGGTCTCTTGGGGATTACGATCCCACAAACCGCCGCTTCAGGCGATACCGGCTTCCCCGCATGGCTTGCGGGCATCCCCGGTAACGAAGGAGCACCACCAACAGCTGCTACGGCTAAGCTCCTTATTATCCTTCAAGAGTTGCTTGGATTCAAAATTTAACCTCAAGAAACATTTTGATAAAAACACACCAGCGGTGCACAAGGGCCGTTGCACCATCAAGGCAACCGTCGAGGAGCAATATTCGCCTCCTCCTGTCACTCCACAACCCCAATACACACCCGCCATCCTACAAAACCCACAATCCCGTCAGAACGTGGTTAAGTTCTCTCTGAGAACAGGGACACGTCTAACACACCTCGGGCTGCCCTCAGCCTGCCAATCACACTGGACTGGAAGGAAGATTTGTTTTGCCTAACAAGGAAACAAGGAGGGAGTAAATGATGTATTCTTTTAAAAAAGAAGCGTTATAACTTGATTCTGTGTATGTTTATGTGCCAGCAAGATTTACAATAAATTCTGAAAGAATAACAACAATATTTATTGATGGTGGTATCTTGGCTTGAAATGTTGCAACATTTCAAGCCAAGACGCGGCCTTCCCGGAAGACCAAGATACCATGGACACTAGCCGCTGAAGCTTACGCAAGAAATTTATTGATGGTAGTTGAAACCAAAATACAGAATGCGTCTCGAATACCACTAACCTGAGAAGGAAGCAGGGCCTACATGGTAAGAGTATAAAAAATTAACAAAATTAAATACTCGCGAACCAACTTTTTTTTCGTTACAGATCTGTATGTTACTTATATGTGCTAGTCTGATTAAGAAATAGTATGGGTTCACCTTCCGATATTTATGGAATTCAAGAGAATAACTGCAAGCAGCTATGTGTTTTAAGATTTCAAAATAATGTGCACTAAAGTATATTTATATAACTCGAGGGCTAAAATGCCTATAAATCGCAATTATAAACGGAAATAAAAACTGGTTAGCGTATTTGTACTACTTTTTAACACATTTTACGAAAATAAACTTTTTAAATCCGAATGAAAAACCGAATTATTCAAGTCTTTCTCACTGTCGTAATACATTTGATAATATTCGATAGAGCTCGTCACTAATAGAAGGGTAGGCTGAAGTACAGTATATGGAATTAAGGATTATGAAAACCGACGTTAACACATAAATTGCATCTCAGGCCAAGCTGTGGAGCCAAGTTGGTATTTGGAATCAGTTTCGGGCTACTCATTACAACCATAGCACGAATGAGGTTTTACGCCATCGTCTACACCTACCTCAACCTTTATAGCGCTATAAGAGAACTGCAGAAAGAGCAAGGGGATACAGAAACTTAGCTGATATCATTTGACGGAGAAGAAAAGAAAAATCAGTGCTGGTAAAAAAATCGCTAACTATAAAGAAGAGAGTTGTGTTTCTATGTATCATCAACAAGTAGAACGCGTAGATGCCTGGAATATTTTTGTACCATTGGATGTAACTTGACATTATAAATGATTAAAATTCTTTTATGTTACAGTGTGAAACATTAAATGCTATTGTTGATAATAGTATTCGGAAGTTTTGCACTGGTATTATTACCCTTTTACATAAATAATTCCAAGGAGGAATATTCTCAGAATTATCAGAGTTATCTTAAATTAGAACCCCATTATTGGTCTAAAGAAGGAATGTAAAGCGATCAAAAACTTCCTTAAAGCAGTTCAGCTTTCTACTTTTATTAATTTCTGACTTGTAGAGAAGATACTATTTTTGTTCGAAAAGTGCAACAGAATTGAGATGACAAGATACATTATTTATGTGTAGGTATAAGTTTTAACATATGCTGATAGTAATGCCTATTCCATTTCTTTTTCACAATAATGTTTCAATAATCTATTTGATTCTGCCAAAATTTTAGGTATATAAATTTTACAATTTAGACCTACCAAACATGCTGAAGCCCTAATTTCATAAAATAATAGCCGAACATTTATCCACCATAACTTTGACTCACAAAATGAGTTTGTTCGCCCCACGCTGTTTGCTGTCCTCCTGCCGTGATGGTTACTCTGTTACTACTCTTTTTGGTCTCGGTGTCTCTGCTCGGGTGAGTCATTCCAGCTAATATCACCAGATGGCACTCTATTAGTGCGACGTCACTCCTACTACGCTTTTTGCCGGTAATCATGATACTGAGGCCAGGCGCGTCTATCAGCCTCTTGGTTTATCATTGGAAGAAGGATAAAAATTGTGCAGTTTACATTCGGAAAAATTATCGGTAATCGTTGACACTAGCACGGTAAGTCCTAGCAGATGTTTGTGATTACACTACCTGGAATGGATGAGCTGAGAACACTGTAGACAGCCATAGATGACAGAGACGTGCAAAGTTACATTAATAGTTCCGGCTACGAGAAAGTGTCTCTGTGACGTCCTCCTAACGGGACCGGGAAACATGTGCCTGTAGTAGATCTTACGCAGGGTTCCCCCTGACAGAATCGAGAAGTTACAAATCGTAACTCTTTGCACCATCTGCTCTCTACCACCAAAATGCAGCCCCGTAGTCAAGATGAAATATGAAAGGGAAATGGAATGAGGGAAGGGGGAAGTGTGGTAGAATTCATCACCTAGCATTTGCCTTGGTGACCTGAAAAAAAAATCACGAAAAACAGAGTGGGCGGTTTCCGGGAATCATACCCAGGAACCCTTGAATGTAGGTCATAGACGTTATCATTGCCTCACTTTTTCCTACCTAAACACTCCTGTGAAGCTTTATTGAGATAATCGTTGTGAATTAATCTTCATTATTTAAAACTGATGTAAAATCAAAACGAGTGAATGTAAGAATGTATAGAAAAAGGGAAGTGCTAACAATTTCATGATTAAAATTTTGCTCGCTGAACTGGGAGGCTGAACGCTGTACAGTGTTGCAGCAACGGGTGCAATTAGAAACAGTTGGCATTTCGCATTAACATTTCAAATTGGCACTCCCGTGCCATTTTGTGCAAATAAATGTGACGTGCGAAACCCCGCCCTATTGTTTCATTACACTTTCATGCGAAGATAATCTCATCTGTTCACTCTTGGATGCCCCGGCAGGGACGAGAAAAAATTGCAACGCTCGTGATAGAAGGTAATTGACATTATTTAAAACATGTGGCTGGAAAACGAGCGTGTTTTTATTCTTCGTGGTGATAAATTTGATTCCAGTGTAAACCCAGCTCCCCACTTCTGACTCAAATTGGTGCGTTCGTATACACGTTAACAAAATCAGGATCCCAAAGCTCACAGTGTCTTTTTTTAGCTGCTAGCATCGTTTCCAGTATAATCATTAAACATATTGGTTGCATTCTGACTGTGAGGTAAACTTTTGAAGCTGGTGCATGTAGCATTTTACTGATGAACTCTAATGACGCTAATGTGCACAATTTACTTTGCTGGCACTATACCGAAGTCGCTGGCATTATAGTCTACTAATATAGATGTGACTTCATTTTCTCTGATTCTTATTATGCTTTCTTTGGTCAGAATTTGGGTTTCCCGAAATGACTTCCAAATTCCCATCACTAAGATTAGAAAATAACTCAATATAATCATTTTTACTATGTACGAGTTCTCGTGGAATTTCTATCATTTCGGGGGGGGGGGGTATCTATGATTAAACAAGACAGCGCTCCCCAGGAGGGAGAGAACACCCGTCGTAGGCCCTTGTGGCCCTTAAGTCTCTCACGTGATACCAGGTTGGGATGAGGGGAGACACTCGAAGGGCAAACCAGATTCGGATGACGTCGGGAACAAGCATGGACGCCCTAATGGCTAGAGTTAGGACACCTCCGATGCTGCCCTAGACCGTGTTCAGGTCCCGTTTCAGAAGGAGCCTAAACCTGAAGGCTGGTCCTGATTGACTGTTCCCGCCGACGATGCCAGGATAACCTTTATGGCGATCAAATGATGGCATTTATATTTTACCCAAAATAATGGCTAATTTTATGGTAGTAACTTTTCATTGCAGGACATGGAAGTTAAGATTTCGGCTGCTTCAGACGCGGTGGGAACAAATATCCCAAATATCACAGTCATTTTATTGAAATTGTTTGCTGGTTGCCAATGTCTTAGGATAATGCAAGCATATCGCTGAGGTTGGTTCTAAGAAACATGTTAAAATTTCAGGTTTCGTAGCCCTGTGTCTTTTGACCATCACCGCTTTCTGAATCCGAGTTGCTTTGCACCCCGAAGGTGACTTAGATCTTTTGACATGTGCATGACTTCGAGAATTCCGCAGTGTCTCGTAACAGACGTCACGTTCCCCGAGTCAAAAGTTAAGGTGACCCCGTTTATCATCAATGTATAAAAACCTCATCATCTTCATCTCTTTGTAACATGATGTAAATACAGTGAAGTCATTATTAGAGCTACCTCTCTTGTAGCATCTGATCTAAGTAGGGTATTACCATTCACCGCCTATGTCTCCTATCGTTTAGGTTAAGTGTAAGATAATTGCAAACACCGATATTTTAGGGTACGCATCCCTAAGATCTTTTCCCCCGAGCCTCGTAAAAAGCTGTAGACGCCGGTTTTAGGGTGACAACCCCTAGCCATATAAAAGTAACGTGACATTGATTGAGGCGCTATGAGACGGCGTTAGTGCATTGAGACATATTTGATTGGAGTCTCCGATTTTACCCCTCATGTCCTGGTAACACATTTTACAATGGGAAATTCACCATCTAGTCACAACCACCAACGACATTGTCTGGTTATTAGGATCTGGTGGTAACGGGAAATGATGGACAAGAAAATTCGGGGGATGTAATGAACTACCACTGGCAATCCGGGGAAATCCCCGAAAAAACTCGTGGTCAAGCAGGCCTGCCACGAAGATCAAATCCACGATCTTCCAAACGCGGATCTAGGATAAAACTTGAACCATTCCGCTTGGTTTATTATTGGCTCTACAAACCAATATTAGGAAGTGTATATTTGTATCTACTTCACTTTATAATAAACCTTTTCAGAAATAGTTAAAGTACACAATTTGTAATAGATACAAAGAGAACTAGACATACTTTCCCCATGGTAACGCAAGAAACAACTGAACATCAAAAGAACTTTGAAAGAATGCCTAACTCCTGAACGATTCTACCTATTAACAACGGATATCTAAGAAAGGGCTTACTGTTTATAAAGTTACTTAAAATAAATTGTATGGTTTAAAAAGATGCACATATTTTTAGTTCATATTTGTCTATTGCTCAAAATTTACGTACTAGTTATACAAGATTATATACCTAAAATTTCTCCCGATTTAAGCAGAGTTCAGAGGCTATATCCAGAAAATTCAAATAAATATTTTATTTGTCATGCAAATCAAACATTTCCAAAAATCTTCAATTTGATGGGTAGTTTGGTTTGGAGGATTTTGTTAGAAATCTTTGGAGGGATAATACAAAGCTTAAACACAAAGTATGATTTTTAGCTCAATGTCCACTTTTCAGATATACTTTTCACAGATACACAGGCATATATATGGACATTTCTGTAAAATAAGTTTTCTGGATTCAGAGAGTCCCGAAATGTGTATTTTCGGTGAAATACCGGTATCGAATTTTGGGGAATGCAATACTTCCCCTACTTTATATAGTAGCGTGACAACTGTTCTACATACAAGCCGATCTATGTAAAACTAAACTCTTCTTAACCGGTGATAACAAATATATGCAATATTATAAATTGCAAAGCAGCTTTGGGGAACTACCGAAGGTCATCGTGGGGTTGGAACCTGGTGGAAGGCGATGATTTTTTTCGGGTGTCAAAATCATTAGCACGCTTTTCTTCGGAATGGAAGTAAAGCCGATGGTCCCGTGTTCTTAATATATGGCGCGCAAAGGAACCTCAAGTTGATGAAAAGGGATCTGAGCGAAATTAAGCGCCCAATATTTCATGAGAAGCTGAGAGCTACGGCAGTTATAGAGCGTCCATAAATAAAACTCAATTTCATTTAGGAGATTCTACACAGTAAGTTTTGAATTTGTCTTTCATCTGCAACCATACACAATAGAACTTGTCACAGCATTTTCTGCGATGCATTCCGAAACATATTTTTGTTAGTTTTTTGATTTCGTTCAGTATAGCTTCACGGAGTGACCGATCTATTTACACATACTCTGTTCAAGTAGTGAAGAACGAAGTTCAAGAACGAATATCTGGAGTTGTGAGGTTGGGTGATCTGGGAGGCAAAGGATTACTGGGATAGGACAATCACTGTAGTAGGTAGTTATAAGTGTGATGGAATTTTTCGATTACTCCTTTATGCCCCATTTCATTAGAAATAACCTTCTATTAACTCCATATCGTCCAATTGCTCCACAAATGGATTGATTATGTGCCCATAAACAGCAGTGTTCGCCCAACTGTCGCAGAAAATGTCAACAGCAATTATGGTAACTAACACCAACAAAACTAGCGAATGCACTGGAGCTTCGAGGATGATATTCTGACTCTCAACAGCCCAATATCTACTTTCTTGCCTGTTGACGTAGCATAAGAAGTGAGCCCATGCATGATACTTAAATCAGGTTATGGATAGAACAAAGATGTTGTAATAACCTAAGATCGTGTTTTTTGTTGTTTTTTGTTTTTTTTGTTTGTTTTGTTTGCTTGCCTTTTTACCTGGATGTTATATCAGATAAATGATATTGCTGAAATGATGCTAAAATGATTTCGCGGTCTCTGGAACTTAAAGGTACTCGACATTGGTCTTCTTAGAATAAAGGAAAACCCTTATAAAGGAATGTGAAGCTGACATGGTGCCCACACAGCACCGAAGGCGACTCTTGAAGCTATTAGTAACAACAGATTCATTTTTCCGCGACACTCTATATGCTCGTAAGCCTGCTTTCTTTACACACTTTGGTAATTTAACTAAACGTTCTTAAACACCAACACTCTCTTAGTTTACTTCAAATGTTTTTACTTTCTCTAAATATGTATAGAAAGTAGGGGATGTATTTATTCCATGCAAAATCTCGATACCGAAATTTCAACGGAGAGACACGTTTTAAGACTCTATGATTTGAAAAACAAACATTTTTAGAACAGGATCTATAAGTGAGTGTCAATCTTATTTTGCACAGCGTAACTCATAAAAGTTTGTAAAATATTAACTTGGTATTTATGTTTAGTATCTTCGAAGAATGAGACACAAATATTTTCAATAAGCTTTAGCCCAAGCTTTGAATTTTTTCAAAATTTTGGATTCTATCAAAAGTAACTCACGATTTTTATTAAAAGATATTTTCATGACAAATAAAATGAATATCATTCTAGGTGATTTCTGCATAGATGGCAATACAAAATGTTATTACAAACAAATGATCTCGTTGAAGCAGACAATTTATGTAAGATAATTTTTCCATTTTCTGTACCATGTGGGTAGAGAAGGTATTTTGTTCCAACCAAAAATTCGATGTCGACATTTTACCGGTAATATGTTTAGAAATTCCCTAATTAAAAATATATCTTTAGAAAAAATTCTTTTATCTGTTAAATACCAAAATTGCTATTTAAGTTACGCATCTTTCAATAATGGATACGGAAGATTTGGGAAGAAAATCCTTCCAAGCTAATTTATCCTTTAAATGGACAAGTTTTCGAAAATTTTGAATTTCCTAAAATGTGCACTAACGATTTTTATTTTACCACAGCTTTAGAATATTTACATTAAAATCAAATGCGTATCTTGAATCTGGTTTAGCCTGTAAATTCCTCTGTTTGGGATGACTTTGCATACACGATAAACTGAAACAGATAGAGAAAAGCTAAAAAAAAAAAAAAAAAAAGATCTGATGTGTTCCATTGGCATAGCTTTCTTTAGCTGTTCTGGAAATAAAGTTTTACAGCAAAATATTATTCTTTTATATACATAGTGCTAATTGAGATGAAGATTAGCAGAATTAGTATTATTACTTGCTGTTTTGTAATTAGAAGGGAAATAAGGGAATATGCTATACCAAAACGGTGGTCCAATTATTTAAGAGCCAGTCGTTATGTAAAAAATTCTGATGTGTTCCATACACATGGATTTCTCTACATCTCTGTAACATATTGTTGTTCAAAATCTTGTTATTCTATATAATTCATGAGAGAAGCATTAACAGATGGTCTTATTACTCGCTTTCTTGTAAGTAGAAGAGAAATAAGGGAATAGTCAAATCTTTAAAAGGCGATTGAAATCAGTTTCTTTGCATGACCAATTCCCGTATGAGAAAAGTTTTAAGTATTTTGAAACTGAAACAAATAACAGGGAATATATAAAAATGATCAAATCTACAAAAAGTGCATTTGACATAAATCCTATGTTTAAACGATACCTACATATTTTATGCATAAGTTTCGTCTATCGCTTACGGCTTAGCAGTTATGGAAAATTCCGCAAAATTGATCCGGAAAAAGAGAGTATTCCCAGAAAATTCAAGATATGTATATATTTTATTTGCCACGTAAAAGGCGTTAATATTCCTACGGTATTTTAATCAAAGTTGTTGGACATTTTTGAGAAAACCAAAATTTTCTATTTTTTTTTTCTATGTAAAGAGAGTTTACGGGGCGGAATTTTCCTCAAAATCTTCGTTTCGCATCCTTGGAAGACCCTAAAATTGAATTTGAAGTTAGGTATCTTAGCGACTTTTCGTTTTTGAGATAGCGTGTTCACATACAGACACACGCGCATATACAAACCTTTTTCTAAAAAAGTATTTTTGGACACAGAGGACTTTAAAACTGTTTTTCCGGTAAAATTTCTGTATCGAAATTTTGGGAGGAATACAGTACCTTCTCTATAACCTAAGTACCTAGTACGTGTAGATCACGTTAAAACATATATTTTTTGTTCTCAAATGCAGTAAGTAGTATTTACAGTTTCTGGTATATTTATTGTTATTGGTTTCAGCTTTAACACCTATAAATTTTATAAAATGGGAAATCGTTATTTCTTCTACTTTCTCTTGGTCAGGCAAAGAGAAAGATTCAATAGCAGGCGCAAAACTTCTGTGATAAAATGTTCAAAAGAATGATGTGAAAAAAAAAAAAACTTCTGAAACAATAAAAAGGATTGTCCCTCATTGCAATTCTATTAATGGTATGTTAAAAATATCACAGCAATCGGCTTTGAAAGAATTTAAGATTCGACTCACTTTGTATTTTTTTCCTCTTGTACAATAATATTACATGTCGCTTTAGTAGTGCTCGATAAGCGTGAAGTTAATAGAAATTTATTAAGAACAGTTTGTTTCAGCATAGGTACATGAATGCAGAGTGTTAGAAATTATTGAGTTAAAATAATATAAATCTCGGAAATGGTTAAGTTTTCCAATAGTCATAATTTTCTGAAATGGAAATTGCTATTGGCTTTCTCTCCTGCTTTTAGTGCAAACAGGACGGAATTTCAGTACTATCAAGTGGCGATCTTCTCTTAAAAGGATTTGACTATCGCTTTACTCTAGTATAATCCCTTATTCCCCTTGTTCCTAAAACAATAATAGCAAATTCATTTTAGCTTGTGATTATCTTGATTATCATAAATCACATATAAGCATAAGCTGTAGTAAGAGTTGTCTTGTTGCATAATTGTTTTGTTGCAGAATGTGAATTTAACACAAGATTTTTAGGGAAAAATCTATGTGGGTGACTGTGAACGGCTTAGCTAAAAAACGAAAGGTAATTTAAATACCAAACTTGATATTTGTGTTCTGCATCTTACAAGGACGCAACAGGAAGATTTAAAAAAAAATACTCCCCCAATTACCCATTAAATCGTTAAATTTTCGTAAATTTTGATTTTTCAAAAATGGCTCTAATGATTAGTATTAAAATATTATGTACTAAGCTATTTATGGTACATTAAATTTTCTGAAAATAGCCTCTGGTGTCGTGTATCTTACGGATCGCTTTTGCATAACAATAAGGTCTACAACATAAGGTACAGGTTCAAGAAGGCCATGACAGACTGAAAACGTTTCGTGAGAGAGTGCTGCAAAATATTATATTTTCACTGTTAAATCAGTGTGTGTTTCTTCTTGCGACACGTGAGTAACTTTTAAATACAGGAATATACTTAATTGTGCAATTTACAGCTTATTTTTTCGTGCCACGGGCCTAAACGACCCGAAATACACGGATGGCAGCAGCACATCAGGTAAACCAAATGGCTTCTATTAACACCAATGTTAACAAACCAACCCAAAGTTATTCAACTGTCGCTCAATGCGGACCTACCAAAGATCAAGCTATAGTAATTTCTGCCCATGGTAAACTCACAGAACCAGCAAATATACGTTTCGTTTCCCGCATCTCCAACAATCGAATTTGCGTGTATCTAGCAAATAAGAGAGTAGCGGACGAGCTTGCCAACAGTCACTCTGAAATAACAATCAACGAAATTTCCCTAGAACTTCGCCCACTTCTAACCAAACAAAGAAGAGTGATACTATCCAATGTTTGCCCAATAATACCTAACTATGTTTTGGAAAATTACTTAGCCACCTACGGCATACAGCCTGTTTCTGCCATTAGCCACATTCGAGCCGGATTAACTACTCCCGGTTTTTCACATATCCTAAGCTTTCGTAGGCAGTTCTACGTCAAAGCCGATGAATATGACAATTGCCTGAATGCTTCCAAGTCCACTATGAAGAAACCAGCTACTGGATTTACGTATTTACGAATACACCAGTGTGCTTTTTGTGTAAGAAGGAGGGGCACTTGGTCCGACAATGTGACACAACAGTGCCACCACAACAATGACCAGCTTCTGGTAGCACTCCAGAGGAGTATCCTCCTTTGTGTACTCCTGAAGAGCCCAGTCTCCCTGATAGTGACCTTGCACCTAATGTACAGAATCACTCGGTGAATCCGGTACTACCACCAGCACCTAGTAACAATGCGCCTATCGCATCTGCCCGGGAAAGCGATCCACCAAGAGCAATAAATAACGTAGCTATGTCACCAAACCATACACCAAGAAACATGTCAACTCGAGCAAAACGCCCCATGTCGACAGACAGCACGTTAGACCAGGCATCTGAGGAGGACGAAAAGCCAGAACTTCAGAAACCACCTAACCTAGACGAGGAGTCTTCTGAGGATACTAACGATAAGCAAATAGTAAAACCCACAGCAAAGCGTTCTAAGAAATCACCCAACATGCATAAAGAACTATTACCAATGAAACATATAATAAAGGAAAATCCTGCTGAATATGCGCTTAATTTTATCCAACTAGTAAGTTTTTATGAAAACGCTGTTGGAAGCACGAATGTTGCCTACATTGCTGAAACATACACACCAGATATCAAATCAGTAGCAGAAACTCTTCGAAAAATACATCCACATCTCCCTAGTAACAAACTAAAAAACAAAACTACGCGACTAGAAAAGAAATTGTTGGAAGGAGCTACACAAGGTAGCAGCTGATTCGCCTCCTAATTCATCAACATGCATTTCAATTTCTCATTTTTGCAATGGAACCTCAACAGTTATCGATCACAAATTGAATACTTACAATTGATTATGTCAACACACTCACCCAGAATTGTTAATTTACAGGAGACCAACTTCCATGACAAATACATAGCTACCATTCGCAACTATACCTGTTACTATAAGAACAGAATAAATGCTTGTCATGCCAGTGGGGGCGTGGCAACGTACGTACACGACAACCTACCTCAGAGAGAAATTATACTTCAGACCCGACTGGAAGCAGTGGCGGTTTCCGTTTTTCTAAGAACTGATTTATCTATCTCCCAAGTAGTACAGACATTGATGTGGATATCCTAGCCGAACTTGTCAATCAGTTACCGCACCCTTTTGTGCTCCTGGGAGATTTCAACAGTCACAATTTCTTATGGGGTAGTAATAGAACTGATCAAAGGGGAAATGTAATTGAATCGCTTATTAACACATTCAACTTAGTTATCCTAATCTCTCCATCTCATACACGCTATGACATTGCACATGATACCTACAGTAGTATTGACTTAACACTATGTTCTCCCGAAATAGCTCACATGTTCCAATGGCCTATATATCAAACACTTCATGGAAGTGATCATTACCCCATAATAATCGACTCCAGCTTCACCTTTAATCGGAGCACTTATTTTTCATCTTGGAAGCTGAACCAAGCTGACTGGTGCCTATACAGGAAGCTTATCCAAGAAGCTGTCAATGAACTTCCCGAATATAGTACATTTCCTCAGATGAACATTGACGATGTCGTCAACAACCTCTCTACTACCATACTCAAACAAGCCAAGATTAGTATCCCTCTAAATCAAACGAGGATAGGAAAACGTAGGGTACCTTGGTGGAATGACAGCTGTGCAGAAGCGATTAGAAGAAAGAACAAAGCTTACTATTTATTGAAACGACATCCGAGTGTAGAGAACAAAACCGAATTCAAGCGTCTATGTGCAGCTGCGCGCAGGGAAATTAAAAGAAGTAAACAGGAATCTTGGTTGACCTACCTATGGTCATTAAACAACAAAACAACGCAATCAGAGATGTGGAAAAAAATTCAAGCCATATGTGGCACACATCGGCCACATTCAATATCTCATCTAATATCTTCAGATTCCACGGCTCCTTACAGACTCCCAGATTATAGCCGATACTCTAGCTGTTACATTCTCGAAGTTTTCCAGCGACTCTTCTTACAATACCAATTTTATTCATGTTAAAAAAAACCCACTCCAGCTCTGACACAACAGGAAGTATTTGAAGATAGCAGTCAAGAATTCAATGAAGAAATAACTCTAGAAGAGCTACGGGAAGAACTATCTCACTGCAATAGTAGAAGTCCAGGACCTGACCAGATACCATATGAATTTATTAAGCAACTACCAGAGAACGCTGTACATTTTAAACTTATTTAATCATATTTGGACAGCCAAGCTTTTAACCAATCAGTAGCAATCTTCCATAGTTATACCTATCCGTAAACCTAATAGGGACCCATTACTCCCAGAAAACTATCGTCCAATCTCCCTCACATGTACATTATGCAAACTCTTGGAGAAAATAGTTTATAGAAGACTTCGTTGGCATTTGGAGTATACTCATTTTTTCGCCGATATTCAAAATGGATTCCGACAACAACGCTCCACTATGGAAAATTTAACTCTGCTTGAAACTGAGATTTGTCACACGTTCATCAACCGACAACATATCACCTTAGTAAGCCTTGACATACAGAAAGCATATGACACAGTCTAGCGAGACTATATAATTCGGTCTCTGCTGAAACACAAGGTTAAAGGGAATATGATCTCCTTTATATACAATTTCCTTCAAGACAGAACCATGAGGGTAAGAGCAAATGGAGTTCTCTCTCGAAGCATCAAACTTGACAATGGCATTCCGCAAGGCTCGGTTCTAAGTGTGACTCTATTTTTGGTCGCAATCAATAACGTGGTTTCCTGTCTTAGTCCTCCTGTTGGGACTTGCCTCTTTGCAGACGACTTAACAATTTTTGCAGGGGGAAAAACCAGGAAACTACCCAAACGCTGCTACAAGACACTCAACAACCTACAGAAATGGAGCCATGATACTGGACTTAAGTTTTCGCCACAAAAAAGCCAATGTGTTGTATTCAACAGACTACGAAAGGACTCACCAGAACCTAGACTCCTATTAGGGAGCAACATGATACCTATTGTTAAAAGTGTTCGTATTTTGGGCCTACATTTTGATCAAAGATCGAACTGGAGTGAACACATTAGGTACCTTAAGGCCGAATGTGTTCGACGTCTCAATCTACTAAAAATGCTGGCATCCAAAACATGGGGTGCTGACTTCACCGTTTTACTTCGCACATACAGATCAATCGTTCGCCCCAAGCTGGATTACGGTTCTACCGACTACAACTCAGCTAGTCCTACCAACCTTAATGCACTCAACAGCATCCAGTCTTCAGCACTGAGAATTGCCTTGGGAGCCTTTCACACCAGTCCAATTAATAGTCTTCAAATTGAAGCAAACCAGCCACCTCTGTGTATAAGGAGGAAAGTGCCAAGCCTAAAATATGCTACAAAATCTGCTACCAAGGCTCACCCATGTACTTCCTCCCATATCCTTCCCGAAAATCCTTCCAATAGAAATTATCGCACCTTGCCTTTCTTAAGCAGAATCCAATAATTCCTCAGAGACTACAATTTGACGCTTCCACCGTTGATTCCTTACTCCTATGACACCGAAACCATTCCTTGGAGATCCAAAACTCCCAGTATAAATATCTGCTTAGCGAGATACCGCAAAGAGACGACTGACAAGTTTACCTACCTCAGACTGTTTAACGAAATATGTTCAAGCTACCCCGATTAGCAACACATCTATACAGACGGATCAAAATATGGCAACAGTTGTGGCTGTGCTGTATGCTTTCCCAAACACACAATGTTGTACAGTCTACCCAAATATATCTCCATCTTCTCGTGTGAATTACTAGCCTTTAAATTCGCTATGGAATATATTCTTCGAACCAATGAGCACCACTCCTACATCATCATCTTCAGTGATTCCATGAGTGCTCTAGTTGTTCTTCAGCAGAAGCACCCTACGCTTCCACTTCTCCTGGAGATCCAAACAATACATAGCAAAATACTGTCTGGTAAAACAATCTTGCTCTTTTGGGTCCCGTCGCAAGTAGGTATACCGGGAAACGAAAGGCAGATGAAGGGGCCAAAGAAGCTACCAGACATCCGTGTAGCCTTCCAGATTTCAAGACTCCCCACCGTGACTACAGCAACTTTGTTCAAGGTGTCATTATCCAAAAGTGGAAACAAGAATGGTCTACCCTGTCCAACAGCAAATTGCGTGAGGTACACACTTTCGCCGATTCTAGCTAGTCATACAAATCATTTCATCGCAAGGACCAGACTGTACTGACTCGTCTGCGTATTGGACATACATCACTCACACATTCATACCTTCTGTCTCGTGAAAACCCACCGATGTGTAATATTTGCAACTATCAGCTAACAGTGAAACATCTCATTACCAACTGCAGTCTCTATGAGGCACAACGAACCACATGTAACGTGCCAAACGAACTCCCGACAGCCCTGGATTCTCCAACAAAGTCTTGAAATTCTTACAAGTAATCCAATTGTATCATAAAATTTAAAAGTTCTTCTTTCGATCTGTATATTTCAAAATGTTAAATGTTAAATATCGTAGTTCACAACAAACATAAAATAACTTTTCTCTTGTAAAATACTGCATTGAGTTTACTTTTTTATGAATACCTTTTATATGTTTCTTTAAATTTGCAATGTGAATGTATTCAACTATGTATGTAACCTTAATGAGAAGTCGCGATATAACCATTGCAGTTAAAGCGACTTTAAATACATTAAAAAAAAAAAACATAAGGTAGAAGCCCACCGGGTAGTGTGGTAGTAGCGTATCTGCCTCATATTCAGAAGGTCACGAGTTCGAATCCCGCTTAAGGCGAGTTAATCGGATAAGGTTTTTTTCGGGGTTTTCCTTATCCTGAGAAGACGAATGCTCAGAAACTAAGCTCCACGGACCCCGAGATCAATTGACCAACTTTTCACCAATTTCATTGATCGTCCAATATGACCAACCAGGTTAAAGGACGTTAAGCTACAAAAATAAATAAATAAATAAACAAATAATGTAGAGAAAATCTTAGGACACACTTTAGATTTCGTTAAAACACACAACTTGAATAAAATGCATTTTTGAGTTAACTGTTTCCAATGTGTTCGTAATTCATTCGTTTTAATTTTGAAATACTTTTACATTTCTCAAAAGGAATTCGTTGCTCACCTTTCGTTCTCCTGGTCAAGCAAAGAGAACGGAATTTCAGTGCATCAATAGCGACCAGGTCTTATTTACGCACATTTGCAAGGACGTTTGTATTTACTATACTTCTGCAAATATTTATATTGAAATACGTGAAGTAGATAGAAAGGTAAACTTCTGCAAGAATAATTTGTCGCAGAATAAACTCATCAGATTCATTTACTGTTTCTCTGCAAGTATTTCACATTAAATTATGTTGATATATATTTTATTACTGGTCATAAATAATTTAAAAGTTAGTTTTATTGATAGTTTTATTTGGGAATGCGAAGAATCCTGTTCCAGTGCGATTGACAAAATATCAGTAGATACGTTGGTCCAGGACATCTCATCGTAAAATAATTTTCTCACACCAACTGATAAAAGCATAAACTAAATTACGTTGCACCTGTTTTATATTTTCTCTAGCACGTTGTTCAATGTACATATTAGGTAGAGAAGGTATTGTACTGCATAAGTTCTGATACTGAGATTTCACCGGAAATACGCGTTTTAGGGTCCCCTGTATAAAATATTTTTGGAAAAAGGTTCTATGTGTGTATGTCCATGTGTGCCTGTGTTTTGAGCACGATAACTGCAAATGAAGAGTCGGTTAGTACCAAATTTGGTATTTAAGCCTTCAAAGTATGCGACATGAAGATTTTCAAGAAAATCCCCCCGACCCAAAATCTTTACATAGGAAAAATTTCGAAACATTTGGTTTTCTCAAAATTACTCTAAAATACCGAATATTAATAATATTTTCAAGGCAAATAAAATGTATATCTTGAACTTTCTCAAGACTTCTCCATTCTGGATGACTTTTGCATAACTCTTAACCCTAAGAGGTGGACAAATCCTTACTACTTAAAAATTATAGGCCTTATTAAAACACACAATTTATCATATGCACTTTCTTTTCGTGGAGCTAATCTCCGAGATATTGCTTGTTATTGATTTCAGTTTAACTTTTCTCATGCGGGATATTGTCAACCCTGACCATACAAAGAAATGGATTTCAAGCACACAGAAACCAGATTTTAAAAGATTTGAACTTAGCCTAGCGTACTCTCTTATTTGCCTTTTATTTATAACGAAGTAATTAATACGACCATTTCTGCTGTATTCTATTTATCTTGATTAGCATGAAGTAAAGAAAAGCAATAATCTGCTACAGAATAGTTAGAGAAACTCATGTGAAGGTAACACATCTGCATGTTAATATTTCTGACATTCACACATTTATTTGATTATTTGTACATAATACGTTAATTTGTTTTTGTTTGTTTGATTTTGTGTGTAATTATTACCCCAATATACGGTTTGATAAGATAGTATTCAAAGAATTGTTGGAGAAGTGTAAATAAATACTATAGTAGCAGGTTTTATAAAGTAAAATGTCTATGTTTTGTGAAACAGAAGATGCATATTAAATAACGGGATAGTCATTGAGAACTACGATAAAATACCGGAGCAGATTTTACGGTTTGATTATTTCACTTATATCTAAGGACAAAGATTCCCTTTTCATCCCAAACAGCATCTTAATACGGCATTCTGGGCGATTTTATCGGACCGTAAGTAACATTCCAATTACTTTCAGGATTTCCGGATAGTTCTGCTACTTGGAGTAAAGGAAGAGTTAGCAAGTAGCGAGGAGGAATCTGCAGATGACGTTATTCATCTGTTTATAATTAACTTTCTCTGCGCCTCTCTGCACCTCAAAAGAGCAAACTTAACGTCACACCAGACTTAAGCCTGTCACTGCCACGCGTTTTATTATTATACTGGCCTGAATTTATAATGCATCACTCTTCGGATAACTGGATAGGTAATTAGTTTTAAATTGTAACAGCCATCTAACAGACCTTTTATTAAGCTTCATGTCTACCTAATTACGTCAGTTGTAACCACCAAGTGACGCGCATTGCCTTGTCTCGGTGAGCTTCCTTCAGTAGCCCGCTTCCAGTCGTTATATTTAACTTTTCCTTTCTCTGCTTTACTGCAGTTTGGGTGTAAACTTACCCAAATTAGGTATAAATAAATATACCAACAAATGCCCTAATAAAAAATTTAATTACATAAAAAATGTAATTCACTCATGAACAATTCTAAAGGTTGGGGTATAACCTGTCATGCTACTCCAGGACAACTAAATTAAAAACATCCAATGTAATCAAGGTGCATTATTTTATAGACAATGTCAATTTAAAAGAAAATGCTCTCTTTGTGAAAAGATACGCAAAGCATTTTTAGAAAAATTTCGCACCCGTGTCTGTGATCAGGATAATTTTGAAAAACATGTTATGTGTTACATGTACATGACTTTCCTTATTCACTCCTTAAACTAGTTTTAAAATATTTCACGTTATCAAGATAAATATTTACAGAAATGGTTTTATTACAAATTTTATTACAGATACAATGTAAATATTAAACACCTGTCTAGATATAAGCAATAATCGGTTCTTAAAAGAGCTGGTCGCTACGATAATGCTTTCAATACAATTTTATGAACCATTATCTTTTTACCAATTATGTTTATCAATTTATTATATTGGTATAAATTATTCCAAAATTACGTTGCATTATTATTCCTTTTTAATTATCAGAAAGAAAAACAAGCTAACACCTTTCCATTTTAGAAAAAGTATATGTATTGAAGATTAAAATCAAGAACCAGGAACAACAATGCTTGGTTCCAAAAAATGCATTTGATATAAATTATGACTTTAAATAGCTGTACATTTTTGTACATCGAGTTTTATCTATCTCTTAGAGTAACCAATTATGCAAAAGTACTCTAGATGACGAGGATTTCAGCAAGTATTCTAGACAAGTCAGATATACATTTTATTTTGTGATAATATCTATGATACTTTAATCAATATCCATGCACATTCTGCTGGATACCATTAGAGTAAATAAGCTATATTTGTAAATAATATATAATGAAAAATTCAATATAAAAGCTATATTGGTATAAATATTATAATTAATACATTCCCAGAAACTGGTCCAATTAATTATAATTATTTATAACATTTAACATTTATTTCTGATATATGGAACTAGATGCCAGGATGCCGTATTACAGATTTTATTTATTTTTTCTCCGGTTATGATTTGTGGAAGAATCTTGTGCAAATATCCACATTCGCTCCCATTATGTGACAGAATTTGGAATAAAATACAACAAAAAAACAACTAATATCTCTGCAGTAGGTAACTATTGTAGTGTACGGTATCTCTACTTGTTCTAGGAATTTCTTACAAGAGATTATTCTTCTTTCTACTCCATGCTAGGTCGTCTCCTTAGCACAGTGGTAGCACGGTTGCTAGTCAAGTGGGAGATCTGGGTTCGATCCCCGGTACTGGCATCGGGAATTTTCCCCCGCTGAGGTACCTGTTCCGGGGTGCACTCAGTCTCGTGAGGTCCCTTGGGGCCAATTGAAGAGCTACTTTATTGAGAAGTAGCGGCTCCAGAAGACCGCATTAACCGGCTGGGAGGCATGATCATGTCTCATCCTCCAGCACTGCACCCCATTTATGATTCCTTCATTCCTTCGGACCGATATGGGGGTTGCAGCGGCTGGGCGGTTGGCCTTGATCCCTTTCGGACTGTTATTTTTTTTTTTTTTTTTTGGTAGTGTTTAACGCCCGCTTTAACTACTAATGGCACCGCAGGCGGTGACACTGATGATACATGAATGATGATGGAGCACCGGTGGAATGCAATGGCGGGGGAAACCGGAGTACCCGGAGAAAACCCGCCCCAGCGCCGTTTTGTCCACCACAAATCTCACATGCGGTCGCTTGGGATCGAACCCCGGCCGTCTAGGTGAGAGTCGAGTGGTCTAACCACTCGGCCACGGCGCGGCCCCGGACTGTTATGCGAGGGAGTTATGCTAGTTCACTCCATCTTAGCTATGGTGGACCCTTAGGAACACTTCATGCAAATGACGCTTCTATATTTTTTATCTGAATTTCAGTAAAATAATTTCATTAATTTATCTTACAATAACATACATTTATATACTTATAAAAGAATTAATTAAAACAATACTGCTAATTATATAAGCATTACCAGGATTCCTTATAATTAGAAAGAAGTTAAGGGAGTTTTAAGCAATAGTCAAATGTTTTAAAAGCTGTCGTTATACATTGAAATCCGCATCTCTGCAAGCCCAGCACTAAAACAAAAGAAGCACGGACGATTTCCTGTTTGAGAAAACCAATATCAGTAATATCTCGCAAACGTAATTTTGACAGCAAAAATATAACGGATATAAATTATGTGTTTAACGATATCTACCTTTTTAGTGTATACTAGTTTTTGTTTATCTCTTACGGCTTACCAGTTATACAAGAGTAACTCAGAATAGTGAAGTCTTCAGGCCAATTACCAGGAAATTCAAGATACACATTTTAGTTGTCATGTTAATATCTTAAATATACTGTATTTTAATCGAAATACTTATAGCCATTTTTGAGAAAATTAAAATTAAAAAAAAAATAATGTAAAGCGTAATTGTGGAAGAGGGATTTTCTTGAAAATCACATTTTTGGGAGATACCAAATTTTGTATATAACGAATTTTCGTTTCAGAGCTATGCCACAAACACACATACACACTGAGCGTTTTCTAAAAATCCTTTTTTGATTCAGGGTGTCCCAAAATATATTTCCGGTGTAATCTCGGTATCGAATTTTGGATGAAATACAATACCCTCTCTACCTACGGTGTATGTCATATATACGTGCTAGAGAAAGTAAAAATAATGCATAACAAAGAAAAGTTGTAACAATAAGATATACAGGCGAAAAGTGCAATGCCTGCAATACAAAATACTTCAGGACTGCAATAATATGAAAGACTCCACTAATAGAGCTGCTGAACAAAAAAGAATTTAATCTTAAAAGATGTTGTAAGAACAGAACTTTTACAAACACCTGTCGGTTGTGAAATACAGTTTAGGGACTTCTTAGAAAATACACTAATTTCGTTAATTACTTCTTCCGTTAGAACATGTTTTCTTTTTTTAGGTTTAGCTTTTAGCGGTGCTGTTGTCCTAAACTACTAGATGAATAAGCGGAAATTTCTGCTGCAATAGTCTACATATCTACATGAGGATGTTCTAACTTGATTCGTTTTGAGTCGGAGTACTTGTGCATGCCTAACTAAATAACATCGGTGCGGCTATAGGAAGGGATGGCCGAGAGGCACCGGGAGAAGGTTGTATTTATAGAAGAATACTAGCGCTTGCATTCAAACACATGATTCACCCATGCCAGTATGTTCCCATCACTGATGAGGTGTATTGCATATTGGAGGCGTACCCCTGTGAGAAAGTGAGTAACTCGCTGCTCTTTGGCAGCTAAGCTGGTGGCTTGGTCTACATGGTTAAGTTTTTAGGTATGTGTCTTACACAAAAATGCTTTTTTTCAAGCGTGAATTTGGTGATAGACATTTCAGTGGAATATAAAAAACATAATACTCTTAAGCAAATCACACACACACACACACACACAACATGAATTGAATTAAGTTTCACAAATGTTCTTAGTTCAAGCGTGAATTTGTCGATAGACATTTTTGTGGACTAATAATAAAGACATAACACTCTTAAGCAAAGCACACACAACATGAATTATATTTCACATTTGTTATGCGCCATTCACATACTGTCTTTACAACATGAATACAACGCAACAATGAAGCACAGCTGGTAAAATTAACCTTGTACGGTCATTCGGCGCTAAATGGACAACTGAAAAATACCGAGGTCACTGCACTACAGTGTACTACGCATTTTGGAACTTTAGGGTTTCACACTAAGACGACGGCACTAGCTTCTAGAAGCAAAATTCATCGTTTAATTTCGAAAAATAACAGAACTATTGATTTTTACTTTCTCTTCACGTACTGTTTATATAGTGTATAGAGAAGGTATTGAATAAACCCAAAAATTCTATACCGATATTTCACCGGAAATACATGTTTTGGGTTCCCTGAATCCAAAAGAAAATCATTTTTGGAAAAATATCCAAGTGTGTGTGTGTGGGTGTGTGTGTGTGGGTGTGTGTCTGTGGACAGCATAGCTAAAAAAAACTTGGTATTTAACGGTCATTTAAGAAAATAGTCCCCCCCTCCAACTACACTTTACATGGAACTTGTTTCAAAAATTTTGATTTTCTCAAAAATGGCTTTAACAATTTTGATTAAAATATCCTATATTAAAGATATATGAAAAATAAAATCTATATCCTCAATTTTTTGCAAATAGCCTTTGAAGATTACTTTATTCTAAGATTAATTTTACAGAATTTTTCATAACTGCTAAACCGTAAGACATGGACAAAAACTTACCCCCCAAAAAAAGGTAGAATACTTTAAAACACACAATTTATGTAGGTTTTCTTCGTGGAGTTGATCATTTTTGAGATATTCCTCGTATTGGTTTCAGCTTTAAAAAGCTTGTACTTTTCTCATACAGGAATTTCTCAACACCTGTCCATACAAACAAAGGAACTTCAGTCGCATAGCAACCGGCTTCTGACTATCACTTCAATCTATGGTACTCCCTTATTTCGTTTCTACTTACAGGGAAGCACTAATAACACTATTTCTGCTAATTTTTCCTCCATTAGCTTGAAGTAAATAAAAACATAAGCTTTATTATTGCAGAGATATAGAGAAAAGCATGTGAATGGAACACAGACTTTTTCTGGATTCAGGGGTGTATTTCCGGTGAAATCTCGGTATTGAATTTTGAGTGCAATACAATACCTTCTCTATACATTATGTACATAGTACGTATAGAGAAAGTAAAAACTGCAATTTTGCGTAAGGTAACAAATTGTATAAATTCCTATGTTTAACTACACTAATTCTGTGTTTGAAAACCTGTCTGTGAAATACTAGCGTATGATCATTTTCCTTTATAGTTACAAACTTTTCATTGCGCTCTGATTGAATTAAAAGGTTGGTATTGATGCATGGGCCACACTTGTGAATACCACTCGTATTATCGTGTTAGTTGGCAGCATAATGATTGAAACCTACATTTACCATGCTGCCTGGTAAATTCGCAATTTTGCTAGTAATTGCAGTGGAAACTGTAAAACTGTCTGCTTGTGTTGGTTTGTTCACAAAGCGATAATGTAAACATGAGCAATTAGCTAGTGATAATAATTGTGAGTATTTGATGCACTTCTCCACTGTTACCGTAACACATACCTTCTGTATACTTTTTTGCCTACTGCTGAAAAGAGGTCTTTATTTTAATTAAATCAGTTGAATATTTTAGTACTAAAACATAAAAGAAGCCTTCTTCCATAAAAATCACAATTGTATTATTTTTCCAAGAGATTCAAAACAGGGAATAAAGTTAAATGCAATTCTTTTTTTCTCGCTCGCTACCACCAAGCCATTTTACGTTTGGCGAAACAAAATTCGTGCATGGAGTTTTTGTCCGGTTAGTCCAACACAAAGTTACTCGTAATGCTATTGGTTTGTTTGTCAAACAAATGCCCGAGGGAGACAAAAGGCAGAGAGTTTCCATATTAACGGTGAACAGCCTGTGAATCGATTTGAAACATTCCCGGCAGATGGTCCATTGACGTTCATAAAGTTATTGTCAACATTTTTACTTCTCATGACGGTTTCAATGTTGATTAAATCTCAGCATTCATGTCGCTATTTAATAATCCCCTGAAATAACAATATTAACATTGATCACAGCGGCTTGATGTCGGAAAACTTCCTTTCTGGCAGGCGACGTAAAATGAACCATCAGCGTTGTGACTGGCAATGCTTTATTTTAACATACGTTAGCTGTGATACGATTGTTGTGGTGGAATGTTTTGTAATAAAATAGCATGTAAACACCTCACATGTCTCTCTTTTGCAACAGACATAGGGTTTTCCTTATCAGTTGTACAGCTGCATACTTTATGGTCTAAACTATCCATGCTACTACCTTAAATATGTTAATACAATTTTCCCTTAAATTCATTTCAATAAAGTATCACACGGTATATTAGCCATAGCTTATTTTTCTCTTTCAATGAAACGAGAATAGAGAGAAGCAAAATATGAAGATATTGCAAAATATAATTATGTGAATAATGAAAATATCTTAAAACTCTATAAATATATATATTTTGAACTTCTAATACTTCTACATTATGAGAATGTTCAGTTAAGTTTAAAAACATTATGTTACTTTCATATGATTTTCTCTACCCCTATCTAAAATAGCTTATGGCACAAAAATTTATTTATATCTACACTTTTTGTGTAGAACATTTTCGTTCATTACTTAACATTTACCAGTTGACAATTGTACCAGTATACAATATTCCTTCGAAATGGACTTTACAGAGTATTGCCATAAAATTCAATACATACATTTTATTTAGCATCTAAATATATTTAACATGTATAATTCAAACAAAATCGTTCTAGGTGTTTTTGAGAAACTTCGAAATTTCGAAAAATCTTTTAGGCAAAAGGGTAGTTTGGAATGGAAGGATTTTGCTCCTAAAGAGAAACTTCATTGAACATATCCAAGAAGAACGTGTTGATAAAACATTCTGAACTTCTAAAATTGCACCGTAAACAATTTTAATCAAAACAATAAAAGGTTTTAAAATTATTAACTGAACATTTTTTTCACAATAATTTGTAAGCTTAGAGTACTTACTCCTTAAGTATAAACATGTAAACATATTAATACATTTTAAGATACTATCTGAAAGCTTCAAATTCGTCATCTATTCCCGAAAAAAGAAACTTTGAAAAGTGGCAGCGAATATTTTGGAAATGGACAGAGCCAAACATTTTTATTTGACATATTTTTAATTAGATTTATATTATCATTCAGTAAATATTCGGTTCGTATTTATTTAAGACTTAAGCATTTCAAAAGCTGTTTATGAATAGTTCGAGGCATGTGATTTAATCATTATACTAACATTTCAGACGTGCAGAATACTAGCAGTTCCACGAATTGTTTTTGGATTACTTATTATGGGAGAAAGTTCTTAAGCTGTTTAAATGAAGTCAGCTTTAGCTAGAATAGAATTAATATATATATATATATTAATATATATTATTTATACCAACTTGAAAATAATATTCTCCCCTTTAATCCATCCAATCGTTAATACCGCTATAATAATATCAGCAACAATATATAACAATCGCTCAACACAGTCGATTCTAAAGACCGATAACCTTTGCTTATCTTAGCACTTGTGTTTCCTAATTGTTTGACATTCTGTTTTTCAGACGTACACACGGGTATAAAAAACAGGGATTTAAATTTAATATACTCCGATTTGCAGACGGCGTTGCAGTTACAATGGAAAATACAATAAATTTAGAAATTTTTATTAATACATTGGAAAAACATCCCTAAGAAATAATTATAACTTAAATATTAATGACTCAAAAACAAACCAAAAAAATAATTGTAAGAAAAAGTAAATATTAAAATACAAATTAGATTCAATGGAAAATTAGTAAATGACGCTGAAGAATTTTAATACCTGGGTAGCAAAATAAAATCTGACAGGAAAAATAAAAATTATTTTCTTTCGGTAGGAAAAATACATTTAATTTACAAATAGGTTTAATTTACAAATTGAAAATAATTCACTGAAAATTTGTATGGGGTATAAAGCTTTATGGGTGTTAAAGTTGGTCAATTATAAAACCAGAGAGAAGAAAAAAAAGGAATTGAAATATGGTGAAGGATAATGTTAAAAATTAAACTGTTAAGGATACAAACGAAGAGGTTTATGAGACAGAATAACAAAAAGAGACATTTGGAACCAAAAAAGGAAAACAGAATAAAAATCCTAGGATACAGATTTATTAAGACACCAACATATATTGAAAAGTATAATTATAATGGAATATAATTATAATGGATCAATTAAGGACATGAACTGCCGAGCGTATGAAAAATTAAAAATTTGATATCTTCCATTCGCATGGCTTTTTCTGCATCTCAATAACAAATTACTGTTGAAAAGTTTACTCCTCTATCTACTTCTAATCGATTAGCAGAAATGTTTAGTTGATTCCTTGTAAGTAGAAGGGACATAAGGGTGCAATCGATAGCCAAAGCTGGTCGCTATGTGATTTAAATTCTTTTGTTTCTATGACCAGTTGATAAATAGTATAAGAAAAGTATACATATTTTGAATCTGAAGCAAATAACAAGGAATATCTCAGAAACGATCAGCTCTATATAAAAAAAAGTTCCACTCACACTACTTTCTCTACATCTGACACAAGCTATTGTTAAAAAGCTTATTCTTCTATATACTTCACGCTAATCAAGATAAACATTAGCAGAAGTGATTTTATTACTTACTTCCTTGTCAGTAGAAGGGAAATAAAGGAATAACATAGACTAAAATATTATGAAAGTTGGTTGGTACGTTATTGGAATCCCTTTGTTTGTATGGCTAGGAGTTGAGAAAATTACGTGTGAGAAAAGTGTATGTATTATAAATATGAAAACATCACAAGGAATATCTCAGAAACGGTCAGCTCTACAAAAAAGCGTATATGATATACATGTTGTGCTTTAAAGAGGTCAACATATTTTGTGTAGTAAGTTTATGTCTACCTCATACGGTTTACCAGTAATGAAAAATACAGGAAATTTCAAATAAAATAAAGAAGTCTTCAGGGGCTATTTTTCAGAAAATTCAAAATATACATTTTATTTGTCATACAAATATTCTTAGTACACAATATTCTAATCAAAATCGTTAAGAGTAATTTTTGAGAAAATTAAAATTTTAGAAAAGATTTCCATTTTTCAATTTTCCATGTAAAGCGTAGTTTGGGGTTGAAGGATTTTCTTCAAAATCTTCATGTCGCATCCTTGGGAGACACTGAACTTAAATACCAAGTTCGGAACTTAACGGACTTCTCCTTTTTGAGCTATGCTGTCCAGAGGGGCATACACACACTGACCTTTTTCTAAAAATGCTTTCCAAAGCACATATTTCCAGCAAAATCTTGACAGAGAATTTTCGGTGAAATACAATACCTTCTCTATACAGCAAGTACATAGTACGTGTAGAGAAAGTAAATAAAACGGATGGAAAGAGTCTTAAATCTGAATAAAACAGGTCACGGATCTGCTTAAACGCGAGGAAACAAAATAAGCTAATTTTCTTACAAATTCTTTGACTTTAATCATCCTATAAAAATCTGATGTGTTCCATTCAAATGATATTCTGTACATTATGTAAAAAATTACTGCTAAAATGCTTATTCTTCTATCTACTTCATGATAGTGCAGATAAAATATTAGCAGAAAGTGCCCTATTACTTAGTCCCTTGTAAGTAGAAGGAGGAAAACTCTAATGTCCTCCATTCATATGATGTCTTCTAACTGTTCGGTAAACAACTTTTTTATTGAAAACATTTATCTGTTATCTACATTTTCAAAAGCCTGTATCCATCACTGCAGGATATCAACGAAATTAAAATTCTGTATCAGTAGGTTACAGCAGCTTTAAGTTCAGTCTCCAGTTTATTCGTGGAGTGCTTCCATAATCCAGGACTAACCTCTTCATCCTGCTCGGATATGGCTCGACTTCGCAACATAATACTCCTGCAGCATCTTATTCTGGCGGATTTAATAAAATCTCACAATATGGGCTGATGAAAGAATATTCCAGAGCTCTGTTTGCTCACGTCTTTACATTCTCCCTTTCCTCTGAATATTCTGTTCCGGGTTTCAACAAATACCCGCAGAGCATAAGCGTATCTCGTGTATCTACCGCTTCTAAGAGGAAAACAAGTGGATTTCCTGTCTTGTGGAAGAGATCATTTTAAATGTCAAATAGAGACAGCGTCGTAAATTATGTTCCAATGTCTCGCTGCTCAGACATATCGTGTTCTCAATGGAAGCCTGAACTCAAAGTTCTAGTAACATGGCAATTGAAAGAGATGGCTTTGCGGGAACGTGGAGTCTTGGTTCGATTCACGTTGTCGGCCACTCTGAGAATGTGTTTTTGTGATATTTCCAGGGTGATTTCTCTTCTTTACAAATCGGTTCGATTTCCGTAGCTCGTTAGGATGACCCATGGGATTTTTTTTTCAAGTGTTTCACCGAGTAGTCATGCGAATGCTGAGTAATATTGTTACATCCATCAAATATTCCCATCCACCAATTCCTGTACCCATCATATCCTTGTCATCTGATTCAGGGTTGAAGGGACAACCCGCAATAACCGGCGATGTTTGTGATTGGAAGAGTTGATCCCACCGAATGAACCAGCCCTCAGCGCTTTTAGGCCCGGACTCCCATATTAACATTTTTTGAATATTTTCCCCCTAAATATTTGATATTTAATTACTGGACTCCTGCGCAAGGAAATATTTTAACAATATACATTCACGGTATTTCCCGAAAAATCTAATTGGCAATATTGTTTGTAGCCCTAAAGCAATGAGTTCATGTTTGTATTTAATAGAGCATAATCAATGTGTGAAATAAATCATAAATAAGGTTATACTTCTGTGAAAATAGGAAAATCCACAATAAGTAAGATATTTTATTGAAATGTGTACCAGTTATTGCACACAATAACAAAGAAATTTTTGCCGCACATCAGAATTCTAGTAAGCATCACTATTTAAATAATAATTTTTACTCTATAAATGCATTGCTCTAATAAAAATATACCATGTGTTGCATTTTTAAAACTACTGTCATACAAAAATCCAATTTTAAATCAGCTGAGTTTATAAATGTATCCTACATATGTTTTATTAGCCCTAATCATTGGAGAAAAATTATATTTCGAATTCTCCAAAACCTATGATTTTGAAAATTTAATAATTTATCAACATTGGTATTATTTCGAACAAATAATATAACATTTTATTTAATGTGCATTTATGAGGCAAAAACAATTTTTAAAACAAATTAGTGAAAAATAGCACGCGTGGAAAGTTTTGAGTATGGAAAAATGATGGAAAACAATTTGAGAAAAAATAAGATTTATAGAGCTTCAGTTAATTGGTAGTTAAAAGTGCACAAATAGGAAAAATGAGATATTTCCTTAAAGTTTACTATAAAGTTTTATTATGAAACAAAATATTTTTTTAATGTTCAATATTTTTTGGTTAAATTTCACATATGCTACACCTGAGATAATTTTTATACTAGTCTGTAATTTATTAAAGCTGTGTCAATATATTACTGGTAGAAAAACCTAAGGCAAATAATTGAACAAACTGGGTTTAAAGCTGTGATTATTTACTAATTTTGTCTAAGAATGAGTAAAGCCACTGTCTCTCGTAAAGGTCTAGGGTTCCCACGAGAGGGGAAGCTCGGTGGTGTGGTTCATGTGGTGAGCTACGATATTAATATCACGTGAACAGATAATTTACACGTTCACTTCATGCTGTGCACTAAAGTTGCACATACGGTTTTCAAATTTGAGTTCTATGTCAGGTTGTTCACTAGCAGTCTCCACTCGTTTGTTGACCAGTGCATTCCTAGAGAAATTTGAATGTATCTAACTTGTTGGCATCTCTTGTATTCCCCTGCCTATTTAGGGGTCCCATATGATGGTTATCTGCTCCATTTGATTTGCTATGTGGTCACTTGAAATGCCATCTATTTTTCATTCCAGATTCCTTCGGCTCCTTCCACTGATTAAACCTTGTCTCTTTGTGAGGGCTGATGGTGGATTACCGCATGTCAGAACCGGGAATAATGATGATAATGATGATGATGATGATGATGATGGTTGGTGGTTGGTGTTTAGGGACGCTCGACTAATATGGCCATTTACGCCCTTATAAAAACAAGTTCCACTTAAAACATCAGAGGTAAAAGGCAATGTCAAAACCAAAACAAACTAAAAAGGAGGGTTAGGTAAAAATCCACATAAAAGTACTCATGGCGAAGGCCACAGATGAATTTAAAACGGGTTTTGTTAAAACGGCCAAATAGATAAAAACAGGTGACTAAAACCAGCCCCTCGGTTAAAAGTAACTAGTGAGAAATAACATGCAAGAACTGCTGCTCCATTAAAAATGTCTGGATAAAATAAGTAAAACCTAAACCCTTATTGGAAATGTCACCCGAGATAAAAACAATAAAACCGTCTCTACCGCTCAGTGGTCATCGGCAAGAACCTCTGCAAGGACGAGCGAAGCGCTGCTAGCGAAACACACATTAGCAGGATGTGTCGTGCTTGACAATGTCGCTTCACAGAGCGGGCAGATAGGAGCCGCTTCTATCCTAAAAATGTGGCTATGGGTAAAAATACAGTGACCGATCCGCAAACGAGCCAATATAACCTCCTCCCGATGAGACATATGAGAGGAGGTTACCCAGTTTACAGGCAGATCCTTAACTTCCCTGAGCTTGTTCATTCGGAGAGACGACCACTCGTCACACCAGCACGAAAGCTCTGTTCTCCGCACAACAATCCGGAAGTCCACCGAAGTCATAAAAGGATTCATGCTACTGCCGTTGATGTCGTTTTAGCTGCCAAATCCGCCAGTTCCTTACCCTGCAAG
Organism: Hymenopus coronatus; assembly: GCA_030762935.1. Taxonomy (NCBI): domain Eukaryota; kingdom Metazoa; phylum Arthropoda; class Insecta; order Mantodea; family Hymenopodidae; genus Hymenopus; species Hymenopus coronatus. The sequence continues at coordinate 85,198,434 of CM060881.1, read as the reverse complement.
CCGAGGTGACCAGGAATCCATGCACACTCCACATTAACACCAGAAGTGTGTAAAATGTGGAGGAGGTCCTGGATGCGTGCACGATGGAATGGTGGTGGTGGCGAACGCTCTGAACGGCACTAAGAGAATCATTCATTATGAGGCAGTCACCAAGATTTCGACGGCAAACGTACAAAATGGCTCGATAGATGGCATACAGTTCAGCTGTATAAATGGATGTGCTACTATGCAAGCTAAAAGTATGTGTTTCGGTCTCAGTCACAAAGACACAACCAACACTGTCGGCGCACTTACTGCCGTCGGAGTATATACAAATACGGTCGCTGTAGTGGAACAAAAATTCTATAAAACAAATACGGATACTAGAAGAACCGGGAAGAGACAGTGTTGAGAACCTCTAGTCTCAGTCTGCGGTTTAGACGCCTATCGACGAGTATGAATTTTAATACCCAAAGGCTTTCCAGGACTGATGTATTATTTCTTATTTCTCCGTCCATTGGATTATTGATAGTCTGCCCTAGAAAGATGTAATCTTCAACGTTTTCTACCTTTATTTCTGGTACTGTGATTGGTGACGGTGTTCTATTTTATGTCACTTTTTTGTTTTTGTAATTGGTTGAGAGCCATACTCAGTTGCTTGTCTTGTTTCATTTGATAAGCATTTGCAGTAGTTGGTTGGCTGACCTGGTAAACAGTATAACATCAGCGACTTTCAATAATTGGTTAGTCATCTGCCAATTTATTTTAATGCCATATTTTGTGTCTCATTTGAGCTTCCTGAACACATCTTCGAGTACATTTGTGAATAATTTCGGCGTTATTGGATTGCCTTGCTAAGCTCTTTTGTGCAGCCTGAAGATCTGCCATCCTTTCCCGTTTTCATCTCTACCTCAGAATAGACAGTTTAGTATTGTGATTCACTTTGTTTCAATTTCTTGTTTCATTGTATAATATTCTTCAATGTAATTAAAGCTTGCTTTCTAAGGCCGTAGATACCAGTACTTTCAAAGAGAACTGTAATAAGCTCTAGCCTGAAAGGTGAGCAGTGCTGATAATAGAGCATTTTACGTATAATACTTGAAAACAAGTATAGTTTAGCGAAACATATTGCAGTTCTGTGCTACTCAGCTGGTACATGTATGCTTGGTGTAAATAAGTGTTCTGCTCCCCCAGATCCCATTAATTAATTTTTCTTCCATGGCGTAATTACATTATAGAATTAACATTCGACTTCATCCAGCCCTTACCACTTGTTACTTTGACTTGAAACAAATTGCAATAAACAGACAAAAACAAAACATCTAATGTATTCCATTCACATAATCTTCTCTCTTTCTTACAAAAGAAGATCTATCAACATATGCTAATCTAGAGAAACATTAGCCGAATTTGTCTTATTACTTGCTTCCTTGTAAGAAGAAGCAAAATAAAGGAATACCTTAGGCTAAAGCGAAGGTCAAATCTTTTAACTGGTCGGTATGTGAAACAATTGAGGTTCGATTCGCTTTGCTTGGAACCGTTAATAGTTTAAAACCGAAACGAATAACAATAAAAATTTCGAGAACTGCCAGCCCAAAAGGAAAAGCTTATGACATAAATTGTGTGTTTTAACGAGATCTACATTTTTGTGTAGTAATTTTTTGTCTATTACTTAAGGTTTAATTGTTTTGAAAAATGAAACGAATAACAATGAAAATTTCGAGAACGGCCAGCCCAAAAGGAAAAGCTTATGACATAAATTGTGTGTTTTAACGATATCTACATTTTTGTGTAGTCATTTTTTGTCTATTACTTAAGGTTTAATTGTTTTGAAAAATTCTGCAAAAATCAACCAGAAGAAAAAGCTCCTCAAAGGCTCTTGCCGGAAAATTCAAAATATATAATTTATTTATTATGTGAAAATATTTAATATACGGTATTTTAATCAAAAGCATTAGTTATTTTTGAGAAAATCAAAATTTACGAAAAATGTTCCATGTAAAGGGTAGTTAGGGGAGGATTTATTGAAAATCTTCGTGTTCCATCCTTGGAAGATACTGAACTTAAATCTCAAGTCCACAGACACTCCTTTAGACACACACACACACGGACCTTTTTATAAAAAAAAAATTTCGGAGTCAGGGGAGCTCAAAACATATATTTCCGGTGAAATATTGATATGAGTTGTTGGGTGGAATACAGCACCTCCGTACATTGTACATGCGGGCTAGAGAAAGTAAAAATAAATGAATAAAAACTCAATAAATGTGATAATGTGGTGGCTCATAAGTTGATATTACAAAACTTGTAAATAAGAAAGATATTCAATATAATAATACAGTTATAACGATACATGCAGATCTTGACCTTACTTAATGAAAACAACTAGAGATTGGCTACCTCAATAATGACACGTCACTTTTGATTGAGGTGAGGCTAGATTTAATACGTATACCAATAGTTTATTCTGAACTATACGAGAGAACTTTTTTTTCTTGTTTCCTATCGCAACAGTATAGAGGCATAGAGGCTTTAAATTCTGGTGAACTATACGACATTTTTCGAAGAACAGATTCCTGTTGGTGAATAAATTGTAAAGCTCTGGCAACTATTTAAATGTATTTATAAATATCATTAACTGTAAAGATATTAAACTTTCTCAGCTGGTTCAAACATCTAGTACAGTGTATGTTAAATAACGCAAACATCTGACACATATGTTTTTTGTTTTTTTTTCCATTTATATAGCTGCCTTTAACATCTAACGTCATATCGGGGTTTCATATTAGAAACAACTAGTTATCTGTAGGTTCTTTACGTTGGGTTGAAATCATTTTTTTTTATTCTCCTTAAACACACACACACACACACACACACACACACACACACATTCACTCTCACATACATATTTCCAGACTCTGAGGGGGATAGGGAATAATCCTAGTTAAAGAAAAATTCCCCGCCCCCGCCCGGAATAGAACTCGGGACCTCCGAGTGAGTGACACCTGTATTGTTTAAATATTATTGTATGAATGGTAAGTTTAAATTTCCACAACGAGTAATTAGTAATTTTGAAACGAATATTCACATTTTAAATGTATCAGTTTTCACCGACTCGCCCATTATTACTCCTACTGGAAGCAGTCCCGAAATGGTAAGCGGATAAGGCAGTGGTTTTTTTAGTTGCTAAAAATCCAACTCGCCAGGAGAGCATCTTTAGAAGATTTTTTCCACTGTCGAAACAACAACAACCACGACCACGACCACGACCACGACCACTACCACTACTGCCACCACTACCACCACCACCACCACCACCACCATTACGGGGGTTTGCTGTTACGCCCCGGGCCTCTCAATGAAAACATCATTTAAAAACTTTTATTTTTGCTTTATTTCTCATCATAATCTCCAGAAAGGCTAATATATTTTTTATATTGTTTCACTTATTTAATTAAACCATCTCTGTTGTGCGATTTATCAAGGTCCTAAAAATAGCTGTTTACCGCATTAAGTGAAATCTTCGTCCTCCAAGAAATTTGTTGCGGTTTGGGAAACAGATGGTAGTCACTGGGAGCTAGATCTGGCGAATAGGGTGGATATTCAAGCAATTCGAACTTTGATTCGCACATTTGTCTCATTGCAATAATTGAACGATGGGCCGGAGTATTGTCGTGATGAAGCAAGACCTTTTTTTTTTTTTTTTTTTTTTTTTTTCCACAAGTGAGATCTTTTTCTTTTGACCTCATCACTCAAACGTTGCAGTATGCTTGCGTAGTAGTCACCAGTAATACTTTTAGCCTTTTCCAAGTAATCAATAAAAATAATTCCTTGTGTATCCTAGAACACAGTTGCCATAGCCTTGTTAGCTGACAAAATTGACTTTGCCTTTTTGGATTTGGCTCATCTGGCGCAGACCACAGTTTTAACTGTGATTTATTTCTGGAGCGTAGTGATGTATCCAAGTTTCATCCATAGTAATATGCCGTCTAAAAAATTCACTGGGATTTTTACGGTAGAGCTCCACATTCTAAACAGAAACAGTTTTCCTTTGTAACTTTTGATCAGGTATCAACAAACGCGGCACCCATCTTGCACAGACTTTGTGATAGCCCAAAACATTACTTAAAATATTACCTGCACGTTCTTTTGATATGCATAGATCCTCTGCTATCTCTAACAACTTTAATCTGTGGTCTTTCAGTACTAAACGATGAATTTTTTCAATAATCTCTGGAGTTGTCACTTCTACAGGGCATCCAGTGCGAGGCTCAACACTAGTGCTCGTAGTCCCATTTTAAACTCTGCAACTCACATTTTAATCATTGTATATGAAGGGGCAGAGTCTTTCAATATACTATCCATTTCCTCCTTGATTTCCTTAGGCATTAAGCCTTTCAAATGGAAGTATTTAGTCACTGCTCGATTTTTCAAATCCTTCATTTTTGTGAAAAATCTAAAGTTGAAAACTAAACAAGCTATTGACCTGTAATTGTGGATACAGCCTAGTCTAGAGTTTAACTATACAATACTACCGTCTAACTGGCCTAGTGGCGCTGTATCTGTATGAGGCCCTGGACTTATCAGCCGACTTTATTAATTATTATTATTATTGTTATTATTATTATTTCTGCAAATGAATGCTATTTTCGGGGAGCAAAATAATTACTGGTGGATTTTAATTTACACGTCCCCCCACTCCTAGGAAATTCCATATTTCTCTGAAACGGTTAATAATTTAACAAAGATTTTTGATGCAAGAAAATCATGTGGTCTCTATACTCCTTACAAAAATTACAGCCTATAGGCAAAGAAATTGCACGACCACCTTTTACTTTCTCCATATGCACTATGTACATAGTGTATAGAGAAAGTATTGCACTCCACCAAAAAATTCGATACCGAGATTTCACCGGAAATATATGTTTTAGGGTCCCCAATATCCAAAAAAAGCATACCAAACTTGGTATTTTAGTTTAGTATCTTCCAGGGATGCGACACGAAGATTTTGAGAAAAATCCCCCCAACCCCAACTACCGTTTACATGGAACTTTTTTCGCAAATTTTGATTTTCTCAAAAATGGCTCTAACGATTTTGATTAAAATTTCGTATATTAAACATATTTACCTGACAAATAAAATGTATATCTTGAATTTTCTGGGAATAGCCTCTGAAGAGTAGTTTATTCTGCATGAATTTTACTAAATTTTGAATAACTGCTAAACCGTAAGAGATGGACAAAAATTGACTACATCAAAAATGTAGAGCATATTAAAACACACAAGTTATGTTATATACATTTTTTCGTGGAATTCGTCGTTTTTGTGACATTCCTTATTTTTGGTTTCTGCTATGAAAAACGTATACTTTTCTCATACAGGAACTTGTCAACTCCTATCCATATAGACAAAGGAACTTCATTGACATAGCAACCAGCTTTTGACTATCGCTTTAACCTATGGTTGTCCCTTATTTCGCTTCTACTTACAAGGAAGCGAGTAATTATAGACTATTTCTGCTATTTTTGTCTGATTAGCATAAAGTAAATAGAAGTATAAGCTTTTTAAGAATTATTTGTTGCAGGAAGGTCATGAATGGTACACATCAGATTTTTCATAATCTAGTCGCTTGTTGTTATCCAGCATATTGAGTGTTATGTTTTAGTTGGAAACTTCCTCGTGACTGAGCATCGAAGCTAAACCTGGTTGTTCCTCACTTAGTAGTGTGGTGATAGTGTCTTATTATACTGAGAATTACCAGGACCAGTGCGAATTAATCAAATTGTGTATTCTTTTACAGTATCCATTTTGTGTTTTTATTTCTTGAATGCATTTGCATTTGCTTATTTGGTTATTGAAACCGTTATTTGTGTTGTAAAAATCGTGTATTCGTACGTTTTATTTTCTCTATCATATGAATATAGTAAGGAGAAGGAAATTGGCAACGAAAATTAGAAGTCCTCTTCATTCGGCAGGAATTTTGTAAAATCTTGTTCAACTGGTAAAGTTAACCAATAGATGAAAACGTACAGTAGATAACATTCTTTATCATGTAACTTCCTTTACTGTGCGCTATTTCCGAAATACCCATTATTAATAGTTCGAATTTTTCAATATTGGGTAATTCTTTTAAACTCTTTTATACATTCAACTATTTCTCACGATTTAATGCAAACAGCATAAAATCTTAAGGCCAATATATAATTTCCAGATCCTATACATATTAATAATGCTATTCTATTTGTATCTAAATATATAACTAAATTTGCCTGCAGTTATTTCTGTCTATCTCAAAGTGAAGTAGAGTATACCTACCAATACAATAGAGTGTAGAAAAAGTAATGTAAAAAAAATACGATGTTTTCAAACTAGTTTAAATCTTGTCACAATTGAAGTGTATACTTGAGAACCATAGTCATATCGTGTATCCTAAAATGGAGCAACTGGTCTGAATCCTGTCCAATAATGTTAATGGTATGTATAATAAAAGAGAATAAACAAACCTATTTTGTCGTTTTAGGATTAGAGAGTTCTTTTAGTTCATTAACTTAAGATCTCTTATAATTAATTACATGATAAAGATCCATTTGAGTCAACATTGCATGGAGCGCGTGATCAAGTAAATCGAGTTTATTAAATGTTTCGGATTCTATAATTTGATTTATAAGATAAAAGGTAGAGAAAATTATGAGTAGTCATCAGTTTTTCTCCTTATTGAGCTTGCTAACATTTTATAAATGTGTTCAAAGATTTATTAAAAATTGTGAAGCAATTTTTTATTGTTTTGATGTTTTACTTTATATCATTTTTATGTTTCCTCAAAGAGGCAACTGGTTGTAATTTGCATATATTTTTATATTTAATAGACTTCGCTTTTCGGCACGTCTTGAATGTAGTTCTTTTGTAACGATTCTCTTGGCCGAGGCATTCAATAATACAGGCTCTTTTGGGCACTTTAGCTTCTTGCACTGCATTAGTTTTCATTCAGCGAACGCTAAATGAAGAAATATTCCCTGTGTCAAGAAAGAGAGAGAAAGAGTTTATCGGAGACCTGGGCACTCACAACAGCTCTTCATTACGGAGAGACTTTTGGCTCGTTTTTTGTTTGCGTTTCTCTTTTGTTTTATGTCTGCTTTGGCTCCCGCTTTTGTGAAAATGGATATAAGCCGTCGCTTGTTTGCTTTCTCTATCCGCGGTCGCCAAATAGTTAATCTCGTTGATAAGAAATCTGGGAAAAAGGGTTGCACATTCCAAAACATTTTAAGACTTGTTTTAGTTTCATGCTGGTGATTGACTTTGGTAGATAAACGGATTATTTGGAGGACGCCCTTCAAGAAGAAAATCGACTGGAGGCGCTACAAGGCGCTGTATCTGTATGGTGTGGCATTGACACCATAAACTGAGGACTCCATTTCAAAAGGACGTGCAGACCAATTGATAGCCAAACAAGCTAAAGCACCGCCGCTTTCAAGGGTGCTCAAAAAGTTGGAATATAAGTTGTGTTTATAGTAAATGTTTCACAACTATAAGGTAACATTGGTTTCCACACAATCTAATGTCTTAAGTTTTACCTCCTTCCTCATTGGTTTTCCAAAATACCTATTAAGGTGATATATCTGTGACATTTAAACAAACATTATGAAACTTAAAACTATTATTTTTTGCATAATAAAATAATATGAATTATAAACTTTTAGAAAATATATCACTTCTTCCACTTGGTTCACTAAAACTACCCATAAACTGAAGGTTTAAATGGTTAGACGCATGCCTACTTAATAGACACTACCAAATTTAAAACTTGTTTTCTTGTAAACCTTTTCCCAACACTTGTCCATGCTCAAAATGCTCAAAATTTTTGCTAATTTGTTTAAACATGTTATACTTACTTTCAAGCGTGTATTAATGAATATGGTCAGATAGTGTTTCGAAATAATGCTCCTATTTTTAGAGAGAAATTATTACATCTTAAAAATCAAGAGCTTTGAGAGTAAATTTTTTCTACAATAATACTCTTTAATATTATGAGATATAACAGATCTGTTTTTAAACTCATAAAACTTGAATTTTCAATGCAAGAAATGCTTCACGTGGCTCATTTTATTAGAAAAATGAATTGAGAGAGTAAGCATTATTGTTTAAAAAACTATGCAAGCTAAAATGTTTATTCTTGGCATAAATATCAATACTACTGTGTGTAATATCTGGTATAAATTTCAACAAGATGTTTGACATATGGATTTTTCAAATTTCACATATGAAATATGTGATACCACATCCATTTACGAGCTATATTTTATTATATGTTATCTATAGCTTGATTTTAACTATTACACAAGGTATTGAGTGGTAATGCAAGGCAAGCTGACTGTGTAATATCATTAAATACTATTTTCGTAACAAAATCAACCAAATACTCATTCAATAAAATAAATATTTCGATCCAAAGGTAATTCTTTTACTGCAACCCAGCCTCTATTTAACTCTGTGCATAGGGAACTGCAATGTCCCTCATTTGGGCCATCAGCGTTCTTGGCTTCTCAAAAGACAATTCTGGGCACACCTTTTGACTAGAGCGGGGCGACAACAGAAGAATAATAAAAACATGAAGAGGACACAACACTTAGTGAATGAATAGGTAATTTATAATTGTCAGTGCAGTTTTCTTCATACCAAAACTGCCCTATCTCAATTCCTATTTAGCGCTTCATAGTTTATATACCCACTAAAGTACCGTTCACAATGAAGACGTAGCGCGCTAATAACCAGCACTGGTGCGAGAGATGTATCCATAGACGCAACGCAGAAGGTTGACACGGGCTCCTACATACGTAAATTACATGCGGAAAGTTTCTGAGGGCACGGCTAGTTTCAAATTAAATATCATAACCAAATCAAATATATTATGCAATGCTCTGTCACGGATTCACAAATAATTGTTAAAGTTAAATGTTGATACGCACTATTCGTCATTCTCTAATTTCCTAACAAAATTAAATTTTGTTAAAAATATAGCTTTTTTGTTGAACGAAACAAACACCTACACTCTACTCGCTAATGCGTATGTTACGGTATAGATTGTGATATCATTCTAATACTTCTGTAAGAGAACACTGCTGATAAAAATTAACATTTTAACTATTAAACGTTAACATCTATATAGTGTAACATTCTGGTGCATTTATTTTATATATGTATTTGTGGACATTGTGGTTTTTATATTCCCTATTGGCGTGCTTAGCACTTTTAGGTTAATTCCTTTTTTCGCCGCGAGAGCTAACTAACGCTCGGAGTTTGCTGAGAATAGTCTTGAAGTAGGGTGCAGTGATGTAGTCTCCAGGTCTTTAACTCCGGTAAGGCACATAGGGCGTGATCGCTGATTTATATAATCTTGTAAGAATGCGTGGTATAGCTCGCTGCGTTAAATTTGCAACGTGTAATTTAGCAGATAATATAGGAATCGTGCAGCTAACTGCTAAATGAATATTTTTCCATTTTGTAATAGCCTGTAGCTTTGTTGATGTTACTTAAACTGTTTCCAAATTGCTTGTCTCCTATTACCAAGCACGACCATTGTAATTCTGCCACATAGTAGCGCATATTTTGTTATTGTACATGGGCGTCTAATGCGCTTTATTTCTGAACGTAAAGTGCTGTTAATAATTTTAGGTGTTGCCAGCAAAATTTGGGGATTGTGTCAAAGGGATTTTTTCTTAAAATGTTCTAGTTAGGGTTACTTTAAATTGTTTATAAAACATTATTAGTGAGGGCATTATTTTTAAACATTTATGCTACAGTTCATTCACGTTATTTTGTTATATACCCATTCAAGATTGTTATTGTTTAATATTGTTGATATAATAAACAGTGTTTTCACAATGAGACACCATGGAATTCCCAAGGACATCAGTACAATAATAACAAGTTTCAAAAGATTTTACTATCACTTTAGCCCAGCGTATTTCCTTATTTCACGTCTACTTACAAGGAAGCAAGTAATAAGACCAATTCTGCTAATGCTTATCTCGATTAACATGAACTAGACAGAAGAATAAGCTTTTCAATAATAATTTGTAACAGATGTAGAGAAACGCATGTGAATGAAGCACATCAGCATTTTTACTTTCTCTACACGTACTATATATACATAGTGTATAGAGAGGGTATTGTATTGCGCCCAAAAATTTGATAGCGAGATTTCACCGGAAATACATGTTTTAGGACCCCCTGAATCCTAAATAAGCATTTTTAGGGAAAGTCCGTGTGTGTATCTTGTTTGTGGACATAACCCAAAAACGAAAATACCGTTAAATACCAAACTTTGATATCTTCCAGGATGCGAATGAAGATTTTCAAGAAAATCCTCCGACCCCAAACTACCCTTTAGGTGGAAAAGTTTTGAATATTTCGATTTTCTGAAAAATTGCTCTAACGATTTTGATTAAAATGATATTATAGCCATTTCCCATCACAAATAAAATGTATATTTGAATTTTCTGAAGACCTGTTTATTCTGGATGAATTTTGCTGAATTTTGCGTAACTAGCAAACTGTAAGAGATAGACAAAAACTTACTACATAAAAATATAGATCTCGTTAAACACACAATTTATGTCATAAATGCTTTTCGTGGAGTTGATCGTTTTTCAGATATTTCTTGTATTTGGTTTTAGTTTTAAAGTACTTATACTTCTCTCATCCGGGAACTCGTGAACTCCTGGCCAGGCAAAGAAAACCATAGCAACCACATTTTAAAACATTTGATTGTCGGTTTAGCCTAGTGCATTCCCTTATTTCCCCTCTACTTATAAGAAAGTAAGCAATAATACCGTTTTTGCTAATGTTGTTCGATTAGCAGGAAACAGAAGAATAAGTTTATAAACAATAATTTGTTTCACAGATATAGAGGAAGTCGTGTGAATGGAACACATCAGATTTTTTTTTATTTTCTTCCCACTAAAATCAGAACTATGTCAATTTTTTGGTCTTCTATATTGATTGCCACCAGTTTATGCACATTAATGAGTAAGTTGCTACCTCCTCTAATTTTATTTCTTATTTTTGAAAACAATACATTTTAATTAAGTGCTAGATCCATGGTTAGTAAACAGAGGAACGCCAGCCATAAAGCATGGATCTATGATAAGCCTGTATTAATGAAAGGATCAAAGGAAAATCTGCGGTGAGAAGACAGAGCCCTAGCTATAGTGCAGTATGGATTTCTGATAACGAACAGATTTACACAATTTACAGCCTACTACCAGACTGCTACCATAGCGATAAGGCGGCTGCTTGCCAACAAAACCTCGTTATTTCAGTTCCGCAAACCCCTGATAAAAATATCACTTTCTTTCGAAAGTTAAACTACGACGAGATTTGCTCGATCAAATTCGAAATGATCCTGTTAGGTGTATATTACACCTCAGGCCATATTCGCTTATCAGAAGACGTGTCAAATTTAATTGTTAATTCAAAAAACTGTGAGCCGTATTTGTATTCATTTCAATATGTCATGGATAGGAACTGAATAACAGAAAGCCTACTATGTGCCCCATTTACATTAACTTTTTCTAGCTTTTCTGCAAACAAAGCATTCTTACAAAATACTGTACTTCTATTTCATACCAATAAAGATAAACATTAACAGAAATGCTCTTATTACTTGCATCCTTGTACGTAGAAGGGAAACAAGGGAAAACACTAGGCTAAAGCGATACAAATCTTTTAATAGCTGTGGCTGTGAAATGACATGGAAATTTGGTTCTCCGTGAATGACCAAAAATAAAAAAGTAAAAACGTTGACGACTTCCCGTTTGAGAAAATAAGTGGTTTAAAACTGAAAACATTAACAATGAATATCTCGAAAGTGGTTACCGGCACTACTCAAATGTATCTGACATAAACTGTGTGATTTAAAGAGAAGACAAAATGTTAATGTACAAAAAAGATATATCTCTTTACCGATTATGCAAAAATTCCTCCAGCAACAAGGGAGTTTCAAGGATCATTCCTAGAAAATTCAGGACATACGTTTTATTTACCCTTTAAGCGTCTTTAAATTTGGCATTTTAATCAATATAGTCAGTGAGAAAATAAAAAACTTCCAAAAATGTTCCTTGTAAAGAGTAGCTTGGGATTGAGGGATTTTCGTGTCCTATTCTTGGAGGATTCTAAACTTAAATATTAAGTTTGGTACTTGGCCAACTTTTCGTTTTGAGTTATGCTTTTCGCAGACAACACAGGCACACATTCGACGTTTTTTATAAAACAAATTCGCACTCAGGAATCTTTAAAGCATGTATTTCCGGTGAAATCTCGACGTTGAATTTACTTGTGGAATGCAATACCTTCCCTACCTTCATCTTACTAACGTGGTAGAGACAGTAAAAACAAGAATAAGAAATTATAATTGCGGATTGTAAAATTCCAGATTAGGGCTCATTTACCTGCTTGCCAACCAGCCTGGTCATGGCCCTAAGTTTTACTCATAGTTCCATAGTGGCAGATGGATGCGTTTCCATTAGCTGGGTGTACTAGTCTGACAAGGCGTGGTAGCATAAGCCGCTTACTGTAACGTGTGCTATTGTATTGTATTTTCAAATGAGCATTAATATCATAATATAGATTGTTACATGCCAGAAACGGTGAAGCATTATTTTCTCCCTTGGATGTTTACAATTTATATACTCTGATCCATGACCTACTTTTGCAATTAACACTGTGGATACACAAAATTGATGGACCTGCTCTTTTCTTTTTCTTGAATAGAGATATTGAAAATGAGTCGACATGGCAATGTCTGTGGATATCGAAGTTATTATACACGAACTGAAAGAATTACATTTTCACTGGTTCAAACAAGAACATTTATAAACCTTAAAAATTGCATACGTGTTATATTTATATAATATATAATGCATGTGACTGTGTACTATTATTTCTGTGTATTAATGGGAAAATGCCCTAATTGTGAGTACTGAGAGTAAACTGAAAAACAGCTTTTATATCAATCCAAATAAACGGGCATATATTAATAACAATTAGAAATATCTCATAATCTCTAGCGTCAAAGTTACATATAATGTGTAATATATGAATATATAGCGTGGAATGTGAGTAAATACAAACAACTATTTAGTAGAGAATAATGCATCTAACTCATAAGTGTGTCTCATTTTGTCCACATAATAGCATTTTCATTAATAAAGCGCAAATTTTAGGGTGTACTGTGTTCTGAACAGCACTGAGCTATGTCTCTGCTGTATTTACATACATCACTCCACCTATAATCGGGCAAGGCAGAGTAACAACCGTTAGACCTGTTAAATAAACAAGTGAACATCTGAGACAGGGTATAATAATCATCCTAAAACATTTTGAAATTTCGCTCATGCACATAACTATAAAATAATGGAAAAACTGCATAGTTCTGAAACGCTGATACCAACATTCACCTCTCCTCTGTGAGTGTATACACATATACAAATTTATTTAATTTGGTATGCAATTTTAAAAATCCAAGAATTAACCCTTTACATAGACATTTTAAATGTTTGATTTAATATGATATTTCGCATAATAAATCATTATGTACTGAGATAGTTGATTTTTGGACATTTACAGCCTAATAAATGTCATGGAAGAGTTTTCTTTTAAAAGTTAGAGAAAGTGTTATGTTTTACCCTTATTGTTGAATTATAAAACTAGTTTAAATTTTAGGAATATGGAAAAAAGTTTACATTATGAAAGTAAAAATTTAAAACTTGAAATAAACTTTCATTTAAAACCACTTTGAAATGTCAATGTGTTATCATAATGAATACGTTTGAGATACATGTATGAAGAGCCTGAGCTCTTATAAAAATCACTACGTTCAAAACTTTCAGGAAAATAAATCATCCACTTGATATATTTTTATTGCTGCACATTTATTGTGTTTTAATTTCTTAGAAAATTAAGATGTTTTAAGAAAACGAGTATTTCAAAATGAATAATTGTTTTAATTAGGAACAGTTTCACGTTTTATGTTTATCAAAATGAAAGAATAAAATGGCGTATGTACTATTAGTTAAAATAAAAGTTTCATAAAATTATATTCAAACATCTGAGTGTTTTAACCAGGATTAATGGGCAAGTAATAAAAGTGATGCTAAATTAACTAGGGATATACATGTACAAAACTTGCAGAACATGAATAAATTCTCTGTTGTGCAGTATTTAAAAGTTTCACGTACTATTATTGCCTTTTATTCTGAACAGTTCATTGTTAATTTGCAGTTGGCAAGTAATTAAATACTATCAGAAATTAGGTTTCAGTGGTTTGAATTTTGTCAGTATCTTGATAAGTCTATTAATCAGATTGCTAATGTGCCGGATTCCACTCACATTTTCAAATTTACACCCGACTTGTGTAAAAAATTGGCAAGGGATAGACGTTTTTATAGTATTTATTGTGCATCTATAATTATTTACATTATTTTACCTCCGGTATATGTTTCTGCGCTTCAGATTATGCGTCAAAGGAAAACAACTGATGCAGAGTCCGATGTCTTTCGTCAGCCATATTCCGTATTATTACATCAGCAACAGAAAACGTTGAACAGACAAGCGTCGGTATAAAACCTTATGTAATGGTTCTTAATTTTGGAACATTCTCTATTTGAAACTTTCTCTTTTGGCAACGGAAAGGTTGAATGCACATGTTCCGTATAAACAGCCATTTAAATGTACCTGCATTCCCTTTTCTTTCTTTCTTTTTATCATTCTCTTTTTAGAACCCTCTATTGGGGTGATAGACTTTTGCAAGGGCGAAGCAGCGCATTTAGAGCTCCCAGAGTGCATCTACTCCAAACTTTTTCATAGGTTCGAAGGTTTAGAATAAAAAATAATCATATAATAGAATTACAAGGGATTAAGATTTACTCTAATCAGCCATGGCCAAATTTTTGTTGTTAAAACTAAATGATTACAGAAACCTGGGTTTATTTTTGCTTTCTGCATTTTGAACTCTGCTTCAGTTTTTACAGTCACTTCTCCCATTCTTACACTCCATATCTGCTATATAGTCTTTTACTATCCTCGTCTTCTCTTTTCCTCTCCCGACTTTCTCTGCAGCATATTCTTTGGTCAAAGTCTTTTGAGATAGAACAAAGGTTCAAGATAAAAACTAGGTTGCCCATACCTAGGGGTACATGTTACCCCTTTCCACTCTCTGAAAGATTACCTAATTGCTTATGTGTTATTTTCAAAATCTTACAATGAAACCTCTTTTCCTGAAATGTTTGTATAAATTAAAACAGAAATTTGTGTTCTTTCCATGCTAACATTTGAGTCTCACCTTCCAAAATACCGGAGGGTTTAGAACAGAGCTGGTAAGATAAGTTTTACCCCTACAATCGCCCCTTACTGTTTCCTTACACCTGGCAGAGAAGCGGAGAGGTTACGTGTGCAACAGTGGCGTTCTTTAGGATTTGGATTATTCGTCTTTTGCGACGTAATCAAATACATACTTTGAACTCAAGAGTTTGTCAGGAAAGCACAAAGATAGGTAAATGGCAACTAGAGAATATGGATGAAAGACCATCTTGAAGACAAAAAAATACTTGGTCTGCCAGTCCCGACTAAACATTCGTCATTCAATTATATTGCACATGTAAGCCACCATTGCACATAAGGCTACCATGGGTTAATACCGGAATGAACCGGTTTCTTTGGCTCTAAGTAGTTGTTGAAAGAGAATAGTGGGAACGAGAGGGAAGGCAAGTTCACACTTTTTGCGGTTTGTCTGCCAGGCTTAGTTTAGGAAGTGGGGCCGAAATAGTATACCTATATTGATTTTTCCCATCCTGAATAAGTAGATTTAGCTAAGCTCAGTAGATCCCATGATCATTTAAGGGGTAATTACAATTTACGGCAGAAATAACAGTTCAAAACATTTAACTTTTATTGTATTACAATTTATAAATAAATAATTCATTTATAGTCCACTTACGTTTGCCGTGCCGCCCAACGCCACACTTGCTGTGTCCGAGTGTACGCAAAGTCAACGTACGTCATTTATACTGTGTATACTTAACCGAACCCCTCTCATCATAGAACTAAAAATGAATGATTTATTTATGACAACTCAAGAACACACGAGTACAACTTTCATAGAGTTCTATTTGAGGGAACTCCCTTTTTGTGTTCGGGCATAAGCATGCATTTCATTTAAGTGGATTAATTAATGTTTAGTTTCTTTCTTATATCTGTATTTCTAATTTGGTATTCTCTTGTACACCCTTTAACAGATCTTAGGCAACACATTTCAACTGCTTCTAGTTTGTTAGGTCTTTATTTCTTCCTGCATTTCTTTATATTTATTTCCATGTCTCACTACCATATAGTAAGATAGGTAGGGCCATGGCAGAATAACATTTTAATTGTGTATAATTTCTTGTTTTACCTTTCAGTGTTCGTTTAATGGTGCTACATAGTACTTGGAATTTAATTATTTTAATTTTATCTTCATCAATTTCATAGTTTAAATCACATTCAAAATATTTGCAATGTTCTTCAATAATACTGTTTTCAATTAAAATGTTTGTTCTTACAGGAAATTTTCCATGGAATGCCATAACATTGATTTCCTGGCTTGAAATTTTCATATTGTACAACTCAGTGATATTATTTAACTCATAAATTCCTTTTTCAGTCTATTTTTGCCGGTACAAGATAAAACTATATAATCAGCAAACATTAAAGAATTTAATGCGATTTGTCCTATGTTAATACCACTAAGCACTTTAACTTTCCATTCCTGAAGAATATTGTTTATATATAAAATAAAATTGGGGATAAAATACATCCCTGTTTTAGCCCCTTTATTTATTTTAATCTCATATTTTAACTTCTCATTTATTTCAATTACCGTTGTGTTTCTACGTATAAGCTTTAACTAGATATCAGAAAGGAGCTAAACATTAAACCCATTATAGAAAACATTATGAAACAATTATAAGGAATGACACCATCTAAACAAACAAGGGAATATAAACCAAGAGGTCAGAGGATTGATGTGAGACCGGTACAGACAATGTCCTAACCCTTGGTTGAAAAAGAAGTTGATTGATTAATATATTGCACAGAAGCTATTTTAATGCAAGATTTATAGCAATAAAAGCATTACACAAATAGCTATATACGGATACATGCACATGCTTACGTTTCATATATTACGAACTTTATAACTCTCACACCGAACGATGAACAATGAGCAAGCTTTATTGAAGTCTTTATCAAAAGAGGAAAAAGTCTACATTTATTTATAATATAGTTACCTATTGCATAATATTTAAATATATTAAAATAATTATTTAATATATATATTTAAATATAATTATTTCTAATCACAATTCAAAAATTCTTAATTAGAATCCGTGTTATTACTTTTATTGGCAAAGTTGTTCGATTATCAATTTCAAGTAATCGAATATTATTGAGATTTAGTACATTTTGCGAAATTATATAGGAATCAAATTCAAGCTTCTCGTTCATTACAATTTATCACTTTCGTTTTTTATTTGTGACTTACGCTGGAGTTACGATGTCGCAACAGCTGAATAACTTACTACTTGCACGCCTCTCTAGGTTACTGTACGTCCCCTTACAGTGAAAAAGCCACACGAGCAGCCTCTGCCTGGAGTGACGATATATTTGAACTTTTCTATCTCGGTTATTACAAGAACATTGTTGCTCATATATATTAATATCTCTTACAAAAAATCTACGTATGTATTACATCACAATCATTTTCTCTACCTATTCTGTAACAAACTCTTCTTACAAAAGTTTATTCTTCCTTTGGAACATGGTATTGAGGTAAACACCAACAGAAATGGTATTTGTCCTTATTGCCTAGCAGGTGCAAGGAAATAAGGGAAGATACTAGGCTAAAGCGATAGTCAAATGCTTTTAAACAGCTGGTTATTCTACAATGCCATAACCAGAAGCAAAATAAAATAAAAGAAATATATAGGAAAAGGTCAAACTACATAAAAAAAAAAAGAAAGAACAACATGTATCTAAAATGAATTGTGCTACAAAGATAACCATATTTTGTGTAGTAGTAATTTTCTGTCTTGCTGTTACCAGTTATGAAAAGTCATCCAAAGAAAGACTTAAGGGGCTATTCCTAGAAAATTCAAGATACCTAAACATTATTTTCATTTGATACCGAAATATATTCAACATATGGTGTTTTAAATAAAATTGTGAAGAACATTTGTTCAGAAAATTACAATTTTAGAAAAATATTTGCACAAAGTAGTTTGGAGCAAGATTCTTTAAAATTTTCTTACTGCATACGTGGATCATACTATACTAAATATAAAGTTTCGTATTTCAGGACTTTTCGTTTTTGAGACACGCTGTTCACAGATACGCACATAAGAATATTTTTACTAATAATAGTTTTCTGGATTCGGGAGACATCAAAACATATATTTCTGGTGAAATATGTACTTCGAATGAATTTAATACAACACTTACCCTATTTACTAAACGAGGTACAGAAATAAAATTTCGACAAATTCGTACATGATAGAGTATTTTAAATCCAATCAACTAACCATTTCGTCCAATGATTAATCATGTGAGTACGAATATTCTCCAATCTGTTATGAATTGACTGCTTTATATAGGAAAAAGTCAGCTTTTATTAACATGTTCATTAAACGACAGTCTGAAAAGTATCAATACGCTATTATGTATCCAATGAAAGCAGCTTTCTGGTTTTACTGTACTATACCTCGTTAAAAGCAATGCCTTTAGCAAAAGTTCAAAAACCTTTAGTCCCAAATAGCACATCCAGCTTAGTTTTAGCCACAACATAGCCATACAAAACTTTCTAAGTTACAGTTTATGAACCGATTCGTAAAAACAGGACAAGTCAAGTGTTTTACGATGTTGTGCAGTTTTTATCTCTACATGCGCATCATAGCAGCTCTTAATGGTCGTAAAGCTTCCCTGGACCCCACAGAGATATACTGTAATTGAAGACCACCCATAGGATTTCTAGTCCTACTTACAGGTAGCCTAAGAGGAAAAGCAAATGAAATTGCCTTGCTCTCAGCCTTTGTTTGATACTATGCGAGCAAGTTTCGATGATTTGAATATTTTAACGCCAACGACTCAATTAGATAGCGCCCATTAAGTCTCTCGCACAAAGTTAGTTCAGGAATACAAACTACCAGCCAACGCAGAGGGGAATTATTCAAAGCCTCCAAGTGAGGCTTCAAATTTCAAATTCTACCACCACCTTCTGCACCTCAAAGCCTTTAGCTGGAAAGGGAGTTCAACAGGATGTTCTGTTCGAGCTTATAGAAAAGTTTCAGAGTTAACAGATTTTGAATATACACTTCCTGCTACCGCTTCTGCTAATAGTCCTGTAGTTCCAATTTAGGTTTTTTCTGGATTAATGTGTGTTTTAAAGCATGGAACGTATACACTTAGGCACATAAAAAGTGGTTCCATTCACCTAGATTGTAATAGTGATTTCCTGTAGGTTATAGAAGTTTTCAGGTAACCAACCTTTGGTTTCACCCAGCCAGTATAAGTTATCTGAAAAACAATTCATAAAAATGTAAACCAATGGGGCTGTTAAACGAAAGGGTTGTTCAAATACCACCTATGCAAGGCAGTTTCACTACATTGGCACGGAAGGAAAGCCTAGCTCAATTACAGCACAAGTTGCTGTTGAAGAGGAAAAGGACATAAGCTACGAAATTTATCTGACACATTTGCAGAGGAAGAGTCGTATACTCATTATCATAGCAAGATGTAGGGGTACAGAGAAATGGAGGGAAAAGTATAAACCGCGATCCTTACCGCGGAATGGAGAGTTAGCAGCATGTTGGACACTACTGGCATAGGGAATAGGTAGGCAAATTTCTGCTTAAGTTGAGGCAGCCGCGAGCTGCGAAGACTATAGAACGGAAGAGGGCGTAGCGATAAGAAGAGCTAAAACGTGATTATAATGTTTTATATACTTTGTGTCAGGCTTTTGCGTCATTGTTTGCTTGTAGTGTTAATATTGTGTGTGTATATATATCTCGTCTGTTGTAAATTTAAGATACTGTATTTGAATGTTTGTCTTTTTATTTTCATTTTCATTCTTTTCATTTTTGTTTTTAATATCGCGTATTATTTTATGTATTGCAAAAGCACGTACGGTCAGTGGACTCGTGTGATTGATAAAGATCAGTGTATGTATGTATTTAAATAATACACATTCATTCTCATTCATTCATGCATGCATGCACCTGATGTGTTACACTCGCATGACCTTAATACTGAAGCCATTAACAAGAATTTCTCAGAAACGTTAATTCCATAGCAAAAGAGAAAATGTATTTGGTATGAACCGTGTGGCTAACGAGATCTACATTTTTGAGTAATACTATTTTGTCAATCTCTTACAATTCGAGCTATTCAGAGTTATTCGGAATGAAGAGAGCTTCAGAAGTATTGCCAGAAATTTCAATATATACATCTTACTTTTCAAGGGAAAGTCCTAAAAATATGGTATTTTAATCAAAATTGTTAGGGCCAATGTTGTAACAATCAACATGTATCCTTAGAAAGGTTACTTAGGTTTGGGGAGATATTGTTGAAAATCTTCGTGTACCCTTGGCGGATACTAAACTTAAATATAGAAATTGCTATTAAACCGCTCCTCGTTTTTGAGAGATGCTATTTACATACGCATAAAAAGCTTTTGACAGTTTTGTGAATTGAAGGAAGCTCAAGACATGTATTTTAAATGTAATCTCAGTATAGCATTTCTGTGTGTATCCACTATTTGTGTGGTAGAGAAAGCAAAAGTTCATAACTTTCTTACTTTTGGTCAAACTTTCTTGAATATTGGACATGTTTTACAAAATAATACGATATATCGGAATTTAATTTGATTACTTTTCTCTTTAATCTCGTTATGCACCTTTTCAAAAATAACCTTCTGAGATAATTATTATATTTTGCAATCTGTTCAATTCATGGTCAGGGATTTTTATTCGACTCTTGGTTTATTTATATTCGTTTCTTAGAAAATAATATTTCATAAATTATGCTTGTTTCTGACTATAGGACTTACTGTTATTTCAGAAATAACACTCTTTAACATTCACTTACTGAAATTCACGCTTATGCGTACTAGCTCGAGTGCTAATGAAATATTTGAACATATATGTACTTTGAAAAACCATAGCTTTCGACTTATGTTCAAGCTCACATTTTTAGAAAATTCCATATGTATACTGAGAGCGAAAATGGCATTTGTTTAGGAAGTTGGTGTACAACTGGTATACCACGTAGCCGTCAATGGTGTCTGTGGCAAGATTTCTAATAAAACTTTGGTGAAATGTTAAACATCACATATCAAATTAAAAGGAGACTTTAAATATTAACCCTTTGGTCATTTTAATTGAAATCTGTCCTTATTAAATACGATTGTGACAGTTTGCAAATTGTAATGTTACTCTTCAGGAGTTGGGTTTTATATAAAGTTTCTTATTTTCTAAACTTCACTTACTGTCTGAGAATAACAGTAGAAATCTTTCACTAATGCCAAGTCTTGGGTAACAGCAAATTGCAATCAACACTTACAAATTCTTGCTATATTACAACCATGATTCAGGATATCTAGTTTTAAGGTGTTAATAAACACGCTGCGTATTCTGTTTGAGAATCTTGCGATTTAACCATTATAGAATTCACAGTGAGGAGGAGTTCATGGGCTCTCTACAGAAAATTCAAGATAAACATTTTATTTGTCATGCAACATTTAAAACATTGCTTAATATTTATAATTTATTCAAATATCTTATTGTTAGAGTATAATATATTAAGAGTACAACCCTGAAGCTATTATTGAGAATATTATAATCTTTGAATATGTTTTTAAAAATGAATATTTTGTTTTTACAATGAAAATTGTCCTTTAGTTAATACTTGTATTTTTGAGAAAATAAAAAAAACTCCGAAAAAGTGTCACAATTAGTAGTAGTTTTGGGTGTAAGTCGTATTTGAGTTAAGGTGCTCGCCGACACGGACACACACACCTGTTACCAAAATTGTTGTTTTTGGATTAAATGGGCTTTAAAGTATCCATTTGAAGTGAAATATAGATATAGAATTTTGGGTGTAATACAATAATTCCTCTGCTTCTACTTTTAAACTACAGTGAGAGTAGGAGTCAAAATCTTTAGGTTTATTGTATGCTTAAAATACGATTCTTTTAGGTTTTTATTCATAGATCAGTGCACCATTCAGTATTTCTTATTTTTGTGAGATTATTCAAATACTTTTTTCACAAAAATGATATTCATAAAAACCATAAGCAATTTATTGTCTCCTTTTCAAGTTAATTTATAGTATTTTACATGTGCGCCGAAATTTTCAGGCATAAACGATTTCCTTTTATCACATAACACATTTTTTTACAAGCAAAAAGCTCTTTCAAAGGAAATGACGGAGCTATAAATCATTTAACAGATTTTATAAAGTTATAATAGAATTCATTCCAAATCATGTTTCAATAATTCAATTTTTGGTTGAAATACGATACGTTTTCTTGCTACTATTGATATACACATACATGCTAGAGAAAGAAATACGCGAAACTTTAAAATTCCGGATCCTAGTTATAAGTAATGAAATGCAATAAAAAATGGAACCTAATGGAGAAAGTTTTGTTTCGTAGTCAGCCGACACCTTCCCTAGGACTTACAAGCGAATGCCTAGGGGTCAGAAGCCTGTCGGGGAGCTAATGGCACAAAACCACAGATGGAGAACCTGGAATGAGTGATCGGTCCGTAGCGGGCATAAGCTTGAGGAAGCGGTTGATATACAATGTGATGATGTAGCAATTGGTGGAGTAAGTGGCGGGAGAAATCGGAATACCCGGAGAAAACCGCCCAGACGCCGTTTCGTCCACCACAAAGCCTAAATGAGAGGCAAGCGGTCTAATCACTCAGCCTGCCTCATAGGGTAAGTAGCAGTAAAATGTGTGTGTGTGTGTGTGTGTGTGTGTGTGTGTGTGTGTGTGTGTCTGTGTGAAATGAAATGGAGATTTATTTATGGACGCTCTTTAACTGCTGTGGTTCTCAGCGTCCCATTCTACTCTGGGTGTGAAAGACCGCTTAATTTTGCTCATAGGTGTCTTTATCAAACTTGGTTCTTTTACGTGCGGTGAATGTACGACACGGGACCAACAATGCAAAGGATTTTTACGCCCGAAAAAATCATTTGACCTTCGCAGGGTTTGAACCCGCGACCTTGGATATATGAAGATAGCATGGTAACCATTAAATCACGGAGGTCTACATCTTCATTACATGTGTGTGTGAATATATATATACACACACACACACATATATACAGGGTTGGTTTTCTGTTATAAATTTGTCCCATTCATAAGAATGACATGCTTGTCGTTTAGAGGGACATTCTTGTTGCGACCGGGTGTTAAGCAATTATCGTGTTTAACAGAAAAGTAACGTCAATTTGGTAGGTGAGGGAGCAAGTTTCCAGTTCCATTGTGCATTAGCGAAGTCGACAACGTCCAAGTTTCTGTGTTGTAAAGGAGTGTGAGCTAATGACTCTCCTATACACCTCATTTTCTTTTCAAGAAGCAATTCCAAAGCACATTGCGGGCTTCCTGCCTACAGCGCTTTACGAGCTACAACTTCTTGCAAGTTAATGGAGTCTGCCGCATCGTGTAACATTCGCTACGGGCCAGTGCAGCTTCAACAACCTCCGCTTCCGCGTCCCTGTGTCAATCACACCTCAACAAACAAACAAAAATCTGACGCACATAATTCATATATCTTTCTTTACCTACCTTGTTTTTGTTTACAATCATAATCAAATGAGTTAGAGTTAACCTTTAGGATGAGACAAAATAACACCGAATAATTTTAATGAAATTCAAAGGTTTTATTCCGGTCTTTAAGTTACCTATATCCGTAAAGGTGTTGTTAACGAAATTAGCATTTTTGAAATGCCACCCAGCTGCTCACTACAAAACTTTTACAAGACTTTGGGAGTATTGGAATACTTTAACTTTTGTTAAATCTATTTTGGCTAATCTGCATTTACAAACCGTGATATCAATACATTTATGCAACGATAATTAAGTTGTGTGGTTGGTCAATTGACTCCAATAGCAAATATTTTTGTAGTAAAACATGAATTAATAAGATAAAATTTGTATTACAGCTTGTTGGGATTGAATTTTGCAAGCACATTAAATCCGCGTGGACATTTTCCCTAAATAAAAGTGATCTTGAGAAAACATTTAAAACACTTCTCTAATTTTGTATACAAGATCAACTTTGATCATTTACAAACTATAACCGAAAGTAAATTCAAAGAGAGTGCTTCTGCGTGGTCAGTAGTTTGGCGTTTCACACAGAGGTCCGGATTCGATTCCTGGCTGTGGCAGGAATTTTTTCCTAACTGGAATCATTACCGATAAGAATCATTCCCACAGGGTCTACATGAATGCATGCTCGCGTTGTTAGAATAACAAATGTATTCAGAGAGTTCAAGTTATTTATAACAGATCTCTCAGAATGGCTTCAAGAGCTCCTTGTTGGCCGCGCCGTGGCCAAGTGGTTAGACTCTGACCTAGGCGGCTCGGGTTCATCCCAAGCGACCGTATGCGAGATGTTTGGTGGACAAAGCGGATTTTCTCCGGGTTCTCCGGTTTCACCCGCCATCGTATTATACCGGTGTTTCAGCTTTATTCCATGTATCATCAGTGTCATCACTTGGTAGTAAAAGTGGGCGTTAAACACTAAAAAGAGCTCCTTAGTTCGTAAGGAACCTTTTTCTGCAACAATCACTACTGTTACACAGTACATCAGATATGTATCTAAATCCTTTCACTGCAATCTAGCTAACCTCCCAGACGTACAGTCAAAGGCATTAAAATAAACCCGGCACTATAATTGGCTGAAAATGTGAACGTTTGACGGGGATGAGCCTTTCCACGACCTTCATTGGTGCTATTCAGGTTCAACATACCATACGAGTAAGAAAATCCAAACCGATTGGGCAATCCACCCCTTCACCCCTTAAGCTGCGATCGTCGCTCCCCTTGAACAGGTTGATTTGTATAAGTAATATGTTAATTTAGTCTATCAAGTGCACATGTTACCTTGGCATTAGAACTTCAATATGTAGTGCAGAGAAAAGATTAACCTCATTTCGTTACACCCGCTGAGAGAGGTGGCTTACTGTTCCTCCAGAAAGTTTCAGGATTACCCGTACGTAACTCAGATTTCGTTTGTTACGTACTGTTACGCAAGTTACGTACTGAACCTTTATTAATTATAATTTCACTAAATTAACGTGTTGTGAAGTAGGTCAAAACATTTTTAAACGGCTTGCTTCTGCAAATACTGGTCATTTTCACTAATGTAAGCAAATACTCTTGTTGGTCAAGTTTTCATTAGCGATATACAAATATTTGAGACAAGTCAAAACAGTGTTAATAATGCAAAGATGTGTTTTAAAATGATTTAAATAGATTTACACTAAAAACAAATGAAGAATTTCAGCGAGCTGACTTCTCACCCGGAGGTCCCGGTTTTGATTCCCGGCTAGAGCGGGGCATTGTTATTTAACCAGAATTATTCCCTATCCTCCACAGAGTCTGGAAATATGTATGAGAGAGTGAATGTGTGCGTTTACAGAAAATACAATGATTAAAACCCAACGTAAAGAACCTACAGATAACTATTTGTTTCTAATGCAAAGCCCCTGATATGACCTTAGATGTTAAAGTTAATAAATGATATTCATGTTCAAAATGCCGAAGTTGATAACGAAGTTGACTGCCGAGTTTTTTCATATAAACCTGGCATTTTAGGAAAAACATTAGTGCAACAAAGATCATTGCCATCAGATCTTTAACCGACTTTTCGTTTTCAGTTATGTTATCCACAGTCACACACACACTGACCGTTTTCAAAAAAAAATGTTCTTTATTCAGCTGTCCTCGAAACGTTTATTTCCGATGAAATAACAATAACGAATCTTTGGATGGAATAAAATATTTCTCTACGTACTATGTACATTGTGTGTGTGTGTTTTTTTTTGGTAGTGTTTAACGCCCGCTTTAACTACTTATGGCACCGCAGGCGGTGACACTGATGATACATGAATGAAGATGGAGCACCAGTGGAATGCGATGGCGGGGGAAACCGGAGAACCCGGAGAAAACCCGCCCCAGCGCCGCTTTGTCCACCACAAATCTCACATGCGGTCGCTTGGGATCGAACCCGGGCCGTTTAGGTGAGAGGCGAGTGGTCTAACCACTCAGCCACGGCGCGGCCGTACGTTGTGTGTATATATGTTAGGGAAGGTAATAATCATTGTGATTAGATGTCATATTTTGAACTTTTTAAGTGTTGGGCTGAAATGATGGTCAAATGATCTAAAGTCAGTCATAATAAATAAACTATGTATATAATAGTCATGTTGCCCATTACCTTAAAACTACCATACTCCTAAAAGAACATAAGTTCTGGTAAAGTATATTGTAAAAACTGTAGGTAAATGCGCCCTTTCAAACGGGGAGGTAGTAAATTGGGCCCGAGGACATTCACAATGCCAGATCCAATGTTCAGTGCAAATCCGTATTGGCAATTTCAACTCTAATAACTCTCTGTGCGCATATATGGCAAGTGTTAAACATTCCGTTTCGTGTAAAAACTTGCTCGTCCTCCACAATATGGTTGCAGGAAATCTTGGTCGATCAATGCACTTATGAAAAATCTGATGTGTTACACTCGCTTGACTTTCTCTAGCTGCTCTACAAACTTCTGTCGAAAGATTATTCTTCTTTCTACACAATGCTAAATGAGATAAACGTTAGCAGAATGTTCTTATTATTTAGTTCCTTATAAGTAGATGGAGACTAAAGGAAAGCGCTATGCTAAAGTTTTAAGCTATCGTTATGCGATTGTCAATGCAAATCGCTTCTTCGCTTGACCAGGAGTAGAACAAAAGAAAAACGGGCACATCCTATCTGAGAAAAGAACAGGCACTTTACAGCTGAAACCAATTACATGGAATATCTCGGAAACGGTTAATGCCACAACAGAAACGTAAAGTTCATAAATTAGGAATTTTGACGAGATCTACAGTTTATGTGTAGTAAGTTTTCGTCTCTCTCTTATGGTTTAGCAGTGACAGAAAATTCGGCAAAATTCATCCAGAATAAAGAGGTCTTCAGAGACTATTCCCAGAAAATTCAAGATATACGTTTTATTTGGAACATAAATATCTTTAATATACGAGATTTTAATCGAAATCGTTAAGAGTAGTTTTTGAGAAAATCAAAATTTTTGAAACTTTCCATGTAAGGTGTAGTTTCTAATCGGGGGATCCATGAAAGATACCAAACCTAAAAACCAAGTTTGGTATTTAACGTCTTTTCTTTTTGAGCTATGCTCTCCACAGAAATACGGCAGGCAGACAGACAGACAGACACGCACGGACCTTTTTTCTAAAAATGCTTTTTTCGGACTCGGTGGACCGCCAAATATATATTTTCTGGTGAGATCTTGACATCTGTATCCGCCATGTACACTATACATACGGGCTAGAGAAAGTAAAAAAAAAAACTGCACAAACTGTAGTCGCCTAGATCATATGATTGAACTCTGCTGAGATAATGTGGCTGTAATTGCTGTTCACTCATAATTCTAGTAACCAAAGACTAATTTGTATGCATGGCATGTGCTATTGCTCTTGTGCTGATGGAACAATTTATATGCCCTGATTGCTAAAATGCCTACCTTGTCTTGAATGAATCACAAAGTCAAGTGCTCAATAATATGCGATGGAATGCCTTATTAGTCAGCAAAAAACAACAACTTTAGGTTAATTACGATACAATGTTAATAAAAAGGCACACAAACAATATTACAAAACTCGAAATCTTCTAATTAAAAACAAGACGAGTTCCATTCACATGACTTTCTCTACCTGTTCTGCAGTAAACTATTCTTTAAAAAGTCGGAAACGTAGAGTAAGATTGAAATATTCAATACCATAGCCGGAATTTGAACCACGGATCTCCTGGTTCCGTCCAGTTGTTCTAACTACTGATCTACCACGGAAACATGATGACACGGCATTAAATTCCAAAATCAATTCGCACGTTTCTCACAAGGAGATCTCAAATTATTCACCTCCAATGACGAATTACAATATCGTTAAAGTACTTTAAGTCCGGGTTTTTAGTTTAACTATTAGGTCAATTACAGTCAATTATTTCTTCTGCGCTACAGAGTATTAGTGTGGAAGAAACAATTAACAATTTTCGTAAAAAAACTCATTTTTCTATCTACTTCATGGTAATTGAAATAAACATTAATAGTAATGATCTTATTGCTTTTATCCCTGTAGGTAGGAAAGCAATAAGGAATACACAAGACTAAAACGATAGTCAAATATTTAAAAATCCGATCCCTAAAGGACGACATTGAAATTCATCTCTGTTTGCACGGTTTCAGGATTTAAAAAAGAAAGGAAAAGAAATTAAAATAAATGATGACCCATTTCAGAAAGATTTTTAGTATTGGAAAATTAAACAAAAACAACAATATATGAGAATGGTTAACTCCACACACCAGAAAAAATGTATCTAACAAATGGTATGTTCTAACGACATCTGTTTTTGTATAAGTTTTTGCCTTTCTTTCTCTCTTATTGTTTTCCATAATGTAAATCTCATCCGAAGTGGAGAGGGCTTCAAAGGATATTTCCATAAAATTCAAAAATTTAATTTGTTAAAATTTCTTAAACATAAGGTGCTTTAAGCAGAACCATTAGAAATATCTATGAGAAAATCAGAACTTTCGAAACATTTTCCATATAAAGGATAATTTGAATTGAAGAGATTTTCCTGAAAATGTTCGAGCCGCATCCTTGAAACATTCTGACCTGAAGTATCAAATTTGGTATTTAATGACCATTTCGTTTTTTATTTGTGCTGTTCATTGACACACAGACACACATATTTTTCTAAAACTCTTGTGTGTTCCATGCTTTCTCTACATGTTCTGCAAACTGCACGTTCTTCTATCGACTTCTTGCTAATCTATATAAACATTAGCATAAATATTTATATTACTCCATTCCTTGAGAGTAGAATGGAAATAACGTATACAGCAAGCTAAAGGGATAGTCAAATCCTTTAGAAGTTTCGCTATTCGATGACATAGAAATGCGCTCTCTTTGCATGGCCAAGAATAAAACAGAAGAGAAAATTTCTTCCGTTTGGGAAAAGCGTTGAATTGAACAAATTGAAACAGTAACAAGGAATAACTCGGAAATTGGTAACTACGCAAAAACTGTGTGCTTTAACGAGATCTAAATGTTTTGTTTAGTAAGACGTTCTTTGTCTCTAATTGTTTACCAATTATGGTTAATGCGCTGTCCAATGCACTGCCTGTTGGAGAGGCATAGTCCAAAGGTAATCTTGAATCACTTCTAATTCTCGTCTCTTCTATTTAGAGATTTGAGCAAAATATTCGTGGATATTTAAATGGTAATTGAGATTAATGAAAAACAGAAGTATTTAACAATTTGATGTTAAGCATATTTTAAGTTATTACAGCATCTATAACCAAGTATGGGGTTAAGAAAATTTTATGGATACTTTACAATTTATTTAATGGCATCCAGATAAAAGTTATTAAAGGCTTACAAATGAGCTTTATCCAATACATAGAAATAGTTCGATATTTGCTTAACCAAGGTCTCTTAGAGAAAAAGTGTGCAATAAAATATGTAACAATTTATAAATGGCTCTTCTGGTTATAAACTCTTTGCACAATAAAGGATTTGCTAAATAAGCAGGGGAAGTAAAAGAGAATATAAACGAAATTTGAGAAAAAATTGGATGTTTTGGATTCACATGATTTTCTCTATCTGTTCTGCAAACAAACTATTTTACTAAAGATTATTCTTCTAACTATATCATGCTAAACGAGATAAAGATTATCAGAATTGGTCCTAATTATGTCTTATAAACAGAAGGGAAATAATAAGGGGATATACCAAGCTAAAGCGATACTCAAATGTTTTAAAAGCCCATCGATATGTGAACAACTAAAGTTCAATTCGCTTTGCATTTCCACAAAAACAACCGAGAGGTGATCCCGTATGAGAAGTTGTGCAGTTTAAAATTGAAAATAGCAAGAAGAATTATCTAGAAATGCTCAACTCTGCAAACAAAAATGTATATGATGAAAATTGTGTGATTTAACATGGCCTACATTTTTGTGCAGTAAGTTTTTGAGTATCTCTTACGGTTTACCAAAATATATTCGTTCAGAAAGAATAAGGCTTCAGAAGCTATTTCCTGAAAATTCAAGATACACATTTTATCATGTAAATAGATTTAATATACGGCATTTTAACCAAAATCTAGAGCCATTTTTGAGAAGAACACAATTTTCAAAAATTGTTCCTGTAAAGGGTAGTTTGGGTGAGGGAATGTTCTCGAAAATCTTCATAGCGGATCCTAAGAAAATATTTAACTTTTTTTTGACAGTGTTTAACGCCCGCTTTTACTACAAATGGCACCATGTGGTACATGGAATGAAGACGGAGCACCGGTGGAATGCGATGGTGGGGACAGCCGGAGAAAACCCGCCCCTGCGTCACTTTGTCCACCACAAGTCTCACATACGGTCGCTTGGGTTCGAGGTGAGAGGCGAATGATCTGACCACTTGGCCACGGCGCGGCCCTATATTAAACCTAAATATCAAGTTTGGTATTTAGGGTTTCCTAATTTTTGAGCTATGCTGTTCACACACCTACACATCTAAAAATCGGATGATCTATTCACATGATTTTCTCTAAGTCTCTGTGACAACTTATTCTTAAAAAACATATTCTTCTATTTACTTCATGCTAATTGGGATAAACATTGGCAGAAATTGTTGGTCTTATTGCTCATTACTTTTAAATAGAAAGAAAATAAGGGCATACACTAGGCTAAAGCGATAGTCAAATATTTTAAAAGTTGGTTACTATGGGATTGAAATTCGATTCTTCACATTTCCAGGAGTTCACAAATTCCTATGTGAAATAAGTTTTAAGTGCTATAAAACTTATACCAATAACAAGGAATATCTCAAAAAATGGTCAACTCTACGAGAAAAAATGTATAAGAACTGTAAGATCTACAGTTTTATGTGTAGCTAGTTTTTGTCTATCTTTTACGGTTTACCAGTTGTACAAAATTCAGAAAAATTCATCCAGGATGAAGAGGTCTTCAAAGGCTACACCCAGAAACTTCGATTATCATTTTGTTTGTCATAATAACATTTTTAATATACTATATTTTAATCAAAATCGTTAGATCTATTTTCATTTTTATTTTTTCTATATAAAGGGCTTTATGTGAAGGCTTTCAGATGGAGGGATTTTGCTTGAAATGTCCGTGTAGTATCCTTGGGATTTAAATACCATGTTGCCATGGTAACTCAGCGGAAGAGCAACGGGAGATCCCTGGTTCAAATCACGGCTTTGGCATTGAGTTTTTCAGTCTGACTCTACCTAGCCAACTCCTGTCCTACACACGGCTTGTGTGAAAAAACAATTATTCCAAAGTCTAGATTCCCAGAAAGGGGATCAGTCCAATGATTAGTATGACGGTGAAGAAGAAATAAATGAAGTGATTAAAGGTATAATAGGAAAATCGCAAATTAAATTACCTAAACCAACATTCGACCAGGGATTGAGAATAACTTCGAAAAAATCTTGGGTCGTCTCGGTGGTTTAAACCCGGGACCTCACAAATGCGTGGATCATCATTAAGGTGAATAATTTCAAATATATTTAATAAAGGATGGAACATGAAATTGCAATAACATTTATTTCTTCAAAATATTAATCATGTTTTCCGAGTTGGTGTTTACCTGAAGCACCAAAATGTGTTTTTTATTATTTTTGTTTTCTAATTTATGTTCTTCTGACACAGATAAACGCAGTACTTATTATACGCGCCCACTTCTTGAAAATTCTTTGTATTCAATTTTTAGACAAAAGAATAAGTTAGTCGCGTTTGTGGAAAGCACATTTACTTTCCTAGCTTTCATTGTAGATATGATAAAGTGCGTAGTGCACTTTGTACCATTCTTTGGGCCATTAAACACTGAGATGTACTTCCTTCTTAGATAATGGTGTACCACTATATTTTAGTTCGAAAAAAACACTGCAAGAAAAGCACTAAAAGCAATCCAATTTCAATTGTCCATTGAAATGTGATATTTTTGTTCTTTACGATAGTGTACTGTATAAAGCCGGATATGCTTAAGCATAAAACTATGGAGATTAGCAATAATAACAATCGCTTTCTCTGGATTTCAAGAATTTAGTATCACAGAAGCATGAGTATATTATTTTGTTCATATTTTCAGTAAATGTAGGCACAGTGCTTGGTAATAGTATTTTAAAGTTTAGTTTTATTACGAATTTAATTTCTTTCATATGAAAGGGATTAATGGCCCTTCTAACCCGACTAGGCTCCGATTCCTGTCATGGAAGCTAATACCAACGAAAGTGGCGTTTCGTATACGATGGGATGCATAGCTTCATTGCGTTTACTTCCTCTATCACATACATAAGTCGTCACTATAAACTGTAAGTACAGTTAATAATTCATCTTTTATTTGACTTATAGGATCTTGGTGTTAAAGCTTAATGGTCTCTTTATCATCCAATAATAATGCTCTTATATAATGTGTTATGCAATCTGCATCATTGTGATCAGTCAAGCAATGTAGACTAGATTTTCGTACTGAAGAATACTAGTTTCTCATATTTATTTGGCCTTCAGTGCTAGTGAGTTTTAACGCATGACATTATTATTCAGCGAGCCCCTTGTCTCAATGGGGAGGTGTGGAATTGAACCTTGAACTTAATAAATTGCCCACTTCGTAAACAGTTGATGTACTGGACGGTGCAGAACTTTTTACGAGGGTATTTTCTTTTGTTTTTGTGTGCTTTCTAAATTTATTCTGTGTAGTTAAGTTTTCACTTATTGCTGCAAATAATATGAACAATGATTATAATTATTCTAATGGGCAATTTGTGCCATTAAGGCCCTCTACCACTACTTGCAATTATTTGAGTTACCTATCAGCATAAATGATGTGAATTTACGAGACGAAAGCGAATGCTGCAAGTGTAAATATTGGAAAGGTACGTTACAAGCACCACTTCAATAAAGTGACCTCGCAACTGTTGACATCCATCCCTTCTACTCGTCGTTCGCTAGTTCTCTGCAACAGTCAATGCTGCCTAGTATTGACTTCAGGTGCGGACAAACGACTGGCGGTAAAAGCCGAATAAATCTGAAGACCCTATTAGTTTGTACACATTACAGGGTTTTGAAACGACGCCTAAGTTGCCAATGCGGTTACTCAGATCCTGTGTGGTATGACAATATAGTTTTTAACACCAATAGACATACATCAACAAAACGCTTCATGGTGAGCATGGATTAGGTAGTTAATAGGAACAAAGAAACGTGTCCGGCCCCACAAACGGAGGTAACGCAGATAGATTTCGGAAGCAACGGGTCGCATACTTTAGCAGTGTTAGATTATTTTCAACATGCCTTACAAAACCACGCTAACGAAGTATACCTTTAGTTATTTGTTTATTCTTCGAACATAAAACTTCATCATAACACACAATGAATGAAAGGAATTAACTGGGAAAAAAGTTGGGACACATATGCAGCCAAAACTATTCTTTATAGGCAATTTAGCGTAGTGATAATGAGGATAGAGCTAAGAAAGTGATAAAAACAATCAAGTTAAAGGTACTAATCAGAATGCTACCAAAGGATTGTAAATAAAATTAAAATAAATCACCTTTTACTATTATTATACCGTCTTTAATTCGCAATATTAAATTAATATTTGTACATTTAACTAGAAAATTTTGTTTATACAGTAGTAAGTGAGAGTTTGTCATTAGAATAATTACAAAGTTTTGAAAGAACTCGTGGTTAAACCGAAATACGTATGCTTTTTATTCAAGAACAACCTTGAAACTGTCCGAATCATAAGTATTCTTTTTAGTAGGTAGCTGCCCTTTACTCCTTTACCTGAAAGCTGGGACTGTTTTGCTGATATCGAACAAGGGAACACCCGTTTCTTTTTATGACACAAATGATTCCCAGAACACCTCTTATGTGTGGGTATGCTCAAAATTATATAATTTTAAAAATATCTAAAGGAGTTCTGAAGCTGCGACATCAAATTGGAATAGTTAAAGTGTAAACTATAAGATTGTTATGTTTATTCGATGCACTTTGGATCCAACCTACCTGTATATGCATATACACATATGTACAAAGCCACACACACACACACATATATATATATATATATATACACTCACACACAAATTGAGAAAGCACGAGTTCTGAAATAGGGTTTTCTAAGAAATAGGATTTTGAATCTGATACCCATAATGGGTATACTCTCTTAAATATACATCGATATCAAAGGATATTATAATAGGTACTCTTTAATCAACAAATAACATTAATTAGGATATATACCTCTTTTACAGACCCATTTAATGAATTCTCTTGGTAGAAAATACGAATTTTGGGTCTTATGTATATTAGATCATGTTTTTGTATCAGTTGAGCAATTTGCCACTAAGCGTGTCAAAATAGTAGTTTTCTTTTATTCGCCATTATCGGTTAGACTTATAAAATGAAAAAAGAAATACAATCTGAAGCCGTCCTGCCGACGCATATGCTATAAACGTTCTCGGGCATCAAGTCAGGTGAATTTTGCATGGTTGGAGAGATGCTCGCTCCCATGGTTACTCTGATGTGGAGCCCGATAAGGTCTGGCAGTAAAAGTGGAAATGATAAAAATGTTCTATTTAACAGGGGCGTGATAAGTTTAAAGATGTGTAAATGCTAGTGGTTCCTCCCGTTACCGCTGTTATAGCGCTCCTGCCTCTATCGCAAGGGATCTGGGTTTGATTCCCGGTATGGGCGTGGTGATTTTTTTCCCTGTTGAATGGTGTGTGTTCTTTCATCATCACCTTTCGCGGAAGGAAAAAGACGACACCACCGCGGTTTCATCCTTGCCTAAATCCGAAGTCGGCTTGTGTTCCGTTCCGGCCATTAGCCGACCTTCGGATTGATAACTTACATAGTGAAATATTAGTGAAACGCATATAAAGATATTCAACCAAGAATATGTTCATTAATCATTGCCTAAAAACAGACATCTGCTGAGGATTAATTAGGTACTTATAATGCATTTGCAACGAACAACTATAAAAGGGGCTCTTGGTTTGCCATTTTAATACATCAATTTTGCTTTAGAATAAAGTAGTTAAGATGTACAGCTTCCTTCTTCATTTGTAAATTAGAGATGTGGTACTTGGCACTAAGTGTTAAACGTTGCTGCCTTCTAGTTATTTCCCTCCTTTTTCTTTCTAACTCCTACTCCGGTTGAGAAGTACAATTTAGCCAACTTTACTGAATTAAGCAATGGCGAAGTGAGGAAGGCAATCATTCACATTCACTGCTTGATATTGCATCTTTGCTGTAAATCTTTGAATAACATTTTGTAGTGAATCATTTTATCATCGATATTTACAAAACAGGGAAAGGCGAATATTCTGAGCAGTCTTCCTAAATTTGTTTATTGTAGGTCTTAACCAAGTCTAAAATAAGGGAATGCCGCTTGGGTTATTCTTTACAATTGGAGACTGTGCGTAAAGAAATATAACTAATTCTCATATCACTAAAACTGAGAAAAACAGAGTTTTAACCAAAGAAAGAAACATTATTTGACACGGTGTTTGTTTTACTAGAGGTAGGTTAAATCATTCACTTGACAATTATGACTAATGTAGAGTATAAAGTAATTTAATTTATCATTATTACACTTATGAAAGAAAACATAAAAATAACATTAGTATTCCTTGTTCTGAATGAAGAACTTGAGACCATATATTATTTAATTTTATATCACAAAAACACCTTTGCACATTAAATTTACATTTTTTACATTAGTACGAGTAAGAAGTGGATTATAAAAGAGCTTCGCTTGAAATCTATGGACTTATTTGATTATTTCGGACACTCAATCAAAATCAGGTAAATAAAAAAGTTATTCTTCTTCATGAACATAATTAACTTCACCAGACACACATGGCAGATTTCTGTAATATTCAAGAAAACTTGAAAGAAAATAATTGAGCATCGTTGGGTTTTAAGGAGATATAGTCCTTGAATTGTCATACAATTTATTTATATCAAACGTTTTGATGTTAGACCAAATATAAAGTATTAGTATTTGTGCCAAACAAGGCATAACAGCACTAATCCGAAACTTTTGTAGTTTTCGAGGTAATGTCGGTTTAATTGAACTTGTATGCATTTTGTGAAAGTTGAAAGATAATTGCAAATGAAAATATGAAACAACTGAAGCTATCGAAATCAAAGGAAAGGTTAAAAATCGAGAAAATCGTAGCATCATTCACAGAGAAGCGCGTTGTATTTTCTCATTCCCTTTACTTTTATTCTGTTCTGAAACAATATCAGTAACAATAACCCCCTTGGGGACACAGTTATTTCACTAGCTGATTTGATTCATTTAAACGATGCCTAAGGGATCAGTTTGCTTGATTGCAGCTCACCTAAAATAATTTTTACAACCAATGTACATATAAACAAGCTAGCGATAGAAATTGTGTACTCACCAATCCAAAATGTGAGAGACCCCCGATGTGGGGCAGATGACCAGGCTCATCCGCTATGGAGCAGTCTGCCCTAACAGAGAGCAACAATCAGCTGCAAGTTCTACTTTCAAATATCCTTATTTATTATTTTATTAATTTTGGTCCATAACAAGTTTACTAAAACACACAGAATTACATAAATATGTGAAAACCTATAGGACACCTTTAAGATAATAAAGTGTATAAATAAACTACATCGTATGAGAATATAATTAATTATTATTACCAAGCAACAGATTATTTATAAAAGTCATCATAGTCTTAATTGAAGAAGATATTATTTTGTCTTTATCATCGTTTTCACAAATCAAGAATGCAACAGATGATATATAATATTATGCATTTTCAAGAAATATGTGCAAGTGGCAGCATAACCGGCGTATTGTTTCAGTTTCGTTAGGTTCTTTAAGTATCATCTGCATATAATTATATTATTCAATGCTTTATTTTATTTATTTAATTATTTATTTATTGACACTTAGCCTGTAGGCTGAACCATAAACCCACACAATTAATGCCAGGGCCAGAAATCACTCATACCGGTGCTCTACAACTGAGCTGCCGTGATAAGCAGACACAGGAACTTCTAACCATTACTGCTTGAACGAAATGAAATGGAGTTGATCTGTCTAAGCAATGACATCGTAAGTAAAAAACCACATCACCATCTCTCGTACAGTCTGTCTCCATTTGCAGACGACGCTCACAAGTTCGTGTTCACCTAACCCTAAGCGACTCAGATTTTGAATTACATACTTAATTTAGGACGGCGCCGTTTTTGAATAGTTAGACCGTTCGCCTCCTATCTAGGTGGCGCGGTTCGACACCATGTAGGATTTGTGGTCGACGAAGCGGCGTTAGGGCAGGTTTTCTCCAGATCCTTCGGTTTCTCCCACTACTCATTCCACCAATCGCTCCATCAACTTTCGTACAACGTGTCTATGCCAACAACCCTCTTCTCCAATACAGATAGTAATTCTTTGTTTTGTAATTATCGGTTGTGTAGAGAACTGTACTTTTAATTAAGGTAGATACCTATTTGTAGTTTAGTATCCTTTCGAAAGGTGTACTCCAGAAAATTAAATTCACTATGGTGATTAATTTTTTCCTTGGATTAGTTTTACTGTTTATTCTATACTCAGTTTTCTTGATGAGCTAATTTTATATTTGGGTTTTGAAACTGTTTTCATCTACTTATTTTTCTCCGAGTAATTTTGTATTATCTTCCTCTTGAATACACTTTTATTTGTATAACAGTATAAATATATTGTATATATTATTTCGTTTTTCTTCATATTAACTACTAAACCAACATTTTTAGATTTTTCTCTCAATTTACATGCCATATATTTCGAATCCTTATGTAGGGGAAGAACTACTGGTGTTTAAGAATAATGTAAATATGTTCTTTCAAGAGAAAGTCCATTCCCTCACATTTTGTTTTCACTTCTTCAAATATTCACTTAAATATATATTAAACAACAAGTATATAGAGTTGTCTCTACCCTTGATACATTACAAAGGCTTCAAACATACTGTTGTGAATGTTAATGTGTAGAGATGAACGTTTGGATAGTGATTTAAATGTATTTGGCAATGTATCTTCTGGAACATTCAGAGTGTACAATATCATGTAAATCATATCCTTACCATTTCCTACCAAACATTATTTTTCCTTATGTTGATATTGCACTTTATTTCTGGAGCGGTTAGGAAGGAATCATATATAGTGTTATAAAGGAAACCCTATTAGAAAGATAGCCAGGTCAAACCCGATCTTTCAGGTAGGAGCGAATGACATCGGACCACACATGTAAACAACATTTAACGCCGGATGACATGGATGGTAACGCTCACTCAAATCTCATCTTTGTAACATCTGTAAGTTTGGCATTCTGATGTCTTAGTGTCGATAATTCAGGAACCTAATGCTTTAGCGTTGTAAAATTTTAACTTTGTTACATAAATTCTTAAACATTTTTATTGTACCATATACGATTCTTCATTTTATTGACAAAGTCTTCAACTTGAAGCCCAGATACTTAAAGGACATTTCTAGAAATGATTTAGTGATTATAAATGCCCACTGGTTAGTTTAAAAATGTCCCACAGAATAACATGATGCTAATTATCATAGTCCCCAAATGTGCTAACCTCAAAAGGAGGGCTACCATTTCCGCTCAGCAATATGATATTATCATCATAATATGTTATTTGTTATGTTAACCTTGTGATGAGCCTCTTTTCGTCCTTCAACTCTTCAACATTTGTTCATTTAACAATGACTCGTGATCCCTGGATACCTTTGAAGTCCTCACCAGTACTCCGGGGCTCTCATTACCACCGACAGATTGGAACCTGACAGTGTTTAGTCACAGTATTCATCACAGCAATGAGAACGCGCCTACCAAAAATGATCCGTCTGAGTTGGTCGTTAGTAGTCTGAAATAGTTGTTATATATTACGGTTTTAGATTCGTGATACATTTTTTCTCCATACATGAGACAGTTGAAAACAGTTCATGATGAGAGCGCTGCTTACTTATCTTATATCGTTTACAGTATGGCTAGCTTCTTATAGGTACTGGTAAAGTTTTAAGGGGACACCATGGTGAATTACTAACTACTGCTGCTTTAAACCTAGGATGATCAATATTTTACCAGAAGCATCTGCTTGTCAGTAGCACACCACATATTTTCTATTTTGAGTATTATTCAGTTTTAATTGTATGAATAGTTTGACGAGTTATTTTATCGTTTTGTATAAAATTCCCCTGATGCCACAGCTCACAGATTTTTAAGCGATATTTTTCCTGTGGATTTCCTCAACCTGAGAAGTAACAACTTGCAGTTGAAATTACTGTCAAAACTATGTTAGGAACCAAATATATTTTAATGTGAAAGTATTTATATATCCAGGTAGACAGAACATTTTGTAATATTATAAGCAATTACCACTCTTTGGAGTGATGCACAAGAAAATTCAACATAGCTATTTATATTATAAGTTTTCGAAAAATATTATTACACACACTTTTATTGCAATTACTACAAATTATTGCATTCAGAACTTTAAATAGACCCAATTATAGAAAAATAAGAACGCACGATAGTGGAGGCGAGGAATTTAAATAGCCATTGGATAGCATAAAATGACCACTAGCATGTTTAAAAATGGCGAACAGCTCAATTCATTTGCTAAAAAAACAAACTTTCAAAATTTTTGTAAAAAAAATAGAGCATTTTCACCTTTAAAATGTTCTATAAATACTTCAATTAAGTTATGTTACTTTAGATTCAAGTGCATGTAGTGGCTATATTTTAGTTGTTTCAAACATTTACTACTCTCTCTGGTCCTTTTATATTTTCTGTTAATTGAAGACATAGGACTTTGAAAGAATAAATATTTTACAGACATAAACTAATAAACAGAGAATTCAAAAGCAAGCAGATTTTTAAAGCTTCTGTTTGTTTATAATAAATCAGGGAGAGTTTCTTTCTACAGAGAGCTGTGCCCTTCAAAATATGTAAATTTGCAACACCTAACTTATGTTATTCCGAATAAGCGTTACATTTATGATGCAAGTTTATGATAAAAAACAGATCCAAACATTTTAATGGATAGAGAACATCGACCTTTTTCAATAATTCTGAACGTGCACATGATTGCAGGCAATTAAGGAAATAAAACCCAAGATGAGAATCAATATGTTTTTCCTTCATCTTACAACTCTTACCAAGTTTGTATGGATACTTGCCAAGAATGGAGCTCATCTTATTGTTGTCATTCTAAATGAGGATCTTGTTTTTGGTGTAGAATAAACAGTATTCTATATCTGAGACTTGAGGGCGAAATTGTTTCTTTTTTTGTGTACTTGAGTTCAATCGCTACCATGTGGTTACTAAATAAATCGCATCATCTCATGCACTGCAGCCGGTTTCATATAAACGATTAACTATATAGTTTTTAATCATCCATCTCGAAATTTCCATACTGCCTTGTAGAACATGGAGAAAAATAAAGCGTAAAATGAAAGTAAAACAGGCGGTTTTGATCTTGGGATGCACGAAAACATTTAGAGCGTACCACAAAACTCAAGGGTAAACGAAGTAAACAAAGATAATGCGGAATAAGAAGATGGAATACTAAATTGGTTAGATCCACAAATGCAGAGCGGCAGCAGCTCAAAAACCTTTTCCTTATCCTTTGTTAAAAATTAAATTTGCCTATTTCTTCAATCAAATTGGTCTACAATTTCTTTTTACACAAGTTTATTTTATAAAGCCACGTGGATTCCAGAAAACTTGGAAACCATAAGAGAATACTAGAGACCAATAGAGAATACCTTACAAGCGTACAACCATAATTTTATCAATGATTTAAAATAAATACACAATCTTGTAAGAAATATTGCACATCTGTTCATGTGTAAGGGAAATAAACATTTAAAATTTAATGCGCATAATAATTCAAATATATATATATATATATATATATATATATATATATATATATATATATATTTGAATTATTATGCATATGTATATAAATATATAAGCTAATATATTATATACTCATTTTAAGGAAGGATTTACACCTTTATTGCATGTTATCTACATCTGTGGAAAATACATAGATATACCTAAACATACATAATTTTAAAATAATATACGTTTCTAAAAACACGAACAGAATGTTACCAATGTCTGCCTTTCTATCCTGTAAAATTTAAAGTTTCTACAACTGAACGTATCATCACAATCATATACAACTAATTGCAGAAGAAAAACTTAAATCCTGCCGATGCTTTTGGGTTTCTATTGTGATTCTTCTTTACTTAATGTTGGCAGAATCCCTACACCTATCCGATTGTGTTAGTCCCTTGTTATTAGGAACAAAATGAACAGCGAAAGAGGTGAGGAAACAAAAACATTTTCCGAGTGACTGAAAGACTTTTGCTAGACTTGCTAAATGTGTCCCTATCATATTGCTTTTTCTTTGTCTTCAAAAGTCTGGCTAACCAGTTAAAAAAGTCAGTTTGGGATTCAGAAGCGAAGAAAAGGTAGGTGTTAAGACTATCTTAAATGCAACTGTCTTGTAAGTATTACCCGTTTTATTGTATGTAATATTAAAGGAAGAAAGGGTATGAACAAAAAGAAAAACGAAAATGATTGCCCTGATGAGTAAGGTTATACGGCTGGAAGAGCTGCGGAAGATTAATAAAACACATAGAGCTAAAATATAAACACACAGTGTAATGCAAAACCCTCTATTGTTAA
The DNA here is from genome assembly GCA_030762935.1 of Hymenopus coronatus. Classification (NCBI taxonomy): domain Eukaryota; kingdom Metazoa; phylum Arthropoda; class Insecta; order Mantodea; family Hymenopodidae; genus Hymenopus; species Hymenopus coronatus. The sequence continues at coordinate 85,156,326 of CM060881.1, read as the reverse complement.
ATAGCAACGTAAAACACAACGTTCCATCAAACATTTGAACAGTGAATGAATAACATCTATCGTTCAACCCTCTGCACCCTTCCAATCTGGTGCAGTTAGACCAGTTGAATGGGAGGGTTAATTGGACGGTCATTAGGCGATGTCGTCTCAGTCATTTTTCTTCTGGTCGTAGTTTCAGGATGATGTCTTTTGTTGGCGGCTGTATAGGAGCCTATCTCAACCCTTTCAGTGGTGTTCAGAATATGGATATAGTAGGCATTCCTTGATCTACCGTTTCGAGAAGTCCTCTCTCAGTTGTAGTTAGTGTATCGATGTTTTTATTTTCCAAAAATGGACGTGAATTCAGTGTGCTGGCCAGATTGATATTTTGACGGCCATCATTGAGAACTATTTTGGAGGTGAAACTATTCTTCTGCTGTCTTATATAAAATAATAATTATGGAACTGCTGTAACATCTTGGAATTTGTGGTACTCAAGATTGGTGGTTCTACGCGCTTTTTGTCATGCTTTCAAGATTCCAGAGCACACCAACTAACTTATAAAGTATAGGGCATTTATGTATGCCACCTTATTGACATTTATTTAAATGGCAGTGATTTCTGATCTATTGTCGCTTCGTATCCATCCAAGTAGAAAGTAGTAGTAGAAAAGATGAGGAAATCAGGTATGTTTTTTTTTTTATATTTCTAATAGTAACCATTTAGGTACGACTGTCAGTCCTGTTTCGATTGAATAGAAATATCGATTTCTAGATCTATTTTTTGCGCGTTTTTTCATGTTGTAACACTAAAAGGGTTAGCCATAAGTCCCGTGAACGCAAGTATCTTATCTTTCTATGTAAATATAACACAGAAAAAAAAACTGATATGTTCCATTCCAATTATTTTCTCCGCATCAAATGATGCTTAAAAAAAGCGTATTATTCTATCTACTTTGCTAATAATCGAGATAAACATCAGAATAAATGCCCTTATTACCTAATTCCTTGAAAGTAGAAGGGAATTTTGTGAGTAGATAGTTAAATCTTTTAAATGCTGGTTGCTCTGTGATTAAAATTAGCACTCTTTGCACGGCCATGAGCTGAAAAGTTCCCGTTAACTGTTTTAAAACTGAAACCAATAAGGAATATTTCCGAAATATTTAACTCCACAAAAATTTTATATCTATGACATAAATTGTGTGTTTAACGAGGTCTACATTTCTTTGTATAGTAACACTCTTTTACGTTTTACGAGTTATGAAAAGTTATTCAAAATGAAGAAGACTTCAGAGCCTACTCCCAGAAAATTAAAAGATATACAGTTTGTCATATAATATCTTTAATATACGGCATTTTAATCAAAATCACTAGTCATTTTTCCCATGCAACGCATAGTTTGGAGTAAGGGATTTTCTTAAAAATCTTCGGGTCGCACCCTTGGAAGATGCTGAACCTAAATAACAAGTTTGGTATTTTGTCAACTTATCGTTTTTGAGTTAACGTTTTCACAGACACATGGACACACATATTCACACATAGAGGACCTTTTTCTAAATATTACTTTTGTGATACAGGAGACCCTAACGCGTTTTTCCAGTGAAATTTTGCTATAGAATTTTTGGTGGAATGCAATACCTTCTGTATTGTTGTGTCTACTATATACTAAGTAGAAAAATTAAGTCATGTTACTTATGGAACCGTTATCACCCACAACTTGCTGTATGTTATACAGCTGCTGCTGATTGGGAGCATGGACAAACCAGATATCATGGATTAAAATATATGATGGAGGTTAGCCACTGATATATTTGCAACGAGTTTCAAGTTGTTTTATGATGAATAATCAACTGTATCAGAAACTAAACTAGAGGAATTTATGCTTGCATCCAAATAAATTTGCTAACTTCTAAAGTATTAAGAGCTTTAATGTTGCTTCTGTTTAAAAATAATAAGAGAAACTGGCAATGAATCACTATTTACGGAGAATCCCTTGCAATCACTGCTAAATGGGGAACGAGCCTAGCGCTAACTGTAAAAATTGCAAGGAGTAGAGCCAGTAGCAAAGCTGCAATAGTCGTAGTAATAGCTACATTATTTAAAACGTCGAGTGTGCTCCAAGTTTTCGTTTTAAAAAACTAGAATACAGTTTTAATTTTTAAATGCTTGTACTTGTCTGAAAAGAAATGGGGCATCTATGGTCAGAAAATATGGAAGCAATCTACTGATGAACTCGTTCCGCCAAGTGAGAAATGGTTTCCTGCTTTAGTGACATTAAGTATAGGAAAAACGACATAAAAAGGAACGAAATGCAATCTAAATGATCTTGCACTAGAAAGAAAAGAAGATGGTCCGTGTTCTAAAGAAAGAACTCTGGCGTTTGTAGATAATATTAAAATCAATGGCAAAAATACTTTATTCTAAAAGAACCATTTGCAGCAAATGTTCTGCATAGCCTGACGAAATAATCCTCATCACTTGGTATAAATCACAAAGCGGCCATCAATGCAGCCATATTAGTCTTACTAAGAAAATATTCTTAGTTGGCTCGCTGCCCATGGAGTTCAGATAATTAATATGCAGACTCTGAGTGCTCTAGATTCCATTTGCAGCATTGGAATAGCCTCATTCGGCTTTATTTGCATTAGATTTAGCTGCGGGAGGGGATAGGAAAGTAAGTTTGCGTCACCCATAATTCAATTCCAATGAGGGCATCCACAAAGTTAGCACTTTTTTCTTCTCAAGTCAGTTACGTGTGCCATGCTCAAATTTAGCAAGCTCTAGCGAACATGAATGTTTACATAAGCACGTACTACATTTTGAGAGGAAGCAGAAAGCTAATTTCAGCTACCTGAGTAAAGCTGAAATTGTAACGTAATTACGGCAAATTAAATGGCAAATTTACACAAAAAAATGACGCTTTGATTTTTTTTTTGAGCAGGTTTATTAAGTGGAGTTTCCTCTTTAATTCGATTTACAGGCCGTTTTAAAACAGCACCGAATCAAGATGTAGACCTTCTTGCTTTCATACAAAATACAGTATACATAATCGCGAATAAAGTTACCTTATGATCAGCGTGGATTAGGTCAGGAACAAAGCCGCGCATCAGACCCCGCTACCGGAATTAACACCGGTAGCTTGGGAAGCTCTAAATTGCATACTTTAGCAGTGGTTTCGTAAACTTACCGAATGCTGCACAATTGTTAGGCTATATTAAGGGATTCCTTGACTTACGTCTCCGTGCTTAAAAACCAACTTTGGTTATTTGTTTATTCTTCTAACATAGTTCATAATAGACATTGAATGAAAGGAGGCTTCTAGGCATTCGCTTGTAAGTCCTAGGGAAGAGTCAGTCCTAAAACACGGGGAGGGTAAACCGACTACGAATCGAAACAAATGACAGGAATGACTAGGGAAATAAATTGGGATACATATGATGTTAACACTATCTTTAAGAGGCAATTTAACATTAGTGTCCTTAAATATTACCAAAGGTTGTCGAAGAAGTTAAAAAAACTGAATCCCTTTTGCAGTGAAACATGAAGTTTATTTTACTGGATTTAACTCCTAATAGTAAATGAAACGTTTGTCTATTTGATAGAAAGTTTTTGTTGTTATTTACAGTAAGCTGTTAGAATTTACTTAACAATAGTTACAACATTATTGGGATGATTACAGAATGATTAGGATAATAAGTACCCGATACTCGTAGTTAAGCAAAATCCTATGTTTTGCATTCAAGGCCAACCTCGAAACTTTCGAGTCATTAGTAACCTTTTGAGTAACTGCAACTTTATCCCTTGCTAGCCAGGAGAAGCCTATTTGTTCTAATGACACGTGCTTGCCAACCATCTGCGATAGAAGAATGATGACAGTTTGGTGTAGTTTCAAAACTTCTATATAAAAATCATTGTAGGCACACTGGTTTATTTTAAATTTCGTTTTAAAATGCTACTACATCTGGAATTTTTTTACTCTGAAATCTACTCCATTTCATAGACAATAATCCGATGCGTTCATACGCATGACTTGTTCTATCTATTTCACTCTTTTGTAACAAAAAGGGTTTATACTGGCCTTCGTAGGGTTCAAATAAGCTTAGCTTTGTGAGTATTCCATAACCATATATGGTTAAATGATACGAAAGAAAAATTTTAAGAAGGGAAACTTTATCAAGACCATCCTGCAAACAAACCATTCTTACAAAAGATTATTCCTTTATCTACATACTGCTGATCAAGGAAAACACTATCGGAAATTATCTAATTAATTATTTCTTATAAGTAGAACGAAAATAAGGTATTTTATTAGGCTAAAGTGACATTTAAATCTTTTTAAAAACTGTCGTTATGTGATTGACATTGAAATTCGGCTCTTTTTCCATTGCAGGAGTAAATCAAAAGACAAGATATGAAACGGATGAGGATTTCCTGTTGGTAAAATATTTCAAGTATTTTAAAATTGAAACCACTAACTAGGAGTATCTCTCAAAAACAGATTTCAAAACTCTAATTGTGACAAATTGTATTTTTAACAAGATCTACTTTTCTGCCTATCTTTTATGGTTTACTAGTTTTGCAAAATTCAGAATGAAAAGGATTTCAATGGCTATTCCCCATAAATTCAGAATATACATTTTATTAACCATGTAAACATCTTCAACAAAGAGTGTATTTTACTCAATATCATTAGAGCTATTTTTTTAAAAAATCGAAAATTTCTAAAAATGTTACCTGCAAGGGTAATTATTCTGAAAATCTTCGTATCGTATTCTTGCAAGATACTAAACTGTTTGGTATTTAACAGATTTTCTTTTTTAAGTTAATCTGTCCCACACACACACACACACAAATACATACATACACACACACCAATACAAACGCGGTCGTTTTTCTATTTTTTTATTCCTAAAATCCGTATTTTCGGTGAAATTTGGTATCGAATTTATGGGTGAAATACGAAAACTTTTCTACCTACAATGAGCATTGTACATACGTGCCAGAGTAAGTAAAGAAGGTAACTCCTGAACACTTTAGAGTAGTGCCGTCTTTTAGGGGAAGTTCTGTTCTATAAATTGGTACTGCCGTAAAGTAGTCCTTGCGCTCGAGTCATGATGTATAAATCTTTCTTTGAAAAGTTATGCGAGTTTGTTTTCTTCATTTTTGCGTTGAACAATGGCAGCTCCTAGCACATATGACAGTAATGCAATCTTAAAGGATCAGGTCAAATTCTATGCACGTCAAGGTACATGTAGCTTTAATCCTAATTAATATAATTTTTTTGTTATATTGATGATACAAATCCAATTAAAAAATAAAGAGCTGTATACCAAGTTCAAATAAAACACTGTTTGAAGAAAGGCAAATACAAATTAAACGATTATGCTTTTTCTAAGAATTTGTTTAGAGCATTGTTTTAGAGAAAATATGTTAATTTAACTTTGGAATGTAACATGCATTGAGCGCCATGTAAAGAAATAACGGTGCATTTGGGATGTTTGCCATGTCATTTGAGTTAATTAAGCTTGTATAGAAGTACCCTTACAGGAATCGATTGTTCTCGACAAGACTTGCATTGATTACTACGAAATTACTTGCATTTTTATCCATTCAAATCGGGTACAGGAAATGGATAAATTTGATCGCCTTGTTTAGTACAGTGCGCTACAGTTGCTGACATCATAAAGCTGTTGAACTTTTGTTTGAGTATCGTACATAAGAACAGCCTCGACTTCACGCGCAAGTTACGTAATGGGTCCGGTTGTTTATTAGGGGGGTGAGGAACAGGTGCAATATACCACTGGCAGAGATTTAATTAAATCTGTCACTTTCATGTGAGCCATATACTCACCAAGGAGTGTTGCAGGTGTGTGTGAGAGTGAGGTAGCGGGCTCCGAGCTGGTACAGCATCCTCAATACACCCAGACTTGTGCCTATCGCGTGACCACCTTCCACACCTATCAGGCTTGCCAACAAACCTGACTCGTGGGCACGCTCGATACCTGCACAGAGAAAATGTTGGTATGTTATTAATGGCTGAAGCAACATTCTAATTACGTAAAGTTACTCTTACTTTACCTGTCGATTAGGTACCAGAGGTATTGTAGTTCTCTCAAAGCATCTAAATATGGGCATCCAATATATATGATTAATTATGAACACTATTTCAAATTAACCTTCAGATTGCAATTTTTCATTAAAATCTTATTCAGGAATAGTCTTATCTACAAGTAATAAATTATAGCCAGGAAGAGTTAACAAAATACATTATATTTTAACCTTTTACCGCAACGAGTTAATTTGCCTTAAAGGTCTAATTTGAACCATCTTTTGAAAATATAATATTTTATAAATATATATATATATATATACATACATACATTTTATTTAACTATGCCTTTTGAAAATATAATATTTTATAAATATATATACACTTTATTTAACTGTGTACCAAACTGAAAATTTAAATTATTGCTCTCGTGTTACATCAAAGAGCTTAAAATTTGGGGAAATTAGTAATTTTAGGATTTTGACATGTTAGTTCAATGAACACACTAATCTTAAATATACCGGATTTATGGATTTTGAGCACCCTGTTATATGAGAGCAATATTTCATATTGGTTTGAAAATATAATACAAAGTATACTTGGAAATTATACTTTTTAGTTTATACTGCACCCAGATGAAACATAAATAGCTATTACTCTTATAATAGGGTACTGAAAATTGGGGAAATGTTGTATATTTAAGATTATAATTTCATTGTATTGATGATAAAATATTAGTAGTTCCTTCAAATATTTAGTTGATCTGTTATAAAATGCAGCAATATTTACAATTTTCACATCAGATACAACTTAAAATAAAATGTGTATATTTATAGGATTATATATTTTCCAAAGTTGGACCAAATTAGCTCCATGTGGTGAAAGTATCAATAATATACATTGCTAATATTTCTTGGATATAATGTATCACATAAAATAGTCCTGCATAACAGTTTAATGCAATATTGCAATCTGAAGGTTAATATAACAAAGAGTTTAGAATTAATGCCACTGATGTATATTAAAGTTTTAGTATCTTTTATCCTAAGGTCACATCGGACGAGGAAATGGGTGAAATTATGCTTAAATGGGGTCCACAAGTCTATATTAAATATGCACAGTTTTGGTACATTCAGCTCCTAGATCAGATATAGTCAAATACTCAATGGAGGGTTGTAACATATGTGTGAGTCATCAAAGTGTAGGTCATCAACATCAACGTTGAGTTCTTACATGCTACAAAAGGCATAGATATATTTTTTATAAAGTTTTTTTCATTATAGCCATACCTAGTTAAAATCTGACGTGTTCCATTCACATGAGTTTCTCCACATCTCTATCTACCTCATACTAATCAAGATAAATATTAGGGAAAATGTTTTCTGGTAAGCAGAAAGGAAATAAGGGAATACACTAGGCAAAAACGGCATTTAAAGATGTTTGCCATGTAGATAAAATGCGTTTGTATTCAATGCCCGGAGTTCACAAATCCCTCGTGTATGTGAAAAGTTTCAAGGATTTTAAAACTGAAACAAATAGCAAGCAATATCTCAAAAACAGTCAGCTCTACGAAATAGAGATATGACAAATGGTGTATTTTAACGAGAACTACGTTTTTTGTGTGGTAAGTTTTTGTCTATCTCTTACGGTTTACTAGTTATGCAAAATCCAGCAACATTTATCCAGAATAAAGAGGTCTTCAGAGGCTATTCCCAGAAAATTCAAGATATACATTTTATTTACCGTGTAGATGTCTTTAATATATGGTGTTTTAATCAAAATCGTTACAGCTATTTTTGAGAAAATCAAAATTTTTCCATGTTAAGGCTAGTTTGGGATAGGGAGAGTTTGCTCAAAATCTTCGCGTCGTATCCTTGGAATATATTAAACTTACATACCAAGTTTGGTATTTTACAGACTTTTCGTTTTTGAGTTAACGTGCTCACACACGGACACACTCGGACATTTTTTCTAAAAAAATTTGAATACAGGGGGCTCTAAAACGTCTATTACCGATGAAATCTCGGTATAGAATTTTTATTGGAATGCAATACCTTCTCTACACCTATGTAAATAGTACCAGTAGAGAAAGTAAAAATATTAAATAATATATATATGCTATTTTGAATTAACAGAGTTCTCATAATCATCCACCACAATTATACTCATAATACAGGTTAGTATATGAAGATGCATTTTAATTACATATAAAGATATATATTTTATTAAATAGTATATTATTCTTTGATTTAGTTCTTCCTGCAAAGCACAATTAAATCAGGTGTAGTCACATTTAACTTCAATTGAGTTTGATGATATTAATAATACAAATAATAAACTTAAAGAAATATAATTCGTAAAACAATGTGATTTAACACCTACAATAAATTTGTAAAGTTACCCCCGTGCAGTTAAAGAAAATGCAACTGAACTTCGGTTCGCTGTTCAGTTTTCCTAGTGGCAAACGCAAACGGGAGCGTAGCAATTAAAGCCGATACACTAGAACTACGTGTTGATGATGCCTGACTAAACAATATGCGTAAGAGTTAGCTTTATAACAAAGCGATTGCATTGTAAGTTGGACATGTGCCAACAATTAATTGAATCTGAACTGCAATAATTTTTAACGCTGCACGTTGATGTGGTTGTGTTATTTCCGCCAAGCTGGCACCTCTAATACACCTCTCCGTTGCAGAGAGGGAGGGAAGAATAGTAAATTCTACCGCCTCACGACCTACGTATTCCTGATTTTTTCGCCAGACTAAAAAAAAAAAATGCATAAAATTTGAAATTTGATGTTTCAAAGCAAAAGTTTTCACATAATCATTAATTTCTTGTATGTAATACAAAGAGTAACTTAGTATTAATTGCAGTTAAACATTTAAGTTTCTATGTGTTCAACACTGAGCCTAGCTGATTTTCTGCAAATGTGAAGATGTGAAAAACTACAACTTAATGCCGACAGGGAAAGTGTAGTGTTGCAGGACTTTAAAGAAGTGCGTTTTTATACACTTACAACAATAGTTTAAGGCTGAAACTTCAGAATCTTGCTCTTAAAATGTCAATGCACAAACATCTCCCCTCAAAACTGGTTTTGAAAATGTTAAACCCCAATAAGGCATTCGGTCCCCTTAAAGTTATCCGACGTTTGACTTTTAGGATAGTGGAACTCAGAGAAAAAAAAAAGCAAAAAATAAATAAATATATGTATGTAGTCAACTCACGTAAACCAAGATTCTAACTCGGGATCTCTTGAATGAGAGGTGGACAGAGTTGGGCTCAATATTATCGTCAATTTCTATTTTACATCTTAGGGAACTTTCACTTCGGATTATCACACGTCTGAAACTATCAAGCTGTAACCCCAGATCATTTCATCCAAAAGATAATCTCGAGATTAAGTTAACCTTTTGAAGTAAAGCGTCTGAATTGATCGTTTGCAAATACCATTAAAGGGTATTGCCTAGTTGTTTCAATATCTTCTGCTGCTTGTTTACGACTTTGTGTATGTATATTACATACAGCGAAATAATTAACGTTATAATGTTAGGCTGGCTGGCAGTAGCTCAATCGGTAAAGCACTCACCTATTGTGCGAGGGATCCGAGGTTCAATTTCCGAGCCCAGAGTATTGCCTACCTATCCCAAAGTCAAGAAGTGTGGATGTGTGTGATACAATGATTGAAATTAAGTATTTTAACGACCACACGAAGTAACACCATTGCCCACATGCAATGTGCTCCATAGGAAAATACCGCCGATAGCAGTTAAAGGCAGGATATATAATGCAACAAAAACAACCAATAAAATAAAGTATAATACTGACTAAATGACCTGTGACTCTTGTATCATCCTTTTAATTTCTCCACTACGTATAAAAATGGGAAATATTGCATCCATATGTCATTTATAATTCAATATCGAGATTTCACCGGAAATGCGTGTTTAGAGGAACTCAAGAAAAAACATGTTTTAGAACACGGTACTTCTACATGTTTAGAACATGTGTGTGTGTGTGTATGTGTGTGAACAATATAACGCAAAAACCTTAAATGGGTTAGGTATACCAATCTTAGTATATTAAATCAATATCTTTCAAGACAGTAACGTGAAGATTTACAAGTACACCCTTCACTTCAAACTGCCTTTTCATGAAAGTTTTTGACAATTTTTGATTTTGCAAAAAAGGCTAAATATTTTTATAAAATACCACAAGTTCAAGATACGGTAAAAGCAAACAAAGTGTGCATCCTGTAAGTTCAGAAATAGTTTTTGAATTCTTATTTAGAAGGACTTTTGCAATACTAATAAATCGTAAAAGACAGACAAAATCGTATTTACATAAAACATTGTTGAACCAAAAATGACTAATGAAAATTGCCGGGAAACTGCTGGATAATAATTAGAATCTTTATAGTGAATCCGTTACCCCTTATTACTGTAATTCCACAAAGTCCGGAGTAAACCAAATATGGCTTAAAATCCTCTAATATGTATGCAAAAGGATGTGAAACATCAGCGGAACTTCCAATCCCTCAACTGCTCTCCCTAACAATCTTCTTAGTTCTGGAAATACTTCAAATACTCTTTGGTGGTAGAAGAACCTTCGGTCTGAATCGATAAGTATTATTCTTTAGATAATTATAGTTAAATGTTAAATGTTACACATTTGTTACTTTCTCTATACGTACTATATACATAATGTATAGAGAGGGTATTGCACTGTACCCAAAATTTTGATACCGGGATTTCACCGGAAATATATGTTTTGAGACCCTCTGAATCCAAAAAAAGCATTTTTAGAAACATGTCCGTGTCTGTCTGTCTGTGTGTCTTTGGGCAGAATAACTCAAAAACGAAACGACCGTTAAAAACCAAACTTGGTATTTAAGTTTGGCATCTTCCAAGGATGCGACACGAAAATGTTCAAGAAAATCCCCCACCCCAAAGTACCCTTTACGTGGAACTTTTTTTCTAAAATTTTGATTTTCTAAAAAATGGCTCTAACGATTTTGATTAAAATCCCGTATATTACTGACATTTATATACCAAATAAAATGTACATCTTGAATTTTCTGGGAATAGCCTCTGAAGACCTCTTTATTCTGGATGAATTTTGCCGAATTTTGCTTAACTGCTAAACGGTAAGAGATAGACTAAATCTTACTACACAGAAAACGTAGAGCACGTTAAAACACACAATTTATCTTATACAATTTTTTTTCGTGGAGTTGATCGTTTTTTAGTTAGTCATTGTTTTTGATTTCACCTTTCAAAAACTTATATTTTCTCATACAGGAATTTGTCAACTCCTGTCCATGCAAACAAAGGAACTTCCGTCACATAGCAACCAGCCTTTGACTATCACTTTAACCTATGGTACTCCCTTATTTCGCTTCTACTTAAAAGGAAGCAAGTAATAAGACTATTTCTGATTTTTTTTTCTTGATTAGCATGAAGTAAATAGAAGCATAAGCTTTTTAACAATAATTTCTTGAAGAGATATAGAGAAAGTCATGTGAATGGAACACATTAGTTTTTTTTTTGTTTTTTTTTTTTTTTTGTCTTTGGTCCCATTTCTTAAATAACAGCTACATCACTTTCGCATTGTGCACAAACAATTAAATATACAACGAGCTGTACATTCAACCACACATTCATACTTGTCGACTATGCGAAGGACAGGAAATGGTTCTGCTTAAAGAAAAAGTTTCTAATGAAGCCGAGAATAGAATACATGAGGCCTAGTATGATTTTTATGTTGTAGAGCCTGTTTTATATTGCAGTGTTTTTTTTATCAACATCACTCGCTTTCTAGCTTCTATTTTAAATTTAATCTACAAATAATCAAATTATATATCACATGAACGGAAGAAAACCTACGTTATCCTCAATAGGTAATATTTATCATATTTATCTAATAGATTTAGAATAGTCTATGATTTTATCTAAACACCTGCGTGAACTTTCAGAGAGTTATGGATGTAGTAACGAGAGCTTCTTTTCGCCCATCTTGCACGTAATGAATCAATCGATCAACCCTATTTTTCTAAGAGAAGCGCTTTTACTGCTACATATTTCCACTACTTCTTCCAGATCATTTTAGTTTGTTTTTTTCTCTACGACCACTTTCTTTTAACTTTTATTGCTTACGTGGGAAAAATTAATGCAAACGTTTGCCTTTGCTTTTCGAGCACCATACTCTGTTTTGCATCTTGAAAAGTCCACAGGAAGTACAGAGAAGTTGTTATAATAATAGAGCCCTGCAGACCTCACAGAAATTTCCTCAAGAGATACATGCAGATAAAAAACTTATGTGTTTACATTTACGTGACTTTCTCTATTTGGCGACAAAATATTCTTGGAACAACTTATTGTTCTATTTTATGCTAATAAAGATAAACGATAGCAGAAATAGTTTTATTACATAATTTTCTTACAGGTTCAAGAGTAATAAGGAATACACTAGGCTATAGTCAAAAGTTTTTAATAGCAGGTCGCTATGTGAAGATCTTGAAATTCGTTAAGTTTGCGTGACTAGTGTAAATATTGGAAATTTAACCAAAAGCAAGGAATATCGGATATATGCTTTGTGTTTGACATAAATTCTGGATTTTAACGAGATTTAGTTTTTGTGTAGTTTGATTTGCTCTATCTCTCAATTTACCAGTCATGCAAAAATCATTCAGAATGAAGAGGTCTTCAGAGACTATTCCCAGAAAAATCAAGATGAACGTTTTAAGTTCCATGTAAATATTCTTATTTGGCATTTTAATAAACATCGTTAAATTTTTTTGAGAAAATCTAAAATTTCGAAAAAAATCATCATGTAAGGGAAGCTTGGGATGGTGAGGGCCTTCCTGAAAATGTTTATACTACATCCTTGAAAGATTCTTAAGTAAAATATCGGTTTGATACTAATCCGGCTTTTCGTTTTGGAGTTCTGTTCATAGACACAAACTCAAAGGAATCTTTTCCTTTCACATTTTATTTGTGGGTCTTCAAAACGTGAATTTCCGTTGACATCTCATTCCAATGTCTTCCCTGCCTATTTCGTATGGGATACTAAAAATTACAAACTTATATTTCTTAAAAATATATATTATATCACCGTAACATCCCATTCCTATTCATTTATACTTATAGGAATATGCTCAGATTATACATTACTGTATATTGTTCTTTTAAACAATAGGTTCAAGGGTGGGCGCCAATCATGTGCGAATGTGCCTCAGGAGGCTGTAAACGTTGCACCAAAATTAGGGCCCTTCTCTTCGAATGCGAGCTGTTATACAAACAAAACGGACGAAACTACATTTTGTGGTGCTCTTTAGGAATAACTATAAACTACTAGTGGCGTACTGTATCGAGTGCTACAATGGCTTCAGCTCGGAGAGAAGGCACGTTATTATACAAGTTTGACTGTGTATATTCTACTGGATTTTCCTCCTTACAAACTCTGAGTGTGCTACGAATCACGCAGCCATCCTGCCTTGGGCACTGGTTGCCTGCGGTGGTAAGGCACCGAAAGCTCTTGCCCTATCATTTTTAAATTGGGATTATCGCTTTACCTACTGTATGCGTGACAACGCTAAAAGAAGAAACGTGTACAATAGTGCTCAAATGAGCTCAGAGTGGATAGAATTTAAGGGGACCAAAATGCGATATTTTCAAATGCAATGCTTCTTAAGCAATTATGTTCATGTTTTTACATGCCTCTATTGTTATGTGCAACTAATTATAAATTTTGAGACTAATACAAGTACTTTTTGAGAAAAAAATAGTTACTATATCAATAAAAAGATCCTTGAGCTTCATTTCTCAATATTTGATAACAAATCTTTACATGGTAGAGTATCTGTCTCACATTCAACAGGTCGCGAGTTTGAATCTCGCTTAGGGCGAGTTATCCGAATAAGGTTTCTTTCGGGGTTTCCTGAGAAGACGAATGTCGAATAACTTTAAGCTCCATAGAACCCGCGATCAGTTGAGCATCATTTCACCAACTTCATTCATCATCCGATATGAGCAACCAGGTTACGGTCGTTAAGTTGGGGGAAAAAAAAATCTTATTAAAATACACAATTTGTATAATATTTTTTGTAGAGTTAACCGTTTTCAAGATATTAGGTTTTGGTATCAGTTTTAACCTTCGTGCTTAAACATTTCTCAAACTTTTAGCAAGCAAAGGGAACCAAATTTCAAATAGTGCATATAGCGGCCGGCTTTTAGAAGATTTCTCTATCGCTTTAGCCTAGTGTATTCCCTTGTTTCCGTTCTACTTACAAAGAAGAAGCAAGTAATACTAGTAATAGGACCAATTTAAGTAATGTTTTTCTTGATTAGCTTGATGTAGGTGAAAGAATAATGCTTGTGGGACAGCTAGAGAAAGACATAAGTAAAAACATTAAAATTTGTTATAATGTTACTGGGTATCGGACATAAGACTAGTTTGTATGTAAATGTGCTTTAGCAAACAGATCTTTTCTCTCGTTACCTTCACTTCCCGTATGACCTGGAACCCATCCTGAATATAGATGTTATACTAAATTATGGTCACCCTAATAGCAATGTATTACTATAGTATATTGGCAAATGTTTGCATGAGCCACTACGCTTAGACCCGCGCCATGGCCAAGTAGTTAAGACCACTCGCTTCTCACTTAGACGGTCCAGGTTCAATCCCAAGCGACCGCATGTGAGAATTGTGGCGGATAAAGCGGCTAAGGGACGGGTTTTCTCCGGGTTCTCCAGTTTCCCCCGCCATCGCATTCCACAGGTGTTCCAACTTCATTCCATGTATCACTAGTGTCATTGTCTGCGGTGCCACAAGTAGGAAAGCCGGGCGTTAAACACTATAAAAAAATCTGAGGTGTTCCATTCACATGACTTTCTCTACATCTCTGCAACAAATTATTGTTAAAGCTTATGCTACTATTTACTTCATGCTAATCGAGAAAAAATTAGCAGGAATAATCGCATTGCTTGCTGCCTTGTTAGTAGACGGGAAATAAGAGAATACTATAGTTTAAAGTGATAGTAAAAAGCTGGTTGCTATGTGACTCAAGTTCCTTTGTTTGTACGGATAGGAGCTAACAAATTACCGTACGAGAAGAGTATAAGTTTTTCAAAGCTGAAAACAAAAACAAGGGTTATCTCAAAAACGATGAACTCCAAACTCAAACTCAAAAATGAGTATAACATAAATTGTGTTTTAACGTGCTCTACATTTTTGTGTGGTAAGTTTTTGTCAGTATGGTTTGGCAGTTATGCAAAATTTCTTAAAATTCATCCAGAATAAAGTAATCTTCAGAGACTATTCCCAGAAAATTCAAGATATACATTTTATTATGCGGTAAATATGTTAATATATGCTATTTCAGTCAACATCTTTAGAACCATTTTTGAGAAAATCAAAATTTTCGAAAACAGTTCCATGTAAAGAGTAGTTGGGGTGCGGGGATTTTCTTGAAAATTTTCGTGTCACATCTTTGGAAGATACCAAACTTAAGTACCTAGTTTGGTATTTAACGGTATTTTCGTTTGTGAGCTATGCTGTCCACAGTCACACAGACACGCACCGACCTTTTTCTAAAAATGCTTTTTTTTTGGGATTCAGAGGGACCCAAAAGATGTATTTCCGAGGAAATCTCGGTATCGAATTTTTGGGTGGAATGCATTACCTTCTCTATACACTATGTACATAGTAGTGTAAAGAAAGTAAAAACACCAGGCTTAGTTTATACGAATGTGCCGGTTTTCTCTTATATTCAGAAACAACATTCATTTGTGCTTGATACTTGTGTATTAAGTTAAGAGAAGCAGCGGTAAACAATAGAGGCCGGTTCGTTAATTGCAATAGGAACATCACAGAAGGTAATTTATTTATTTGTTAAATACTTTCAACCTTCAAGAAACCTAACGAGGCATTTTTGTCGCATGCGAGCGAATTATGGAAGCTCCATTCACTGCTCTGAAAAGGCGAGTCACTTGGGACTAACCTTGAGCTACCATTACCATTTGCATCTCCCTCGCGATAAAGAATTCAGATTGAGGCAGTAGTTTGCTCGCAAACGAAACAATAACTAGAATAAATTGACCAAAGCGCTGTAATGCAGGACTCGGCAATTTCAATTGCGCGGTATATTGCTCCAAGTCCAATTCCCGGAAAAATTGGCCTGGGATAATTGCTGTGTATTCCAGGTGAATTAAAATCCATTTCGCTCAATTACAGTTATGGCTTTCAAACAGTCAGGTATGCCATTGCCTTTAAACGGCCGTATAATCAATGAAAACATGCAAATATAACGACTTTTGCAGAGGCAATAACCAATGCTTAAGACACTGTAAGGCCGCGCCGTGGCCGAGTGGTTAGACCACTCGTCTCTCATCTAGACGGCCCGGGTTCGATCCCAAGTGACCGCATGTGAGATTCGTGGTGGACGAAGCGGCGCTGGGGCGGGTTTTCCGGTTTTCCCCGTCATCGCATTCAACCGGTGCTCCATCTTCATTCATGTATCATCAGTGTCACCGCCTGCTGTGCCGTTTGTAAACACTACCCAAAAAAAAAAAACACTGTAAGGCACTACTTCAACTGTAATTTTCTTTTAGCATTTTAGAGAGATCGTTTATCATGCCTTTAACTGTTTGTTCTATAGCGATGGTGTCTTTAGATGCTTTGGTACTCGAGACTGATGCCCTTAGTTGCATAGTCGCTTTTGAAAGTGAACTGCTATAGTGTACATTTTATAACTAACAATAAATATAGTGCCAGACAGATAAGTTTAGTGGAATGGTCCACTGCCTGTTTTATCCTTTTACTTTTTCTGCCAGTATTATGTGTACACCGCAAATACACATTTGAAGACTCTGAATCGAAAAAAAAGAAAAAATGAATGTTCAGAAAATGTCCATGTATGTCTGTGTGTGTGTGTGTGTGAGGGGAGGACAGCATAACTCAAAAAAATTATGTGTTCCATTCACATGACTTTCTCTACATCGCTGTAACAAATTGTTAAAAACCATATTCTTCTAACTACTTCATAATAATCGAAATAAACATTAGCAGAAATTTTCTTAATTACTTGCTTCTTTGTAAGTATAAAGAAAAAGGAATACACTAGGTTAAAACGATAGTCAAAACTTTTAAAAGCCGGTTGCCATGTGGACAAATCAGTTTCTATGCGGGCCCAGGAGTTTACAATTTACCGTGTGAGAAAAGTTTAAGTATTTTACATCTGAAACAAATAACAAGGAATACTCAGAAATGGTCAATTCAACGAAAAAAAACGTATAGGACATAAATTGTGTGTTTTAACATGATCTACATTTTTTGTGAAGTAAGTCTCTTATGGTTAAGCAAAATTCATTCAGAATAAATAGGTTTTAGAGGCTACTCCTAGAAAATTCAAGATACATTTTATTTGTCATATAAATTCCTTAATATACGGTATTTTAATGAAAATCATTAGAGCCCTTCTTGAGAAAATAAAAAATGTGTAGTTTGAGGTGGAGGAATTATTCTCATAATCTTTGTGTCGCATCCGTGGAAGATACTAAACTTAAATACCAAGTTTGGTATTTAACCTACTTTTCGTTTTTGAGTTATCGTGTTTACATACACAAGGACACACAGAGACCTTGTTTTGAAAGTACTTTTTTGCATACAGGGGGCCATAAAACGTGTATTTCCGGTGAAATATCGGTATAGAATTTTTTGGTGGAATCCAATACCTTTACTCTACACTATGTACATAGTACGTATAGAGAAAGTAAAAATCAAAACCAAACGTGGTATTCCAATTTATTTTCAACACGAAGATTTTCAGAAAATTCTCCGCAGCCCAAAATATCCTCTGTATGGAAGATTTTTCGAAATGCTAATGCTTGTTAAAATGGTTAACAAGACCTTGATTCAAATAACCATACAGTAAATATACTTACACGACAAATAAAATGTATATTCTGAATTTCTTGAAAATAGTCTCCGAGGTTCATTATTCTAAATTACTTTTTGCACACCTAATAAACCGATAGAGATAGAAAAAGAACGTAATACACCAAAAAGTATATCTCGTAAAAAGACAAAATTTATGTGATATACAGGATTTTTCATACCTGAGCTACTGCTTCTAAGTTGATTTTAAACTTTTCAATATTGAGATATTTGTCAAATAGAAAATCTTTATTTGCGTTTTACATTCTCAACTTCATGCATAGTATGTACATAGGAGAGAGAGTATTATAAGAGTTCAGTTTCTTCCGAAGATACAACTCAAAGGTTTTCAAGAAAATACCGTTATCCCAAATTACATTTTACACAGAAAATATTTTTAAAAGTTCGATTTCCCCCCAATAAATGGCTACGGTTTTGATTCAAATGTCATATATTAAGGGTATTTACATGAAAAACAAAATGTATCCCTTGATATTTCTGAGAATAGCTCCTGAAGCCCTCTTTATTCTGAATGATTGCCTAAATAGTAAACCGTAAGGCGTACTACCCAAAAAATGTAAGTCTCGTTAAAACACGTGTCTTTGTATGATAGACCTAACCATTTCAGAGATATTCCTTGATTTTCGTTTTAGACTTTTCTATATCTCTGTAACAAGTTATTGTTAAAATGCTTATTCTTCTATCTACTTTTATCATACTAGTCGAGATAAACAGTTGTCGGTATTACTTGGTCCCTTGTAAGTAAAAGAGGAAAAATCTTTTGTGTTCCATTCACATGTCTTCTAGCCATTCGGCAAATAAACCTTTTATTCAAAAGATCAATATGTTATCTGCATCACATGCTAATCAAGATGAACAGTAGCAGAGTTGGTCTTATTAGTTGTAAGTTGTAGGGAAATAAGAAAATGCACAGGCTAAAAATATAATCTCGTCCTTTAAAAGCCGGTCGCTATGTGAAACAATTGAAATTCCAATCTCTTTGCTTACCAGGAGTAAACAAACTAGAAACGAGAAGAAATGTGTCTTTCTGTTTCAGAAAACTTTTAGCGGCTAAAATTGAAATTAATAATCCGGAATATCTCGAAAACGGTTAACTCTACAAATATATATGTGTGTGTGTGTGTGTGCTTTAATGAGATCTACATTGTTGTCCACTAAGTTTTTGTGTATCTCTTTCGGTTTGTCAGTTATACAAAAGTCATTCAGAATGAAGAGATCTTCTGAGGCTATTCCCAGAAAATTAAAGATATACATTTCGTTTGTCATGGGGAATGTTAATCAAAGTCGTTAAAGCCATTCTGTGAGAAAATCAAAATTTTCAAAAAACGTTCTTGACAATCTTCATGTCATATCCTTGGAAGATACCAAGTTTCGTATTTAACAGTCGCTTCGCTTTTGAGCTATGCTGTCACAGACACACACAGGTACGGAAAAACACAGACATTTTTCTAAATACTTTTCTGGATTCAGGGGGTCTCAAAACATGTATTTCCGGTGAAATCAATGTATCGAATTTTTGGGTACAAATGTACATAGTACATGTAGAGAAAGTAAACAGAACGTTATCCAGTTAATTAATCGGATAACATTCTTTTTACCTAATTGAGATTCAAACACGGGACCTCCATAACGTGAGCGGTAACTCTATTCACACACCATAGAGATAGTCTTTAAATTGAATTATTTCATCGTTATTGTTGTGCGTAAAACTTCAAATTGCAACTTTTTCAAATAACAGGTATAGACCGTGTGGTGCAATATTCTTCAATGCTGCATTTAATTACTGCGTGGCCCACAGTAATTAACCAGAAGGGACCGTACTTTTCCCCGCGTATATTTTCAAGTTAACTGGCATAACTTTATGCCGTTAAATTTATTACTACGCAGGAGCGCTGATTTACATCTTGTGGAATCGGCTTGGGAAAGTCATAGCACCAGGCGAGAAGCCAATACATCAATCATCCGAGGCAAGAATAAGTGAGAGAGGTTTCAAAATTTGCTAGAAAGAATTAATGATTACATATTACAAGCACGCTGTTTTTATGGCTTATTCTGAAGAATCACCTTTTTTGTTTTTCCCAATTTCTATGTAGCTACGTTTGAATTTCAGTGAAAAATTATCTCTGTTGCTGGATACATAGCTAAAATATATATGCTAACATCCAAAATTTTCAGCATTAAGATTTAACAGGAATTACGAATTCCGAAATAAAATGTCCGTGTTATGAACGTGTTCTTAGAAAAAAAAATGATTTGGACACTTAAATAGAGGCGAATATGAATACCATGAACAAAATTACGTTATCGTTTTATTTTCTGAATATTAATTTTTAATTCCATTAATATTTATCCTCATATACTTAAGATATATGAAAATATTAAATCTTATAATGCTGGGATATTAATTGTTTTTTCAATTTTAGTAGGAAATGTTCCTTTATTAATAGAGTTCAATGAGAAAAAATGGAATCTGTGTAGTATGAAACAGTAGTATTGTTAAGCAAATCAATAATTTAAAATGCCCTTAAAATCAAATTTTTGGCAAATTTGATTATTTTGGGAGAGCAGGTCATTACATTTTTTTTTCAATAATCCAGAAATCTCTTCTCACGGAATTTTTATTTCTCTTAAATATAACGAATAACAAAGCCTTGAGCGAGGAAAAAACAAAGAGCTTATTAACGTACAGGTTTTGTCAATCTTTATTTAGGAATTTGCCTTTTCGGAAATATTCGTGCACCATACATTGAACTTTTGGAGTAGTGATTCGAAGCATTTTTCTGACAGCATGCTAATCGAGATAAACTTTAAGGGAAACAGTGTAAGAATTAAGTTCTTATTTGGTAGAATGAGTATAAGAGAATGTTCAAGGATAAAGTATTAGTCAAATATTTTAACAGCTGGTCAGTATGCGATGTTTTTGAATTTCGGTTCCGTTTGCATGACCGGGAGGAAAAAAGGTGAATACAATTTGAGTGAAATATAAGTATTCGAGAATTGAAATAAATAGCAAGAAATATTTTGGAAATAGTTAAATCCACAAAAACTGTATCTGACAAATTGTGAGCTTTAACGAAATAAATATTTTTGTGTTCTAAGATTTTATCTATCTGTTACGGTTTGCTTATCTAGATAAAAGGGAACTTCAGAGGCTACTCCAGAAAATTCAAGCTTACATTTCATTTGTCATGAAACTATCTAAAATGTATGATATTGAAATCAAAATCGTAAACGTCATTTTAAAAGAAAGACGTTTCAAATAAAGGGTAGTTAGATGTAGAGACATTTTCTTGTAAACCTTCGTGTTACATCCTTGGAATATTTGAAATTAAATACCAAGTTTAGAATCCAACCAACTATTCGTTTTTGAATTATACTATTCACAGACACACAGAAACACACACACATACACTGTCAGACACACACACACACACACACTTTCTTTTCTAAAGCGGTACTCAAAACATTTAGTAATGGTGAAATCTTGGTATGGAAATTTCAGGTGGATTACAATACTTCCCCTTCTTACTATATGTAGTAGAGAAGGTAAAACAATGATAGATCCCGAGAACGAATGTATCATTGTTTGGTATTTTACCGACTTTTCGGTTTTGAGTTATCATGTTCAAAGACACACGGACACACGGACCTTTTTCTGAAAATATTTTTTTTTGGATACAGGTGACCCTAAAACATATTTCCGGTGAAATCTCGGTATCGAATTTTTTGGTGGAGTGCAATACATTCTCTATACACTATGTACATAGTCCATATAGAGAAACTAAAAAATGACAAGCAGCGCGAGATTTGATCTAATTAGTGGAAGGAATGTCTTCTAACCTCTCGGCCACCGTAACATTGTTCCGAGAACTGTTTTCAACTCAGAAGTTAATCATTGCGCTGTCAGTCACTGGTCACTGTACAGTTCTTCGTGTACGTTACGAACACAGCTTTTACGAAGATAACCAAAGCTCTTCGATCGACATATGGAATCTGGGATGACTCATTTTTACTTTCTCAAGCCCCGTATGTACAATGTAAATAGGGATAGAGAAGTATTGTATTCCACCCAAAATTCGATGTCGGGATTTCACCGGAAATACAAGTTTTACGACCCCAGAATCCAAAAAAAATTTTTTTTAGAAACAGGTTCATTTGTGTGAGTGTGTGTGTGTATGTGTGGACAGCAAAGCTCAAAAACGAAAAAACGGTAAAATACCAAACTTGGTATTTAAGTTTGGCATCTTCCAAGGATGCGATAGGAACATTTTAAAGAAAATCCTCCCACCCCTAACTACCCTTTACATGGAAATATTTTCGAAAATTTTGTTTTCCTTAAAATGGCTCTACCACATATTAAAGCCATTTATATCACAAATAAAATGTATATCTTGAATTTTCTGGGAATAGCTTCTAAAAACCTGTTTATTCTAGATAAATTTTGCTTAATTTGTCATAACTAATAAATAGTAAGAGATAGACAAAAACTTAGCACACCAAAATATAGATCTTTTTAAAATACATAAGTTATGTCATATACATTTTCTTCGTGGAGCTTATTGTTTTCGAGGTATTCCTTTTTATTATTTTTAATTGTGGAGTACATATACTTTTCTCAGACGGAAGAGTCCGCTTTTCTTTTGTTCTACTCCTGGCCAAGCAAAGAAGCGATTTGCAATGAAAATCGCATAACGACAGCTTTTAAAACATTTTAGTATCACTTTAGCCTAGTGCATTACCTTAGTTCCTTTCTACTTATAAGGAACTAAGTAACACAATTCTCATGTTTATCTCGATTAGCTTGGTGTTGAAAGAAGAATTATCTTTTGTAAGAAGTTTGTTAGTAGAGTAGCTAGAGAAAGTCATGCGAGTGTAACACATCAGATTTTTTTTTGTTGAAGTATATTCCTCCAATGAAATTTCAGCGAAGTTTTCGGTGGAATACAAAACCTTCTCTATCTATTTCGTGCGTGGTGGAGAAAGTAAAAACTTATACTTGCATTGCCTTATAGAGGTACAGCAACATTACTGTGTCCGAATATGTGAACATTTCGAAGCGATAAGTCGTGTTATGTTACAGCATTTCCGCTCCATACAGTGAACGTGATATCTGATTGCCTTCAGAGTATATGGGATCTCATCATCATTAAGAATTATGATCATTGAAAGCAACGCAGCACGTCCCAATTTGATTGCTCGTCATTGGTTCCTTAGTGTGGAGTTTCTGCTCTAATCTCAGCGTGCCACGTTTATGGCACTGTACAGTTAGAGAAAACATTGTGACGTGTTACTTTCTCGTACCCTTCTCTTCCCAATATAATTTGTCTTAATAACCCTTCCCTATGCAATATCATTTGTCTTAATAAGTGCTCCACATTAGAAAGTGGTAAAAATAATTCTTTTGTCTGTTTCTACTACATTGGTAACTATGGAAAATGTATGGTTCACTGGGAATATGTGTTTTGAAGTCACCTAGATAAAAATAGTATTTTTATAAAAACTTATGAGTGTCCGTGTGTACGTGTGTGATTAGTGTATCTGTGAAGAGCATTACATAAAGCTACAAGTTTGTTAAATACCAAACTTGATATTTAATTCCCAATTAATTAAATTAATGTTTAAAATATTTTCATAAAAATGTAATGTTTATATTTAATTTCCTCGGAGTAACCTCTGAAGTCATCTTCATTCTGAATGACTTTTGAATAACTTGTTAACCGTAAGGTAAAGACCATGATCTTCACAAAAAATAGAACTCGTTAAAGCGCACATATATATTTACTTTTTCTAGCACGTATATAATAAGTAGAGAAAGTATTGCATTCCACCCATAAATTCGATAGTCAAATTTCTTTAGAAATACACGTTTTGTGGCACCTTAAGCCAAAAAAAAAACCGTTTTAGAAAAAGGGCAATGTGTGTGTATCCGTGTGTCTGAGACTCCGAGCAAAAAGTCCGTTAAATACAGCATTTGGTATTTAAGTTCAGCATCTTTTAAAGATGCAACACAAAGATTTAAAAAAAATCACACCCCAAAACACTCTTTATAAGGAAATTGCTTCGAAAATGTTGATTTTCTTAAAAATATTTATTAAAATGCTAGAAAAATTATTTAAGATATTTCCATTAAAAGTGAAATGAAAATCTTGAAT
The DNA here is from genome assembly GCA_030762935.1 of Hymenopus coronatus. Taxonomy (NCBI): domain Eukaryota; kingdom Metazoa; phylum Arthropoda; class Insecta; order Mantodea; family Hymenopodidae; genus Hymenopus; species Hymenopus coronatus. Next base: position 85,132,192 of record CM060881.1, on the reverse strand, counting down.
TTTCTGGGAACTTTCTCTGAAGATCTCTTACTCCGGATTATTTTTGAATGACAGAAAACGGTAAGTGAAGAGACAAAATGTTACTAAAAAGAATAATTATCGTAAAAGCACTCAATGTATGTCATATATTTACATTTATGGTGAAATTTTCCCAATAATTTATATTTTTTCTCACATAGGAATTAGTCTGATTTTTTGTTCTGTGTGTGTTTGTTTTTTTGTTTTTTTCTCCTCAGCATAAAAGGTCAACTGAATTTCAGCATTAATAGATAGCGACCAGCTCAAACATTTTTACTTTTGCTTTAGCCTATGTAATTCCTTATTTCCCTTGTATCTGCAAAAAAATAGGTAATAAGAAATTTCTGCGAAAGGTTATTGGAAGTGGTGAGAATAATAACCTTTTGTAAGATATAGTAACAAATGTTGCATTATATGGAATACCTTTCTAGCAGATTTGTATTCAAAGGATATGAAATGAGCGATAGTTCTGTATATCCTCTTACGTTTTCAGAAAAATGGTTTCAATACGTATTTAGTGGCTGCAAAGGAGAGGACAGAAGTCTACAAAAGTTTGAATATTGTATGTATCACTCTGAGCTGAACTTCAGGACCCTTCAAAACTGCATATCATCCCTTATAATTCTAATGAAGTTTACTATTACTATATTTCTATTCAGTTCTATCACTTGCGACAACGTCTTGGTTACAAAGATTGAGCAACTTGGTTATCGGCAAAATACGGTGGAAAGTAACATAAACAAAACCAAACAAAACATCTTTGTTCGCATAGCTGAAAAGAAAAATAAGAATCACTAGGATACTTTAAAAATCTGACACAAGATCTTCTCTACCTATTCTGCGACAAACTATTCTTACAAAAGCTTATTCTTTTATCTGCTTCAAGCTAAGCAGTATCTTTATTTGTTCAATTGGCATTGCGCACCAACACTCCAGTTACTTACGGCTAAGTGTAAATCACAACACAACACATCTCTTCCTCCTTTTATAGTGAGAAAATGTCGTCACAGACTTTCTGTAAAACTTTTCGAAGGTGCTAGAAACCGGGGTTTGAAGAAACATCTCCAATATCAGGAAGAATCTCACTTCCGAAGGATCCTGTTGAGGAGTGCCGTTGTTTACAATACACATTCCAGCATTCGCTGCACTCTAGAGCGAATATGAGAGGTCGCTCTCACGGACGGCATTCTCACAATATTGACAGAATAAGGAGAATGCATAAGGTAAAGAATCGGTTTTAATTGGTTTGCCTCTGCATGGCCAGGAGAGAGAAAGAGAGAAAATAAAAATGAATGTCGAATCCTCCTTTGAGAATAACATAAGTAATGGAAACTTTAAAGGAATAACAAGGAATATCTTATAAAAATTAACTCCAGAGGAAGAAATAAGCAAACAAACGAATAAAAAAAAAAGTATCTGACAACTTTTGTGATTTAACGCGATCTATAATTTTTGTAGAATGATTTTCTCGTGTTACGGATTACCACCTATATAAAAGTAATTGAGAACAAAGAGATTTTAGAGGCTATCCACAGAAAAATCAAGAATAACATTTCATTTTTAATGAACAAATATTTTAATCAAAATGTTAGCCATTTTTTGAGATATAAAAGATTTTGAAAAATACTCTCTGGTTAGTTTGGGCTGAGGGATTTCCTTGAGCATATTGGCGACACATCCTTGAAGAACGTCGAGGTTATTGGGCTTAAATGATATAATCCAATGATATATGGAATTATGTCTGATATGCTTTACCAGTTTTATAGATTCGAGCATACTGTCTCACAATGGAGACGATGTCATAGGTAATACAAAGAAAATACCTCAGGCATATCATAAGGTAAACGACAATGGTGCTGAGCTAATCGTTCGTTTGTAATTGGATTACCCTCCCCGTATCCGTAGGACTGACACCCATTGAAGACTGTCGGGAAGCCAACGGCACGAAGCCAGGCATGAACATGAGGAAGTGGATGATATGAAATGTAAGCGAAATGGATGATAGGAAAGGTAGTGATGGAGCAATTGGTGGAATGAGTTGCGGGGGAAACCGGATGACCCGGAGAAAACCCACCCAGTCACCGTTTTGTCCACCAAAAATCCCATATGTGGGCGCCTGAGATCGAACCCGGGCCACCTATATGGGAAGCAGGACATACTTTATTCAAATACAAACAGGACTAATACTTTTCCCAGATTTCCCTCAGTTCTCGTAAAAGGTAAATGTCGGAGAGGTATCTCACACTTAGGTCTAAAACACTTCCCTCCCAAATATTCTTTTTCAAAATTCATTTCATGCTAATTATTCAATGTCCACCACCTGTGATGCGTATGTGGTAAGAATTGGCGTTAAGCACTACAAAACTTCTGAGGTGTTCCATTCACATGACTTTCTCTACCTGTTCTATAAACAAACTCCAAACAAAAGTTTGTTCTTTTTTTACTTCCTGCTAATCGAGATAAACATTAACTGAATGTCCTTATTATGTAGTTTTAATTCCTTATAAATAAATGGGAACTAAGGGAATACCGATATTAAAATATTTTAAAACCTGACGCTATGCGATATTCATTGAAAGTCGCTTCTTTGCATGACCACGAGTAAAACGAAATAAACGTGAACAATTTTCTATTTGAGAAAACTATTGGTATGTAAAAATTGAAACTATAAGAAGAAATATTTAGAAATGTAGCTCAAAAAAGAAAAAAAAAAAATGATAGCACTTAAATTGTTTTGATACACATGTTTTGTGTAATCATTCAAAATGAAGAACACTCGAGGTTATTCCCGGGAAATTCAAGATATTCATTTAATTTTTCACGTAAATATCTTGAATATATGGTACCTTAATCAAAATCATAGAGCAATTTTTGAGAAAATAAAAATGTTCGAAAATCTTTCTATGGAAAGTGTTGTTTAAGGTGGAAGCATTTTTCTGAAAATCTTCGTGTCGCATCTTGGAGGATACTAAACTAAATTTCAAGTTTTATATTTTACGGACTTTTCTTGAGATATGCTTGTCCACAGACACGCACGCACAGACAGATATACATAGGCCTTTTTCTAAAAATTCTTTTGCGATACAGTAGTCCTCAAAAGATGGATTTCGGATGAATTCTCGGTATCGAATCTTTGGGTGCCATACAACACCTTTTCAAAAAATCACAGTAGCAGCCTTCCCTTCGATACACAGATTCTTGAGCAAAAAAGAAAACATCTAAGATTACCTCAAAAAGCATTCAGCGTAGTTTATTTCATTTGGATTGCCATATACAGATTATTTCTTTTACAAAATATTTTTGAGTGCCACTGCAATTGGAAATAGAATATGTTTATAGGCGTTTTCACACAAAAGATGGCTTCCAAATCTGGAGAACTTCGTCATAAAAAGTCACTTAGTGTTGTTCCTATGATTTGGACAGAACTCGTTTTGATTGACAATAGATCATTGTCACTTTGATGTAGATGTATTGTCGTGAAAAGTACACCAAGAATAAAAATTCCAGTACCACCGCTTTTCCCCCCCATAGGCACAACTTTGATACGAAAAAAATTATTTATAAATTAAAACAATCCTCTAATAATATACGATTCCTTGAACATATCAGTGTTTAAAAAGTATAAACGAGAGACTTATAAAAATATACACGTATTCTTTTCCTCTGCCACCTTGGAGGTACCAATCAGTGGGAAAAGAATAAAACGTAATTGCAGCCGATTTTGTCTTCACGACATATTTTTTTTATCTTAGGTTATCTTTAATGCTGTCTTACCCACAGATACTTCTAGCATCGCTGCAAAAAAAAAAAAAAAAGGTAACTAACAGCGCCTGTCCTAGCGCCAGGTAGCTCTTTGTTGAGCGGAAGACAGACCTAAAGTCATCCGTGTCAAATTAAAACGTTACAGAATTTTTCCACCGCATGGAGACCCTGCGTTAGAGAACGCCGAGACATTACTATTTTCGATCTATTTTCACAAGAAATAATCTTAGCTCAATCTACGACATTAATGTAGCCATGGCCCTTTTTGGATATTTTTGGTTCCAAAAAGAAAAATAAAAACCCAGTATACAATTAATGTTCGATTTCCTACCCTAAAATTTTCAAAACAAACTAAAGCATTAAACTAGATCGTAACTGTAATAAGGAAACTAGAATTAATTTAGAGAAAATACGAGATCACTAAATTATTGGGTTATGTTTACGAAAATACGCTACCGTGAATTGAATATAGAAACTGAAAATAATTTAAATTAACTAGGAAGGCCAGGTTGAACTATATTAAAATTGCAATGCACTTACTATTGAAAAGGTCCATTTAAAATAGCGTATTTCCTGCACACTTGAGGGGGAATATTTAAATATGTCCACAAAACGCAGTGAAAAACACTTATAAGTTACTTTTGCTTTTAAATCCTACCATTTCCACCTCTTAATCTCGTGAACCGACTATCTTTTAAATAAATCATTCTCTCCAAAACAAATTTAGAGTGAAATGCACTGGCTTTCCATACCTGCTTGTTGTAAATAGTATTAAAATGAAGAGAGAGAGAGAGAGAGAGAGAGAGAGAGAGAGAGAGAGAGAGAGCGAGAGAGAGTGCGAGAGAGTAAGAAAGAGCTGAGAGATACAGATAGAAACACATATTTCAATAACGCCAAAGGTAAATAAGAATATTTATTGGAACCTATATATAAAAGTGAATCAATATAATGTGTCCGCCACAGGCCTCCATTATTAACGCTTGTGCGTTTATTAACCAGAATTTCGCTAGCAAACATATTGATTAAAAATTCCATAACTGCATACAAAATATGCGATGTGCAAAGTTCTAGCCAGGTTAGCAAAGCTATTGCCACTCCGAAGATATTATTCTACAGAATAGCACAGAAATGCAAGACAACGTAAACTTTTAATAAAGTAAAATGTTATCTAGGAGCTACAAGCTCATTAGAATAACACTCATTTTAAATTTATGTGAACTTAAAGCTTAGAGCGGATTAAAACTAAATTGGTGAATGTTTTGGAAATTCCTACTATTGTAACAAACGACATAAGGTGCATATTTAAACCTTTATTTAGAAGGATAATAATGAGGAAGACATCTATAAATTTTCTAATTCTATCACACAAAAACATTAGTGAGTGATTAGTAATGTTGTACATTGAGCTTAGCTTGAGCAATTCAAGATGATGACGTCTCAAAATATCTTGAATTATCATGTGCATGCTGCGATCTTGTGATATTTATTGGGACTATTTTCGTGAAGCATTAACGTATATTTCTAAAATGTTTACGAGTTTTGATACAAAATAAGTTTTAATATCTATATGGCTATGTATTAAAAGTATGCTGACAATTCACATTCAATTGGCATGATTAACATAATTCACTGGCAAGGGACAGTCATTTCTTTCAAGTGAATTACATGATTTAACGTACAGATTATTTTCAGTTGGATGGAGTAGATGTTGGACAATGAATTGACCTTGGGATCAATCAGGACCCATGTCAATTTTTGTACTGCACCCAAAAACTGGATATCATGATTTCACAGAAAATACAAGTTTCGGAACCCCCTGAACACAAAACAGACGTTTTTGGAAGAAGAAGAAAAAAAGAAAGTCAATGTGTGTGTGTTTGTGGACAGCATAACTAAAAAACGAAAAGTCGGATAAATACCAAACTTGGTATTTATGTTCAGTACCTTCCAAGGATGCGACAAGAGGGTTAAAAGAAAATGTCCCACCCCAAACTACCCTTCAGATAGAACGTTTTCGAAAACTTTAATTTTCTCAAAGATGGCTCTAACGATTTTGATTAAAATGTTTAAGATACTTTCGCGATAAATGAAATGTATATCTTGGAGAACTCTTTATTCTGGATGTCTTTTGTATAACTCGTAAGCCATAAGAGGTCAAAAGTTAAGATTTTCTGGTTTCTCCAATCGATATTTTAAACGTATTCGAAATACTCTCTAGGAATACCCTTTCAATGAACTTGGGTAGATATAAGTCCGATCTGAACTAATGGCTGATTAATGTTATATTATTTAATGATATTTTAAAGTTGCATTTTCTTTGTTTTTATGTTTTTTATTATCTTTTTGTTTATACATTAATCTATTTCTGCGGAATTGGAACCAAATCAAAAGTATCAATCATTTTAACTCCATTACGTGTAATTTGCAATAAATCACTCAAATTCGAAAGTAAAGAATCATTTTTGCACGTAAAAATCTTTAGTATGTCTTCTTTCCAAAGAAATTTAAGTAATTCCGTGTAATATTTATTTTAACTTAAAAGAAAATACTATGTTTGAATCTGAAAAGAAGTATCTGGGTAAAATTCCACCATTTTTAGGTTCGCAACTCATATTTTGACGCATGGTGCTATCTGTGGCCAAAAAACTGATATCTTCTCACTACATGCACATAGTGCCGGAAATACGAACTACAAATAACTCTCGATCTAAGAAAACACCCTTATAGGTTTCAAAATATGTCCACATGGTATGATGGAACTTGAACTGAAATATATTCGAGACATGTTAAAATCGTTGATGTTAACAATTCTCCTAATTTGGGAAATATTTTGAATACCATATACTCTTTTATTACACTCGCATACAACAAAGCAAAGAACGATACGCTTCAGTTGAGTGGCGCCCAATATATGCATAATCAAAGAACGCCGGCTGCCGATCATTCCAATCGAAGTGCAAACGTTCACCAACGCCGCCCACTTCGATTGGAGTGTTGTACAGAAGCGTTTGTAACCCGTTACTATGAAGCAGGCGTTGAACAAGGGGTTCGTGTGCGCCATTGTTGGTGGACATTTGTTTTGAATGTTGGCCATCTGATCACATATAATTTTATAAATATTGGCAATAAAATAGTATAGAAAAGCAACACCATCATATCCTGAGCAAGGAATGCTCTTCGAATTATAATGCAAGTTTTTGCTTTAGTTTTATGTATTAATATATTCATGCAACCCTAGTACCTTAAAGAGCTAGTTACTTTATTCATTAACATGCATAGTTACCTCATTATAATAGGCGAGCAGATAATAGCTATGTAATGCTGGTATTCAAAGTTGGCATGGCTTATAGAGAAAACCTGAAAACATTTTATGAAATACCTTCCTCTAAGCACGAAGATACAAAGTTGCTGTACGTTATTAAAATATATAGTTTAATCAGGATTTTTAGGCTGCACAACAGTACTCAACACCTGTTCATATCTCTCCCAGAAAGAAAATGCATACAACTGATTCTCTTGCTTATAGGTTCAACACAACAGATAGTAATAAATGAATATGGGGAGAGAAGCTAACTTCTGTTTTACAAAAATATAAAGACGTTCACACACGTCAGCTTATGAGTAATATGATTTATTTCGCGCAATTTATAACTTTAATGTTGCAGAAGTGTTGTAACCAATTTGTGAATAATCATTTTTGTTTTCTTCGCAATAGGCAGAGGAGATTTTAGGTACTGCTGTGTCGTCAGCAGGAAAGGATGAGATGAAATATACTGTACCAAAAGAGGACGAAACAGCTATACAGGCCATCATTACTGCCCAACATACCCCACTAAAATACATAAAAGACAAACACAGCATAATAAATAATTAGAAAGTAAAAGAACACTAAGCTCCTAAATATTTCAATAAATACATATCATTATATTTAAGGCTTTAAAAGTAATTAAAACTCTTTACATAATTTGTTTAAAATCAACCTAGTCAAGCTCCGCACCAGCAAGTTAATATGAAACTAAATAATTGGGAATGAAGTTACAGAAAAATTCTCGGTATTAGAAAAATCACTGCAGCTTTCGCCTGCCGATAAGGGAAAACCTCGAAAAAATCCAAGTCAGACCCCCTGATGCGCATGAGCATGGATATCTTAAAATGTATCATTGGTTTGTATATAATAGTGCAGTATACGTTTATACCTAACATAAGTCTTGTAGGGAGAATTTGGTTTTATTTTCAGACTATCTACGTTTTAATGAATGTTGAGTGACTATAACTCATGAAGTTAAAATATACATAGTTCGCGTTCTAAATAATTTAGAGGCAGGAGTTTTGTACGGCCAAGATCAAAAAATAAAATTCTGTCTAATTATAACATTGGCATCTATCATTTGCTAACATTTATCGAGCGTGATTAATGAAGATATGTTCTCAGTCGAGACTCTAAGACGTGTGTATCAAAAGTGGCAACTCTGCTATGAGGGGCAAGCATATGATTTCTGGAGAACATCTGTACATTCCGCCTCCATATGCCCTTAAGTTTTGCGAACACTATACAAAGTCAGTCTCTCTAGTATAGATGCTGATTTTACTCTTAAGCTACAAAATCTTACCTTCTGTAGAGGTAACGAGCGTCATGTAAGTTGGATACTTCGTCACCAAACGTCTTATGACGTCGATTTGTTCGAGAGCAAGTTGCACGGCATCTAGATGCTGTGTTGAGCATGGAACATAGGCCGACCAAAACTGTAACAAGAAAAACACGCATTGTGATATTTATCACTAGTATTCATTCCTACTAAATATAAAGAATCACTAGTATGGACCTTCATATTCAAATTGCTACAAGAATCGCTTAATAAATTTGAGTATTCGAAATTCATGAACTCCCTCGCTGTACGTCTGAAGACAGTAAGGTGACTTTCCCACCACTACACTTAGCCTACTTCAGGTTGGTTACCTGACAGGGGGCACGCTTAAAACTCGAAATATCCAAGAAAGATTCTGCTTTTAGAGGAACAAATGGGATTCAGGAAAGGTAGATCCACAATAGATAGCATCTTTATGCTGAAGGAAGTGATAAACAAAACAAGAAAAAATATAACTGTCGGCTATTCCAAAGCATTCGACATGGTTATTAAACAGGCTATGGAATATTTTGGAAACCGAGCACACACTACTACCTTATTAAAGTACTAAAACGCACATACGTAGCTATAAGAAAACAGGTCGACAATCAACTGGTACTATTTTAGAAGAAAATATCAACCTGGGAGTTAGACAAGAGTGCTGAACGTTTCCGCTACCTTTTAATTTGTATATCGACAATTATATCCGACATTGAAAGCAGTAATAAAACGTTAAATATTAACAAAAGTTGGTGTAAAAAGAATCTTAACTCTCCTAGCAATTTTATTTTAAAGCGAAGAAGCATTATAAACAGTTCTGTCAATCAAATTTACACGCACTTAATATGGATTTTTTTTTAGCTTAACGCACTTTAACCTGGTTGGTCATATCGGACGATAAATGAATGAAATTATGCTCAAATGATCTCAGGGTCCATGGAGCCCAAAGTAACTCGATATTTGTCTTCTCAGGATAAGGGAAAACCCCGAAAAGCCCTTATCCGGGTAACTCACCCTAAGCGAGATTCGAACTCACGATCTGTTGAATAGGAGGCAAATACGCTACCACCACACTACCCAGACGGGCAAATATGGAAATTGTGAATGAAGAAACGTGGCAATTCTGTATATTGTCGTCCACAAGGTCACCCTGAACATCTCTTCACGAACAATATCTGTATTCTGAAGGATGCTTTACATGTTAGTGCATACAAAAGATACACAAGACATTTGCTAGCTGAAAAATTATAGGAGATACACCGGGTTCACTCCCAGCCTTTGCTAATGGCATATGGCGAGAGTAAAAACACAAAGCAAAAAACACGCAGCAGTGGTTGGCAACCAATGTCCACGGATCTTCGCTGCTACTGACTGGTCTAGCGGAAGTCCGGATCTTAATTCCATTGGATTAATCTCTGTGGCAGAAGCTCGAGCCAATAGCATGTCAAATGAAGCACCGCATTTTTGAGATGCTAAAAAAATCATTCACGTTACAATCATTCAAGAAAATTTCACTGGACACAATTCGTGCAGCTAATGATGCTTACCTCAACGTCTTCGCTGCTGTTTTGTTGATCATGGCGACTATTTCCAATGAATATTCATTTTGTGGAATTGTTTATGTTTTTTCAGAATATATGTGTATTAATGAATTTGCAAAGTTTGTTTAGTAATATATACATTGAAGGTACTGACAGAATTTATGCAGTACCTGTATATATGTATATAAATGACAATCGCTAAGAAAAAAAAGTTAAGCTTTCAGGGGAATACTCCAGTACATCAAAAATAATTATTCAACAGCAAATTATAAAACAGGTACATTATTTTAATTATATCAGTTGAAAAATATCAAATCAGGGTGAAACATATGTTCAATACTAAGAATTTAATTACAACAAAAGGAAAAATTAAAGAAAAGAAAGACAGGATTATTACATTTTGATAATACAATGGTCACACACATGTTTATATGACAGCCAAAGTACATTAAATAAAATAAATAAAAGGAGTTACAAACAACCGAAATGAGATTTCTGAGGTAAGCAGTGGGAGGACAAGGGAAGATGGAATAAAGATAATAAAACAACAAGATAGGACCTACACAATATTAATGAAAGAATTGTAAACTTTAGAAAAATGGTTAGAACATGTGCGTACAATGCACACTAGAAGAAAGATACCGAAAGAGTACAAACTAAGAGGATGGAAAAACAAAGAAAAAACCTGCAACAGATGGAGGCACTGACAGGTTAATAAGCCTGAAGAACAATAAGAAGAAATGGTCCACCCATAGATAAAGAAAGACAGACAGAGAGAGGGAGTAGATACTTGAAATCCAAATTTGTGAGTTTAATGGACTCCGTGGTTGATTCACACTGGCATTTTTGTGCACGAGCATTTACCTTCATTCTGTCATCGGTTACATCGAGGTATGCATTTCAAAGATGCACTAATTAGCAAATATACAAAGATGAAAACTACTAGCTTCAAATAATACCCATAACTATGATTCCTAAACTTCGCTAAAACGTAATATTTACTACTGCAATTAATATAAAGGATGAACAAAAAATATAGAATATTGGTCATAACTTTGAAATAGATTAATATAGTTAAATGCGGATATCTTAAATTCTTATGGGAGTACGAACTCTCCAAACAGCATAAGGGGCAGTACACCAGTAGGCCCACAAATAGTGTGAGGGGATGAACTTCAGAATTTTAAAGCAAATCATGATATAAACTTGGGAGATTGTGTTAAGAATATTTTTAAACCGTTTTACTAAAATGAAAACAAGAATGTATAAGACACTGAAATTTAATTTAATAGAATCTTCACTCGTTTTGGTATTCCGGATTTAATCTTTTTCGTTAAATTTCAGTGTCGTCGTACTTCCCGACAACTTTTTACACCGTGTACTAAGTTAAGCTTCATTTTGATTCAACTTATTAAATAAATCACTCACACTTTTGTGGATCCTCTTCTTATTGCGTTAAACAGCAGCATTAAATATTTTTATTCTTCCCTTTTCTGAGATTCATCAATATGTGTAAAACCTTAATGAGTAATTATTTTTTCCGAAACAAATAAACCCGATTTTATGCAGTTGCCAGGCCTTATTGAGCTACAAATAGCTGCAAGCTTAGAGAACAAAGGCTATTAATGTACTTCGGACACGGTTGCGGTTTGGTTGCACTTTGACTGGAAAATTGTTACGTGCGCACAGGATTTCGCTGGGACCTCCTCCTGCACAAGCAGTACCGGTCATTCGTCTAAGCAAGTCTGTTCAGAAGCCACGAGGTCCAATTTTGCTTTTGATATGTCCAAGAAATATATTGTAACGATTCAATGTTGTCAACGCATGTAAATCACATATGAACTGCATTTGCCATAGAAGCTTATATTTAGGTCTGTGCCCACCTAAACCTATAGCACAAAGGAATTAGCGCATAGGACTTATGCTGTCCCCTCTCCACTAGTTTGGAAACAACGTACCAGTATACCAGAAATAAATTTATCCTAACGTCATTTACGAAGTCTTACGGTTTATTTATGTTAGATTAAACGTCAATGTCCTATAAATTCCCAAATTTTAACTTTAGAAAACAACAAATGTACCTTTTTATTAGGGATTATCACAATATTCAAGTTTATACTATGGCTTTATTTAAAATTCTGAATTACACTACGCTTATCCACTTGAGACCCACTGGAATGCTACCCCCTAAGCTATCTGGAGGATCCTTCCATGATAAAAAAAAAAAAATAGTTGCGCTTTACATCGTAGGATATGATTTATATTATCTTTAATAATAATTATTCCACAAATCATTTTTACAAAATCGTATTACAATATCTACCTTTTTGTAGTTTAACGTCCTTTGATCTAGCAAGTCATATTGAAAGAGTCGAAAGATATTTACTTTTGCTAATCTAAATAAATCTTCAAATCACATTTATACATCTCGTTGCAGAATACAAATGAAAGCTAACATTTTAAGAGAGTGTCGCTATGCAACGCTTTGAAATTTTACTTTTTGAATGTCCACTAGAAAAAAAATTGCGACTTATAATTGAGAACAGTAGAAATATTTGAAAATTTAGACCGTTCAATAACAAAAACAATAACATAATACAACAGTCATTCAGAATTAAGGAAACCTCGTAGACTATTTCCAGAGAAATAGATTTATACATATTTCTGGTAAACATCTTAAACATATGATATTTTAATCACAATTTTCAAATCATTTTTTTAGAAAATAAATATTAACGAACATTTTCGATGTAAAGCGTAGTTTGGAAAACTTTCTTAAAATCTTCGTGTCGCCTCTTCAAAAGATACTGAAGTTAAATAATCTCACTCTAGTGTTTGAGGTCTGGTGTTCATTGTCACGCATAAACGTGCAGGCACGAAGTTTAATTATAATTTTTTTTTCTTTGGGTACGTGGGCCCCAGTACTTGCATTTAAGGGGGAATACCAAATTTCCTCTGCCATATGTAGTACTCAATTATGTATAATATTTTTTTAATACCTAAAACAACGCTTAGAAGCGTGAAAATGCGCTTTATACACATCTACCCTTTATATACATCTAAAGAAAATTAATAAACGTTTCACTATGGAGAATATTACAAATTTAGAAAACAAGATAATGAAAAAGCTAGTATTAAATATTAATTTTTTAAATGTTATATACTACTTTCATGCCGGAGTACATTTACTTAAACACACACACACATATATATATGTATATATATATATGTGTGTGTGTGTGTGAGTGTGTGTGAGTATTCAAATGACCAGAGGGGGCACAAAAGTTTTGGATCCTGATTTCGCAATGCTTAACGTCCTTTTCATCACGATTTCACGCAAGTTATTTTTGTGCCGAATATTTAGTGGTCAAGAATTTTGGTTTTCAAAACATTCTATTTTACCGTTGGTATCAATTTTACATTCAAAATTATAAATCTGATGTGTTCCATTCACATAACTTTCCCTATTTGCTCTGCAATAAATTTATTTACAAAAGCGTATTACTTTCTCTAACCCATATGTATAATATCAATTGTGGATAGAGAAGGTACTGTATTCCATCAAACAATTCGATACCGATATTTCACCGGAAATATGTTTCGAGGTCCCCTAAATCTGAAAAAAGTCTTTTTAAAAAAGGTTTGCGTGTGGTAGAGGACAGCATAGCTTAAAAACGAAAACTCAATTAAATACCAAATTAGGTATTTCAGTTTGGTAGCTCTCAAGATGCGATAAGAAGATTTCAAGAAAATTCTCCACACTAAACTACCCTTTGCTTGTAAAGAAATTCATAATATTGATTTTTACGGAAATGGCTGTAACGACTTTTATTAAAATAGTGTTTTTTAAAGATATTTGCATCACAAATAATATACTTATCTTGAATTTTATAGCAACAGCCGCCGAAGACTACTTTATCCTTGATGGATTTTGTTAAATGTTGCACAACTGTTAAACCGTAACAGACAAAAACACACGACACAACGAAGTGGATCTTCTTAAAACACATAATTTATGTCATATACTCTCTTTTATAGAACTGGTTATTTCTGAGATTTGCTCGTTATTGGTTTCGCTTTAAAATACTTATACTTTTCTCAAATGGGACCATACAAAGCGAACCAAACCTCAATCGTTTCACTTATGCGAAGAGCTTTTATAGGATTTGACTATTGCTTTAGGCTAATGTATTATTTTGTCTTCTACTTAAAAGGACGCAAATAATAATAATACCAATTATGTTTATATGTATCTCGAATAGTATAATGTAAATAACAGAATAATATGTTGTAAGAATAGTTTGTTTTTGGAACAGGTAGAGAAAGCTATGTGAATGGATTACATTTTATTTTCTATCCACTCTATGAAAATGAATATAGACATTAAAACATTAACGGAAATAGTCATATTACTTATTTTCTTGTAGGTACAAGAGAAGGGAATACTCTATGTAAGCGACAGTCTACTTTCTTAAAAAGTGATTACAATAGTGGTGACTTTGAAATAATAAAAACATAAGTAATGGAAAGTATAAATGGCAATCAAATAACAAAGAATATTTCAGCACAAAAAATGCATTTGCCATAAATGTTTTCACGAGATCTACATTTTTGTGCAACAAGATTTTGTCTATCTCTTACGGTTTATCATATATGCAAAAGCGATCCAGAATGAAGAGGCTATATGCAGAAACTTTTAGAAACGCATTTAATTTGTTATTAGAGCATTTTAGTATCATTCTTTATAAAATCATTTTTCGAAAAAGAGGTTTATGTGTGGTTCACTTGGGGTGAGGGTATTTTCTTGCAAATCTTTGCCTCATTCTTTGTCTCATGTCAAGTTTTGTGTTAAACGCACATACACAAGCACACACATACATACAATTTTCTAAAATAATCACCTTTTAATTTCTCTACACGTATAGTATATAGAGATGATATTGTACTTGCATCCAAAAATTGTATACAGAGATTTCACCGGAAATAAATATTTTGGACCACCCTGAATAAAAATTAACATTTTTAGAAAAAATATTAGTGTGTGTATGTGTATGAGGTATAGCTCAGAAACGAAAATCTGTTAAATACCAAACTTTATATTTAAGTTCAGTATCCTCCAAGGTACGACACGAAGATTTAAAAAAAAGAAAAAAAATGCCCTTTACTCCCAATTACCTTTTACATGGAAAAAATATCGAAAATGCTAACTTTTTCAAAAATGGTTGTAACGATTTTATTAAAGTCTCTTATATTTAAGATATTTACGTGGGAAATAAAATGTATATTTGGAATTTTCTGGGAATAGTCCCTGAAGACTGCTTTATTCTGGTTGAATTTTGTATAATTAGTAGACCGAAAGAATAGACAAACACTTAGCACATAAAATTTGTAGATATAATTAAAAGACACAAATTGAGTCATATACGTTTTTTCGTGGATTTGACCGTTGTCAAGATATTCCTTGTTATTGGTTTCAGTTTTAAAATACTTCAAGTTTTTTCATACGGGAGTTTGTCATTTCCTGGCCAAGCAAAGACACGGATTTCAATAACATAGCAACCACATGTTAAAACATTTGTCTGTCGGTTTAGCTTAGTGTATTTTCTTATTTCCCTTCTTTTATAAGGAACTAAGTAAGCAATGAGACTGTTTCTGTCGATGTTTATCTCGATTAGCATCAAATAGATAGAAGAATAAGCTTATTAAAAATAGTGGTTACAGAGGTATAGAGAAAGTCATATGAATGGAGCACTTCATATTTTTTAGTAAGGGGACTTCAAAACATAGTATACTTCCAGTGAAAATCGACATCTAATGTCTACTTTCTCTACGCGTACTTTGTTTATAGTGTATAGAGAAGGCATTGTATTCCACCCAACAATTCGATATCGAGATTTCACCGGAAATAGACGTATTAGGGTCCTCTGTATCAAAAAAAAAAAAGTATTTTCAGAAAAAGGTTAGTGTGTGTGTGCGTGTGCCCGCGTGTCAATGTCTGTGAAAACGATAACGCAAAAACAAAAAGTTGGTAAAATATCAAACTTGGTATTTGCTATCTTCCAGGGATGCGACAGAGATTTTGAGAAACATCTCCTCACCCTAACTACCCTTTATATGGAAAAAAAGTTAAAAAATTATGCTTTGTTCAACAATGGCTCTAACAATTTTAATTAAAATAGCATTTATTAAGGATACTGATATGGCAAATAAAATGTATATCTTGAATTTTCTGGAAATAGCCCCCGAATACCTCTTTGTTCTGGTTAAACTTTGTTGAATTTTGCGTAACGATGAACCGTAAGACAAAAGATTACTACACAAAAATGTATATCGCGCCAAAATACAAAATTTATGTCATATACGTTTTTTTCGTGTAACTGACCATATCTGAAATATTTCTTGTTATTTGTTTAATATTTAAAATACTTAAACTTTTTTCACACGGATAGTTGTAAACTGCTGGCAATACACAGAAACGAATTTCAAACACATGACAACTAGCTTTTAAAAGATTTGACTATCACTTTAGCCTGGTGTACTCCCTTATTCTCCTTCTACTTTCAAGGAAGCAAGAAATTAAGACAAGCTTGAGCACATACTTGAGGGACATACGTGCACTAAGAGATAAAATATTTGTGTAAATATTGTATAGAGTTATTTGGTGTTTGAGTAATTTATATGTGTGAATGCGTGGGTGTACGTGATATTAGAGTGTTATTTCTTTTATTGTTCTGTGGTTCTGTTGTCGTAGTGCGCGAGCGTGTGTATATGTTTGTGTGTGTATTTCCAATGTAGAAAAGATATAAAATAGATATATAGGTAATCTTTAAAGATTAAAGTATTTTAGAGAGCATGTACGGTCACCCAACCCATGCGACTATGTGACACAAATATTGTATTATTGTGAACTTACTAATTATACCACTACTACTGCTGCTAATTAAGAAAATTTCTGCTAATGTCTATCTCGATTATCATACAGTAAGTAGATAGGAGAATATGCTTTTTAACAATAATTTGTTACAGAGATGTAGAGAAGGTCATGTGAATGGAACACAAATTATTTTTTGTGTAGGATACATTATTTTCCCTACTATTCACAGTAGAGAAAGTAAAAAGTATATGTAAAACATAGCTTAAATATAGTTTAAAGTATCGTATTGCTCGATCACTATTCTATAAAAATAGGGAGGACGATTATTTAATATCATTGATTATTTAGCTAATGGTTATAGGAGGACACTCAAATGTAATACAAAGACGTTCCAAGAAACGATGGTTTGTTCGGCTTGAGAAGGCAAGGTTCGGGCTGTGTATTGGCGAGCTATCGCGGAGTCAGGTCACGCAGGGCCCTGGTGTCTCCATTCCGACTCCGTGAGCTTCATTTTTAACCTCACCTTACTGTGTCCACTGTAAGACGTGACATGACACTTCCCTCATAAGTTAATATTTTCTTGGGGTGTGTCATCAATCTGGACTCTGGGGTTCATGTAGGGTCTGCTTACTCAGCGTTCCAAAAAGAATGAATATTCTCACGATCCCTTGGCCAGACTATTCCTCACTGTCTTTGCTTTCACTTCATTTGAGGACAAAGCTAGCTTTAAAGACCAGTAGTGAACATTGCGTAGAGAAAAATCTAATGTGTACCATTCACACCTGCTCTGCAAACTAATCTTACAAAATATTATTCTTTATGTATATCATGCTAATCCATATAAAAATTAGCAAAAACTGTCTTAAAGCTTGCTTCCTAGTTAGCAGAAGGGAAATAACAAGATACACTATATTAATGCAATTGTTAAGATATTTAAATCCTATTATTATGTGAAATAATTAATATTCGGTTATTTTACGTGTTTCGAATGAAGTTACTTTTTTGTATGAACAGAAGTTGACAAATTCCTGTATGAGAAAAGTAAGTTTTTTCAAAGCTGAAACCAAAAACAAGGAATATCTCAATAAGGATCAACTCAACGAAAAAAAATGTATATAACAAACATTGTGTGTTTTAACGTGAGCTACAGTTTTGTGTGGTCATTTTTGTCTATCTCTTAAGGTTTACCAGTTACGCGAATCTCAGCAAAATTTATTCAGAATGAATAGATCTTTAGAGACTATTTACAGAAAATTCAAGATATACATTTTATTTGCCATATAAATATCTTTAATGTTCAGTATTTTAATATACGTTAGAGCCATTTTTGAGAAAATAAAAAAAAATCGAAAATTTGTCCATGTTAAGATTAGTTTGGGGAGGGGGATTTAACTCTAAATCTTTGTGTCGCATCCCTGGAAGATACTAAACTTAAATGCCAAGTTTGGTATTTTACAGACTTTTCGTTTTGAGTGATCATGTTTACGGATACACATACACGCGCGCGCACATCTTTTTCTGAAAATACTTTTGGACCTAGGGGACCCTAAATCGTCTATTTCCGGTGAAATCTCGATAACGAATTTTTGGGTGGAATACAATACCTTCTCTTTACACTGTACACAGTACGTGTAGAGAAAGTAATAGAAATGTGCAACAAGTATACTAATCTGAAAAGAAAAAACTGTAAACAAAGTATTTTAAGTGAAATATTCATGTAGATTGAAACGCATATTATTCATATTTACAATTGAAATGCATATTACTTGCCAGCACATACAATATCACTAACAATAAACAAATGTAGTGATGTATTTATCATGTTGATACAGCAGAAGATTAGGTTTTATTATAAATATATACCCTAATTTTCTTTTTGAACAGTCCCTTACGTCTTCAGGTAGGGAATTCCAAGGACGAGCTAAATCTATTGTAAATAATGATGAATAGAAGGCTGTATGATTGGTTTCCTTCTTTGTTAAGCGTCATGTTTTTTCTCGATCCATACAATCGTGAATGCTTTTCTGTGTTAGTAGTTGCTTAAACATTTCCTTCGATCATCTGTGTTCTCTACACCATTCATTTCTTTTTCCAAATTTTTCATGCAGATTTACGAATAGCTTTTGTTTAATGAGAAGCGTGAAGTCTGGACAGAGTCTGGTGATACTTATTAAATGTAGAAATCCAGAGACCAAAAACAAACCTATTATAATGATTGGATCACCTTTTATTTTTTCTAGCCTGTATGTACGATATACATAGATAATAGAATTGAATACTACCCAAAAATTCGATACTGAGATTTCACTGTAAATACATGCTTTGAGGCCCCCTCAATAAAAATATTATTATTAGAAAAATGTCCGATACTGTGGGCAGCATATCTCAAAAACAAAACTTGGTATTTAAGTTAGGTTTCTTCCAAGGATGGGCCAGGAAGATTTTCAGAATAGTCTCCCACCACACGTTTTACATAGGATAATTTTCTAAAATTTTGATTTTCTTAAAAGTGGCTAGGGAGTTTGATTAAAATACGGTATATTAAATATATTTACATGACAATCAGATTTTTATATTTGTTTTTATTAAGTTGTATAGAACTGTATTTTTGTTCTTTATTCATTGCATCACAGATGTATTTACTAGTAGAGTGGAAGAGAAGGCTTTAACTCCAACCAGGATAAATAAATAAGCATTGTTGATGTGGAATTTTGAAGCAACACCTTTGATAGGTTCATGTCATCGAGATTAAACATGGGGAAGCAAGATAATAGGTGCGTGGCACGACAGCTCACAAGGAACCTTGGCCTACCGCCCGGCCGCTGCGTCCCCCATCTTGATCCATGACAGTCGTGAGACGTGGTCAGCGCCCTCGAATCCCTCCCGGCCGGTTAATGCAGTCCTCATGACCTGGAGTCGCTACTTCTCCATCAAGTAGCTCCTCAATCGCCCCCCCCGGTACCTCACGAGGCTGAGTGCACCCCGGTCCAGGTCTCACAGAGGGGAAAAAATTCCCACGCCGTTCCTGGGAATCGAACCCAGGTCTCCCGCTTGGTAAGCAGCTGCGCTACCACCACGCTAAGGAGACGACCATAGTTGCGTATCAATTGTTCATAATGCAGATAGCTCAAGGTGCATGCTTAAGATAACACTAGATCCGGTTATATTAGACAATTAAATGGGGTAGAATCAATCATTCGTACGAAAATACTTCATATAATGCTGTGACGTGTTAGAAGCCACTCAAATAAAATTTGCACTTAGGCATAGTATAAGCACGGAAGTTTTTTTTTTCGTGTTTCGTAACGCACATGTCTGACGTTGACATAAACATACGATTCTAACATAAACATAGAAGTTTAAAAGCTCCAAGCTCTACATCACGTCAGAGAGAACTCTCCAGGCAGCATTCATTCTCATCATATTTTTGACTCACTAACTGCCTTTCTAAGTAAGCATCACGGGCCAGGAATCACTGGGATATCTATAAAAATCTCAACAAATAAATTATGATAGTAGATAGTATTTTTACTTTCTCTACACGGACTATGTACATGGTGTATAGAAAAGGTATTGCATTCCGCTAAAAAAACGATACTGAGATTTCACCATTTCACATGTTTTGAGCCCCGCTTCTAAAAAGATCCGTGTGTGTGGACAGCATAGCTCAAAAGCGAAAAGTTCGTTGAATACAACATTTGGTATTTAAGTTTAGTATCTTCCAGAGATGCGACACGAAGATTTTCAAGAAAATTCCCCCACCCCCAACTATCCTTTACGTGGAACTTTTTTCAAAAATTTTGATTTTCTCAAAAAAGATCTAACGATTTTGATTAAAATATCGTATATTAATGATATTTATCTGACAAATGAAATGTATATCTTGAATTTTATGGGAATATCCTCTGAAGACCACTTTATTCTGGATGAATTTTATGGAATGTTGCTAAACGTAAGAGATAGACAGAAACTTGCCACACAAAGAATGTAGAGCACGTTAAAACACACAATTTATGTTACATACATTTTTTTGACGGAATTGATCTTTTTTGAGATATTCGTTCTTATTGATTTCAGCTTTAAAAACCTTATACTTTTCTCATACAGGAATTTGTCAACTACTGTCCATACAAACAAAGGCACTTCAAACACATTGCAACTAGCTTTTGACTATCACTTTAGCCAAAGGTACTCCCTTATTTCGCTTCTACTTACAAGGAAACAAGTAATAAGACTATTTCTGGTAATTTTTTCTCGATTAGTATTAAGTAAATAGAAGCACATGTGCCACAATTTAATATAGCACAGCAAAATGTGTAACTTATTTAATCCTGTGGCGGTCTTTATTATTATTATTATTATTATTATTATTATTATTATTATTATTATTATTATTATTATTATTATTATGTACTAGGATTAGTTTATGGGTAACTATTTTTCATCGTCATTCCAAATTTTAATTCCAAATATATGAAAAAGGTATAAACTTTCTCAGAGACCGCGTTAATTTTGAATATGTAAATTACAAAATATGCTGTTTTAGTAGAATAGAAATCGTGAACATTTTGCACAAGTTGGCCGGATATTTTTGCAAAGACACACCATGTAAATAATACATTGTTCTCACAAAAATCATGAAATATGGACGAAATTCTATACACAATTCATAGATTGGATAAAATCC
The DNA here is from genome assembly GCA_030762935.1 of Hymenopus coronatus. Classification (NCBI taxonomy): domain Eukaryota; kingdom Metazoa; phylum Arthropoda; class Insecta; order Mantodea; family Hymenopodidae; genus Hymenopus; species Hymenopus coronatus. The sequence continues at coordinate 85,110,685 of CM060881.1, read as the reverse complement.
AAATGCATAACCTCAATTTCAGAAAATGTATTTCTGGTGTATTTCGAAGAATCATTGCAAAGTATAAAACCATTGACTTGTGAGCTTGCTACTCTATGCTCACATAACATAACCCTGCCAGCTGTTTCATTGCTTAATGTAAAGTCAATGCACTTGCAGAATGCGTAGAATATTAAAACTAATTGTTGGTCAGGCATACATAGCCATATAAACTTGACTGCATTTGCCATTAAGATGCTCGTATGAAAATCATAAAACTCGCGCTCCGGTCATTTCAAAAACATACTCTTAAACATTATCACTATACTCTCGTTGCTTATTATTTTATTAAAAACTATGCTCTAAAAAGCGCGAACCATAATTTCCTAACAAAAGATTGCTTAACATTAAAATTAGACGTACAATAAATGTAATTATTTTTTATAAGTACTTACACACCGAGTGAAAGACACCACGATATAAATGTGTGAAGCTCGGATTTATCCGATTCCGGGTTCCGCCAAGGCCTACTTCGACCACGAGTTTGTCATGGTTTAGTCTGGTCAGTAGGTGAATGCTGCAATAGTTTTTGGTTATAGCTTTCGTGTCGCGTAGATACTAGAGAGCTGCCTGGTCAACGGGTCGTTCTTCTTTCTCTGTAGACAGCTCCAGAAGTGAGACAGGTCTCCGCGTCTGGATCTGTTATGGACCTGCCTGTGCTCTGTGGCCTGCCTGTGGCCTGCAGCTTCCTGTGTGTCCTTTACGTCATCCCTTTCTCCGAATGTTAGCCACAATAGATCTACATAGATCGTAGTACGTGAGTTGTCCCTCTGCTATACTTCCACCTATAAATATACATATTCTTCGAAACTAGGTATAGTAACAACAATTCCTGAAGCCACAACTGTATATCGTTACTAATTTCAGGATTCCTTCTTTACCTCAAGTATTCACATTCCGCAGAATTCAAACGTTGTTTTGAAAGAATCCTTTTTGTGTGACAGTTTCTCCTGGCGTTACTATATGCACATAGAAAAGAGAATAGCGCTGCCTAAAGGGCCGGCTTCTGCAGAGGTACTTCTGTTTGCAAATTTATGACTAAAGTGGGAGTAGAGCAGGTAAACAAAGTCATAACTGCTGTATGTTACAGTGCCCCAGGGCGAACCACCCTTTCTCTTTGCCTTTTTTGTGTTTCTTGTTCTTTTTAATTTACTTTACGTCTGCATTCATACGAGCAGAATCATATCCTTTTTATGAAGTCTGCTTTCAAGGTGCATTGCTCGCCTCAAGTTCTGTATGTAAAACAGTTGTATCTGTCAAAGACTGCAACAGTTTTAATCTACTGCGGGCCACTTTATCATTTATAGACTACTATAATAGTTTATTCTTTATCCATTATCTTAGCTGAGAGCATTCCGCGATGTTTTGAGCGACATTAATGGACTTTAGACCGTATTAGTTCTGGCTACATTGAAATGATTCTAACATTTGGTACTTCGAAAATGATAATGAAGATAAAGCAATAAAACTTGTTCGTTTGGAAACTTAATATCAAGCTTGGCATTTATCAGATAATATTCAATTTTTCATTTGGAATTTATGTTAAGTATCTTTCAAAGTTGCGATAGGAGAATCTAGAAAGAGTTCCTATATCTTCAACTATCTTTTATATGGAATATATTTTTTTTATTTTGCAAAATTGGCTCTCAACATTTTGATTAAAGTACTATTATACTAAGAACATGTCTTAATATAAAATGTATATCTTTAATTTTCTGTAAATGGGCTGCGAAAACTCACCTCATTCAGAAGAAATTTTGCATAATCTTGTATAACTGATAAACGAAGCGATAGACGAAAACGTACTACCCAAAAAATTGATATGTTCCATTCACATGACTTTCATTACTGTTTTGTAAACCGACTATTCTTACAGAACAGCATTCTTCTATCTACCTCATGCCAATCAACATAGACATTAACATATTTTATTTTATAGGTTAGTTGCTTGCAAATAATGGGAAATTCAGGCGTTTGAGCAATTGAGTCAAAATTTAACTCCAAGTGTTCCAAGATTTCAGTAACATTTCTCCTTTATTCATCTCGTCTTTTCTACATCAGCCTCATAGCGCTTCTCTCTTTTTCTGGTTCCTCTTTGTTACTCTGCGACGTATTATATACATAATACCAAAAATGTTGATACAATTTCACAGGAAATGCATATCACGAGGTCCCTTGAATTCTCCCCCACCTCCCACGACAACACACATTTTTCAATAAGTGCAGTGTGTGTGTGTATGTTCGTTTCCCTCTGAAAATAATATAGCTAAAAACGAAAAGCCGATGGGTGGCGGATTTGGAATTTAAGTTCAGCATTTTCCAAGGATACTAAATGAAGATTTTCAAGAAAATTCAACCACCAAAACTGCCGCTTATATGGAACATTTTTCAAAAATGCCTTTTGATTTTGATTAAAATGACATATGTTTAACATAATTTCACTACAAACGAAATGTATATCTGGCATTTTTTGGGAATAGCTATAAAGATTTTTGCATAATCGATAAACCGTAAGAGGTAGACAGAACCATGTTACAAAAAAGTGTACATCTCGTTAAAGCAAACAATTTAAGTCATATAATTTTTTGGTGGAGTTAAAATTTCTGAAATGTTCCTTGCTATTGATTTAGATTTAAAATCTGTGCAACTTTTGTCAAACAGAATTAGAAATTCCTTTTTTTCTGTTTTACTCCTGGGCATGCAAAGAGAACAGAATTTCAATCATGTAGCAACCATGCTTTAAAAGATTGGCTATCGCTTTAGCCGAGTGCATTCCTTTATTTCCCTTACACTTATAAGGAATTAAATAATACTACTATTTGTGCTAGCTTTTATCTTGATTAGCATAAAGAAGGGAGAAGAATAATAAGCTTTCGTAGGAATAGTTTGTTACAGAATATGAAGAGAAAGGCATGTGAGTGGAAAACATATTAGACATTTTTATAAATAGTTAAAACTTTAATTTGTCGGCAGTTATTCTTTCTATAAATACTTCTTTTCTGCTTTTATACTCAGTGCTCTTTCTCTAATTTTTTAACTTTTTCATAAATATATTGTATTTTAATTTTTACTTATATAATTTGCGAGTGCTTTAAGGTAGGTAAGGCATAATCAGGATAAAATGCAGTGACATAACTAAGACTTGAACCACGGACTTTCAGATTACACTAGCTGGGTAAGCTAGAACAGCGGTACTTTAACCATAAATTGGTGGTTCAGATTCCGATTTTGGCATTTCTACCTAGTTGTACCTTTCCAACACAGCACCTTTGTAGTTTTAAGTAGTAGTAGTCATGTGCAATACTCGAGTGAATAATAAACATTATAACCACATAAACTTCTCACTTTCTGAAGCAGTTCCAGCCAGACGTGACTATCAACGGGTACTAGAAAGCTCGAAGTACAACTTACCGATAACTTATCTCTAAATTGCCCATTATAAAGACAGTAAAGTGGTAGTCGATTCGGTGACTGGCATTAGGTGATGATGGATTGGTACGATGAGTAAGATTTACAGTTTCCTGTTATTATTTTTGCGTTCAACTTTCTCTAGCGCGTATGTATAATGTACATAGTCCCCCGAGTCTAAAAAAGTAATTTTAGAAAAAGATCCCCACGCGCCTGTGAGTATCTGAGAACAGCATAGCTCAAAAACGAAAAGATGATTTTTTTTTTCAAAAATAGCTGTAACGAGTTTGTTTGAAACACCGTATTTTGTCAAATAAAATATATTTTTTTTAATTTTCTGGAAATAGTCTCTTTATTCTGAATGAGTTTTGCAGAATTTTACAGTGCTTCTGAAATAATCATCGTTATTGATTTCATTTTAAACTACTTTACCTTTTCTCAAACAGAAAGTGACGTCTCGTTTCATTTCTCTTGTTTTACTGTAGTTCATGCAAAGCCAACCGAAATTTGTTTCATTTAGGCTCAGCTTTTAAAATATTTTACTGCTGATTAACCCTAGTGTATTCCCTTATTTCCCTTCTACTTAAAATAAACCAAGCAATAAGATTAGGTTGATAAAATAATAATGTTTGTAAAGAAACTTATTTGTGTAACAACTTGAGAAAGTCGTGTGAATGGAATACATCAGATTTTGTTTTGTCCTCCATTTCCTGTTCCCATCATTTCTTGATATCTACTTCAGAATTGAAGGACCCGGTGTTCGGCCGGTTGCGGCTGGATGGTGTATATTGTGGCAATGTTGTCGACACCGCTCGACCGGAACCGTATTGGGGAGAGAAATGCTTTTATTACATATTTCCTTGTGGGCACACAGGAATAAGAGTAATCCACTAGGCAAAAGCAACAGTCAAGTCTTTTAACAGCTGGTCACTATAAGTGATATAATTGAATTTTAGTTCTCCTTGCTAGACCAGGAGTAAGAAAAATAAATAAAATCCCATTTGAAAACAAAATTTGGGAAATGTAAGCCAAAAAGAAGGAATGTCTCGGAAATTGTTAAACCCACAAAACATATATTTAGCATAAACTGCATGTTTTTACGTGTTTGCATTCTACAATTTTTGTGTGGTGTGTTTCTGTCAGTTCCATTCGTAACCATTAGGGACCTCATCAATCTTTGTAAACGTTATCAATTGGATCTGGTCCTCCTTCGGGTCTCCCCCCTCATCCACCCATCTAAAATGCAAAGAGCCCTACTTATGGTGTCTTGCCCCAATGTCTATGGTCCCCGTCTGTGTGAAATCCTAATCCTAAATTATCCAGCTCGAATTAGAAATCACTAATCCTTTAAACTTCCCTGACTAATATCGCTAAACTTAGATTTTCCTTTGCTCTATCACCTATAACATTCTAAAGAAAACCTTAAAGAGAAATTTGGGTACATCCCTAGTGCGTGAATCACACGAGACTTCGTAATACTGCAGGTTTAACTCTTAGCACAATCATCAAAGCTTTGTGTTTGTTCCCTTTGAATGAATATGCATGTCAAACACGCTGTGGCTGTCATCTGTCATTCATAAAAAATATCGACGTTGTTGTTCCAACACCAATTTACCAGTGTATTCGCTGAAAGCGGCACATCATGTTCTAACACTCTAGATGTCTCTTACATTTAATTCTGAATATGGAATAAATATTTTTTTTTCAAAAAGAGAAACGTGTTAATATTTCTATCTAATAGTGACTTTATTCAGATCAATATACTGTAAAGTGCAAAAACCAGCTAGTACAATAGTTCAAAATGGGATTTGATGAATTTTTCTCTCCTATTTGATTGTGCAAGTTTGGTGATTTATTTTTCAGCTGTTTCAGAAAGTTTAGTTTAGATAAACTCACAACCCATGATTATAGCATGTTTATAGACCCAATTTCATCTATTCCACGAGAAAAAAAAAAAGACTATACTTCTCGAAAAATTTAGAAAAGTTACAAATGATGCAGCTTTTGTGTAAGGGCCTAAAATGCAAACCTAAACAATCCGCTTCTTTGCCAAATGCTATAAATGTGTAACATGTATTTTACAGTCAAAATAACCATCATAGATCCGAGTGAGCAAGAAATAATGACAGCTTTTATCTCTTCTTTCAAGCGGCACATCTTTTAATTATAAACGTTTCACTATAGCACTGTTAAGTAAAACAGAATCTATTAATGTAGAAGACTGTCTTAATTCCTCCATGGAAAACTTTAAAAAATAATTCTTTAAGAGTGATTTTAAAGTCTTAACAGTAAATATAACGCTGAAAAGTGTTAGAATTTAAAGTAAAGCCATTTGAAAGTTCCACAAAAAGTATTTTTGTACGTGTGTAATAAAACATATTTCTACATAAATTCTGAAGATTATATTGACTTTTTGACCTGTTTTATGATTGATATTTTGTGTTTTGATTGTACAATCATAGCTCCTCGATGTAAGTTAAAAAAAAGAAAGATCTTATCTTTGTTTAGTGCTTGAAAGTTCTTATTCTAAGCGCAATGGTGTATAGGTATGTACATAGTTTGTTTTTCTCCTTTTTCTTAAATTTCTCTTTTGCTTCTTTTTGTACTCCTTTAACTTGTATCTGAAATATGTATGCACGGTCAACGACCCATGCAATAAGTGTTTGTATAAATATTTTAATAGCTTGACATCAATAAAGATACCTATTTATCTATCTATCTATCTATCTATCTATCTATCTATCTATCTATCTATCTATCTATCTATCTATCTATCTATCTATCTATCTATCTATCTATCTATCTATCTATCTATCTATCTATCTATCTATCTATCTATCTCTGTCTCTCTGTCTATCGGTCTGTCTGTCTGTCTTCCTGTTTAGTTTGAGCTAAGCCATCTAAAAGTTTTGGAAAATATATTTTTCATAATAAAATAATATATTTTAAACCTTAAGACCTTAAAAGCAGGCTATCTAAACTTTATCCTCTGATCAGAAGTTATATTGCTCTACACTGCCTTGGTATTGCTGGCTAGAGTTGCCCGGTGGGCTCAAGATGCTTCAGTCGCTCCAAAACAAGGTATTGTGAATCGCCTTGGATGCTAGTAGTTGTCCGCTACACAGAGAAATCATTGAACAGTTCATCCATTCGGTACAATCATTCCTTTCCGGGCTACCTTCAGTTTTGGGTGCAGTTTTCTTGTCTCTTGGACGTCAGACTATTGTACCCACGAGAATCCGCAACGTTGTACTCTCGCAGACTTTTTCAAGATATTTTCCATGCGCCAAACATTTAATTTTTTACTAATTTGTTTCATAAACGTTGTATTACGTCTCAAAATACATTAAAGAAAATAATACTAATTATTTTTAAATAATACTACAGTGTTTTTAAATAAAACATTAGCTTTGAAAAATAAGCAGTTTTGAAGAGCTCAAAAGATAATTTTTCTAAAATAATTAGAGGCTAATATAAAGCGTCTGATACCATATCTGTTTGTAAACTTTTATTTATTGTAAAACTTGAATTTGATGCGACTATTTTTAATTTATTTACCACGTATACAGTAGGCGAAAAGAGGTATTGTATTCCAAAAATGTGATAGAGATTGATTCCTTAAGCCGGTGATATCGTGTTTGTTTACATTGAATCATTTTTCTCTGACAGTACCTGCACACAGCTACTATTATGCGAAAAAAAGGTGTTGGGATAATTTTGAAAAACAATTGCTCTCTTGGTAAACAGTTTACCGTATATCTGATTTCTACTTTTTACTTTCTCTAAGACTACAACATACAGAATGGTTAGAATAGATATTGTATTCGCCCAACAATTCAATACCGATATACTTTACCGGAAATAAATATATTAAGGACTTCTGAAAAAAAAATTTAGAAAAAAATCCGTGTGTGTATGCGTTTGCGCGTATGCGAATAGCATAACTCAAAACAGAAAATCTACTAAGTATCTACCTTGGAATTTGTTTGTGTGTTTAAAGCCCGTTTTTACTACTTATGACACTGATGATACATGGAATGAAGATGGGGCACCGGTAGAACGCAATAGCGGGGAAACCCGGTGAAAACCCGCCCCTGTGCCGTTTTGTCCACCACAAATCCCACATGCGCTCGCCTGGGATTGAACGTCGAGAGAAGACTGGTATAACCACTCGGCCACGGCGTGCCCTTTGGTGTTTAAGTTCAATATTTCCAAGCATGCGAAACAAAGATTTTTAAAAAATCCCCCCCCCCCCAAATCCCACATTTATTCCAAACCATACTTTACATGGAACATTTGTCGATTATGTTGACTCTCTCATAAATGGTTATAACGGTTTCGATTAAAATATCATATGCTAAACATATTTTCATGAAAAATGAAATGCATATCTTAAATGTTCTGGGAACAGGGAACAGTTCTGAAGTCCTCTTTATATGGAATTGCTTTTGCATAACTGGTAAACCATAGACAAAATACTACGGCAAAAATGTAGATCTCGGTAAAACACACAATTTATGTAAAAAAAAAAAATATGTGGAGTTAATCACTTCGAAGATCCTCCTTATTATTGCTTTAATTATCCAATACTACACTTTTTATGGGAAGTTGTCATTCGTTAAGTAAGGAGAACGTAATTTCATGCTATAGCGACCAGATCTTAAAGAATTTAACTATCTTTTCTAGTCTCCGTGCTTATAAGGAATTAAGACCATTTGTGTTCCCGTTTATCTTAATAGACATGAATGATTTTATGTATAACAATTAGAAAGACCATGTTACTGTAGCAGTCAGATATTTTAATCTGGTGAGTAAGTTAACAATTTATAGATTACCGTTTTATTTTTTTATTATATACATATAAATCTGTATCAAAGTAAATGCTTTTATAGAGAAAATTTCAAATTGGACAATACAGAATTAGTTATATTAAGAAGTGAAAAAATACTCAGTTATTTACAAAGTCAGTAGATTTTTATTTGTAACAAACTCATTTAAGAAAAATAGGAATTGTATGTTTGCAAATACATAAAGCAAAGGAATAAATGAGTATTAAACTTTAGCCTGGGAAAATTTAGCAACACCAATGGCTTTGGAAGCAGTTAGTGCAACGAAGATTTCTTTTAGAGAAATTTAAATTGTTTATGTTCATTAACAAATATTTCACAATAAGCCTGGTTTTACTCTTCGTTTTTCTCAGCTCTAAAGAATTCATTGATAACAAAAGTACTTCAGAGGATTGTGTAATATTTAAAATATACACTTCATTTGTCATTTGAATATCCCAAAGACTACTTGGAAATGCATTCACTATAAAAATGTGTAAAAGGTCTATAAGAAATCCTACCTGATTATATTTTAACTATGTTTAGAATGAAAAGGAACTAATATTGCCAATTTATGTTCAAATTATTATGTTTACATCTACTAATATAAATCATCTAGAGTTAAGAAATAATCTAATGAAATCTTATTTTCAACAAGTCACCCCAATTTAAATAATTTAAAAGAATACTGTAACAATAATTAAAATATACATGTATAAGAGAATAAAGAACACTACCAGAAATATTCCTTGCAATTTTTAAATTACATACTAGCACGTGCAATGAAGTAGTTACCATATTTCTGGCTATCTCAGTACCTGCTAGTTATTTTACCCGGGATCATTTTCACGACACAAGTGGTTTTCTGCACGTGAAACGCTCTTCAGTTTGTTCTCGGAAGTTTCTCTACGTTCTCATGTCTCACAGATTTCCAACATCTCTGTGAGAACTACAAATATTTACTAATGTGTTGCGCAGCTTGCCACATAATTTTGATGTGTGCATTGTAAACTTTGCTACTTAGTACCCGAAACATATCATGGTAGTGTTCAAACGGATGCTGCAAATGAGGATTAGCATTGAGCACTTCATAAATATCTAATGTAAAAATACTCAAGTATCCGTCCGCGATGTAGTGGTTACCATGCAAGGCTCTACACACAAGGTTGCGGGTTCAAACCCGGCGGAGGATGATGGAGTTTTTGGGACGCACGAATCATTAGCATTGCTTACTTCGGTTTATCTGCACGTAAAACAAAACACTACCTTGAAATAAAAGTTTCCCGGACTAAATTCTCTCAGCTTCACGACTGCAAGTTATAATTTCATCAACTCGTCGTCACCTATGAATCAACTTGTGCGTATAATGCCAAACTCCTCGTCCTCCGTGGTGTAATGGTTACCATGCCCAAGGTCGCGGGTTCAAACCTGGCGGAGGACGATGGATTTTTTCGGGTGTTAAAATCCTTCGGAAGGGAAGTAAAGCCGTTGGTCCCGTGTCGTAGATTTACGGCCCGTAAAAGAACCTCAAGCCAAGCGGTCTTTTACGCTCAATTTAGAATGGTATGCTGAGTACCACAGTAGTTAGAGCGTCCATAAATAACACGCCATTCCCATTTTAGAGGCAAACTAGCGAACTAGAAATTCCACTGACCAAGTAGGCGTAGGCTCACATTGGGTGATTGTGCAATACTAAATATTGGAGAGAAAAATATCAAATGCGTGTGCTTTAGACACTTCCAGTTTCCTAAACTTATCTTTTCTACCTATGAAACCCACACGTATCCCTTATTATGCTATTCATCTCACGTTACTGTAGCTGTGCCCTGGCCGAGTGGTTAGACCACTTGTCTATCACCAAGGCGGCTCGGGTGTGGGATTTGTGGTGGACAAAGCGGTGTTAGGACGAGTTTTCTCCGGGTTCGCCGGTTTCCCCCACCATCGTATTCCATCGGTGCTCATCTTCATTCCATATATCATCAAAGTCATCGCCTGCATTGTCTATGTAGTAAAATCGGGCGTTAAAAACAATCAAAAAAATCTTACGCTACTGATTTTATATTTTTGCCTAGGTATTCAATTTAAAGTTCATTACGGTTTACATGGTTATCATATGCGGAGATAGCATTCAAATGTTATTCGTGATGAAGGAAGTTCTCTTGCCATGGAATGATGAAAAATGTTACTTTCAGACTATGTTTACAAACGTTTATTACTTTTTCTACCGCATAGATGACAGGTAGAGGATGTACTACATTCCAGCCAAAAATTGCATAGCGAAATTTTACTGTAAGTACACGTTTTGAGGGCCCTGATCAAAAACTATTTTTAGAAAAAAGATCATGTGTGTATCTGTGAGCATGAGAACAGCGTAACTCAAAAACGAAAAGTCGAATAAATACTACACTGGTATCTAGATTTAGTATCTAGCAAATATGCAACACAAAGATGTTTAAGAAAATGACCCATATCAACTACCCCTTACGTCACTTTTTGTTTATTTATTTTTATTTTCGCAAAAGGCTCCAATGACCGATTTAAATACTATACCTATTAAATATATATGCATGACAAAATGAATACCTTCATTCAAAAACAATGTTATATACGTTAAATGATATACAAAAGCGTACTGTATAAAACTGTTTGTGAATAAGCTATTTTAAAAATCTCAGTTATTAATTTTTCTAACTGTGCCATTTCATTCTTTTAGGTCCTATCGATTTTCAGTTGTCAGGTGTCTGCATTGAAAGAGTATGGAGTTATAAGGCCAGCATATAGCATTCAGTCCTTAAACATTTGTTCTATCGCTATTTCCTTTGTATCTAGGCGTAAATATGAAAAGTAATGTAACGGTTGAACTCGATTAAAATCACTAAGATAGAAAAATAATCATTCGTCAGAATAGTTTATGGCGACTACAAATTATATAGATCAATGTAGCATCAGTTTTTATTTTCTATCCAGATTGTAACCCAGCTGCTGTGGCTCAAGCTTATAGGGATTATACAGGGTTATTTGGAGAGATAAATAGACGCTCTAGCTCTCTCAGCCAGCGTAATCATCTGAGATACTCTAAGGGGATAACCAGCTTCTCCTGCATGTTTCCCTTCTCCCCACTTCTCGAGCGTTCTGGAACTCTATGGAAGGTTCCCATTCACAGGCATTCTTGCGAATGAACCCATTAAGATTGATGAGTGTGTTTCTACTGCAACATCAAGTGCGGCTAATAAAAGAGGACTAATAACGTACAGTAAGTGCTGGTATTACGGGGATTAAATAAATATGTCTTGTGTTCGATCCTTGGGTCTCAAGTGGACAAAGAGTTGGATTTTTCGTGCGTATTTAATTACGCGTCTACAGCAAAGGAAAGTGAAGAGACAGAAAAGGCTGAGCTGATTCTTATTAATGAAGTGACATTGTGAACTGCGTGTAGTCACAGTGAATTTGAACCAGATTACATTGATGGAGTGATAGCTCAATGCAACAACAGCGAAAACTGGAAAGTCCCACTAGGCATTGATCGAGATAATACTTTGCAGAAATAGTTTTTTACACATTTCGTTGTAGGTATAAAAGTGATAAAGGAGGCTAACGCGATAGTCAGAAGTTTGAAAGACGAGCTACCGAGATATATGAGCTCGTAGCTTCGAAATTCCATAATCTTTGCCTCCCATCATAAGATAGCGCTTTGGCCCCTAAAATTGTGAAAAATTGTAATCTTCAAACCAAGGGGAACCAATACCTCGTAAATGGCTAATGCCAAAGGAATTATTTTACACCAATATTGCTTTCTAACAGTTTATGCTGTAGAACAGGCTACTAGAACAGAGTTAGTGTTCTGTTATGTTTGCACAGTGATCGTTTATCTATTTATTCCAGTATAAAGATTATACACAATTATTAACATTCAGACGGAATGAAGAATGCTTCAAAAGGTGTTCTCTTAAAATTCAAGACATGCATATTAATAATGACCGAAATAGCATGAACGTACTGCATTAATATAGTAATTAAGATATTTTATATTATCTTGAGGTATATTATATATTCAGTGCGTTTGTTCAGTCCAATTATTTTTAGTTAAATTCAATAATATAAATATTAAATTCGTATTATATTATATGAATGTTTTGGAATATTTTAAAGCACCGTTATTATCTAAAAACTCAATTAAAATAGTTTGTATTTGTTACACTTTTTTCTCTTCGCTATGACGCTTGCTCTTATTGCTTCGGTTGTCTGTCAACACTGCAACTGACCGCTCAAAATTCACTGACGAAACTAAGCTTTTTGACGACACAACAACGACGAGCATTTGGCGGACCAAGGGCAGCCTGAAGGTGTGTTAGATGTATATCCACTCCTGCTAGGTGTAACCACGTCCTTACGGGAATGTGAGGTTTGGAGGATGTTGGGTGTAGATAGAGTTCCGGAGTAAAAGCGGGTAGCAAGATTACCACTCATAGTGAAATGACACTTGTGCACAGCTGGTGCAAGTTTATTTCAACATTTTGTTAATTTCGGGCTTTTAATTTAAGTTTTGACTTCCAAGCAGCTCTTGGAAAGATCGGGCATCTCCAGACACTAAACCTTCTGACGAGCAGTTGACGGGCCGAGGGTGTATTACACGTGTGCAAATTCTTGCTAGAATTTAACCACGTCCTTACGGGAGTATGAGGTTTTCAGGGGCTAAGTTTCTCCTTTTATATCAGTCGACCACGTAGAAAGAAATTTGTAAATGTAGAGTCATTATTGGCAAGTGTGCATTACCAGAAGGTGTGATAATACTGGACTGATATAAGGTGTCCACTTGCTAACGTGTTAAATTCACGAACAAGCAACAACGGCACCATGAAAGGAGATCGCCCGCGCACGTATGCGGCGGCAAAATATACGCGCCTGCAAATGGGTTCGTAATTATAAAAAGAAGAGTATGAAAAATATCCATGCCAATAATTTGACTTGTGCATTTACGCCCCCCCTCCTTCGGAATATGCAGAGTTTATAATAGGTGTTCCCGAATCGCCGTCCACCTTGTTCAAATAGGCAACCCACATAATAATGTGAGGAATGGTAAAAGAGCTCTACTGCAGTATCATTATTTTAAGTAGGACTACTTGCTTCCTTTCGGTTATTTTATTTTTATGAACTTCTGAATTGTTAACACTGTTTCCGTATATGAGTCAGGTGAATTTGGTGGGTGTACTAATATTGAGCTGCAATTGTTACATCGACTGATATACTTATTTCTTGTTTTACTAGTAAGATATTATGTTTATTCTAAATAATGATTTAATATTACAAAATACTTTAATAATAGCAATAATAATAATAATAATAATAATAATAATAATAATAATAATAGCAATAATAACAATAAAAGTGAGGGGTGAATTGGATTGGTAAATGAGGGGTGAATTGAGTAAAATTAAACAAAGGCCCTTCCTCCGAAACAATAAAAAAATGATTTTCATTTTCAAAACTTACTTTCTTTTTAGGAAAAGTTTTATTCATTGAAATAAATCATAGTTTTTATGAAAAAAAAAATAATTTGGTAGCTTTAGGTAAAAATGCAGTGATAATATAACAATAATTTAATAGTATATCTTTATTTTATTATTATTACTATTATATAATAATAAGAATAATAATAGTGGTAGTAGTAAAGGTCCTGCTAGTGCAGGGAGTTGCTGCTAGGAGTTTTTTAATGTAGCGAACACTAAGAGACACGCTTAATACAGTGCGTTCCCTGAGCGACCGAACCGCCCCACGTCTGCACCGTAACGGGTGAGGGCCGCCCGTCGCTCAGGGAACGCACTGCTTAGTTACCTAATGGAAGATCAGCTCTTCACATTAATTACATTTTTATATAAAACATTATTATGAATACATTAATTTTTGAAAAATGGTAATTTCAGCTACTGTTTTATGCCCACCAACCGTTAGATTAGTGCTGCCATTCTGTAATGTTTATACTTTCTCTACATGTACATTGTGTATAAAGAAGGTATTGTATTCCACCAAAAAATTAGATACCGAGAATTCACCGAATATACATTTTCTGAGATCCCCTGAATAAAAAAAGAATTATAAAAAGCTGTGTGTGTTTGCGGATAGCATAGCTCAAAAAACGAAAACAGTCATTGAAGTTGGAATTAATAAAAGTCCAATAAAATTTCATAGTCAATCTTTCACCCAAAACTGCAAATATTAATTATTAATACAAATATTCCATAAATTGTTAGTCTTTCCTCTCTTAACCTATATATTGGTGCTAAATTAAAATACCAAAAATTCCGTTAAATGCTACATTTAGTATTTAAGTTTAGTATCTCCCAAGGAGCAACACGAGGATTTTGAATTAAATCGTCTCACCCCAAGTTATCCTTTGCACCGAAAAATGTTCGAAAATTTTGATTTTCTCAAAATGGGCTCAAACTATTTTAAGTAAAGCATCGTATATTAATGACATTTACAATAAAATGTACATCTTGAATTTTCCGGGAATAGTCTCTGAACATCTAAGCTGGCTGATTTTTGCTGAATAATGTTTAACTGGAAAACCGCAAGAGATAGCCAACTTATAACACAAAAAATGTATCTCTCTTTAAAACACATTTTTTGTAGGCCTGAGGTTTCTCAGATATTCCTTGTTGTTGGTTTCAGCTTTAAAATACTTCTAGTTGGTTTATACGGGAATTTGTCATCTTTGTGGCACACAAAGAAACTAATTTCAATCACATAGCAACCAGCTTCTAACAATTTTGACTATTGGTTTAGTCCCGTTCATTACATTTCCCTTCTACTTATAAGAAACAAAGTATTAAGATCATTTCTGCTGAAGTTTATCTGGATTAGCATGAAGTAGTTAGAACAATGAGGTTTTCAGCAATAAGTTGTTACAGAGTTGTGGAGAAACTCATGTGAATGGAACACATCAGATTTTTCCTCTAAAATCTTAAAAACTTCAAGTCTGTATCTTTCATACTTAAAAACTGTACTTAGAGGTACAACTGTTCTTTTGAGAAAAATTGATCTAAAGTTTAAAAATACTCAATATATTTGTTTCATGTGTTAAAGTTAAGTTAATAATTCCAGAATTGTATTTTGGGTCATTTATCTCTTCCTATTCCTCTCTCTCTCTCTCTCTCTCTCTCTCTCTCTCTTTGTTTTCTGGTTTCTTGTGTTGCCTGTAAAACAGTGATTTCACTTTTGCGGATCCTCTCTACATCTATGTTTCTAAACCAAGTAGTAGTGTTTGCGCCAAATTTCATAACCAGGAGATGTAAAACATCATTTTCATTTGATAGACCCATTAAAACAGATCACTGCATCATATACGCCAGACTTTAAGGTCTCCGTCCCCACAAATTCAGTTTTTGGCACACGCTTCAAAATATTAAAATTGAAATGTTCGTCTGTCCATGAAGACACTTTTGCAACAGCTTTGATTCAGATAATGCTCTGAACAGAAGTTTAACTTCCGCTACAGTTCCTGGCAGTTCCTTATGCTTATAATTTTTCCCTGTGCTGATAGCAGTTTTGTATTAGCACCAGCTATCTGAAGAGAGAAAATGTTAAGGTTTACTGCCTGTAGAAAGCTTGGGGAAATATATAACCTCATATCCTCTAAACTTATACATCTCTCCTTATGGTCAAGCCGTAATAATTATGAAAAACTATATCAAATATTGTAAGGCGTCCCATACCACCTAATGGTATACCACCTTGAAGTTTAGTTCTTTCACAAACCATTCGTTTCTGGACATGCCCAATGTATTCCAAGTTCTTTATTTTCAGATTTGAGCCATGAAGTTCCATTCTGCGTGATAAACATTGCAGACACCACCACCTACGTAATTAATGTATTGGGACAACTCTGTGAAAATAGGTGTGACTGAAAAGATTCCACAGCCCTGTTACTTCTATCTCACCACTAAGCTCTTAATAACTCTTCGAGTATAAATGCTAAGAAGGTGAAGATGTAGCTAGTACAAATTGAGCAAAACTTGCTCAGTATTTCAATATCCAGCACCATACCTATAACACATGATGTGTGACCACGTTATTGTCAAATACAACAGCAGTGTTTTCAGGGTCCACTTCATTATTTTCCTGTATAGCCTCTTCTGTTGCATTCAATATTCTGTCTTCACTAATTCAGCCACCCAGTAGTCTTATTATACACACAGAACTTTTTTTGGTGTCTGAGGAAGATTGAACATTGCCACAAGAGCTATCCTATTTGCATACCTTTGTCAATCAATGTAACAAACTAATGTTACTGTCATAGCCCACTTCTGGTGAAGTTTGAGATCGTGATAACAACACAGAGCGCCACAGAATAAAAACAAACGTATTCATACTAAAAACTGCATCAGACAGGTTAGCTAGCAACACATTTTTCAATCGAAAAGTACTGATATTTCCCGATTTATTTTAAAATTTTGAGGTTCACGACACATTTTCGATTTGGCCTTACTATTAAAATTCACACAAGAAGCAGCACTTTTGTACATGTTAAATTTCAGAACAAAACATTCGGTTTAAGTAAAGCAAACCTCTTCTCCAGCGGGCTTTAAATTTAAGGTAAAATATTTCGAATGTTGACTCCTCTTTCGCCACTGTTTTTCTCGTTGCCTGCTCAGAAACTTGTGATTGAAACTTTCATTGAGTGTTGTCTTTGTTCTAGTTTAACATATTTTATCACTATCGCTATCAATAGTACTGCCACTTAAGCTGCAGACAAGGAAGTCATGTTGTTCTTTCCGATGTTTATCACATTAGTGTATTCTTATCCACAGTGTTCCTGCCCGTTTGAAGCAGTCTGCTCATCGTGTCTTTGCACATTACAGTTTGCTGGGTCCATCGGCAACGGTGCATCTGGCGACGCGCCCTCCCCATCTCCACTAAAGCTGCTCCGCCCGTGCAGCAGCATCAGTCATCCCTGTCTTCTTTCTTATTGTCTCATTTATCATCTCGTCCCCTATTGTTATGTGCAGCATTTTCCTCTCCATCTTACGCTGGCAAATTTAAAGCATGATATTTTGTTTTGTTTTTCTTTTCTGTTAAAGACTAGGTTTGGCATCCATATAATAGTACTAGAAGTTTGCAGTTTTGCATTATGCATTGTTAAGCATAATTTTAAAAATCTGTCTTCCAGGATAAACTTCACGGTAAATTATTTCTTCTACGCCAGGTTGAAGCCTCTTTTTATTGTAGACTTTTCTGAAGAATATATTGTTTGTCTCAAGTATACGTATTCTCGGAAACACTCCAAGTTCCTTCTGCTGACCTCGATTTGTTCCTCAGTAGCTTTCTTGGTCATTAGCTTGGTTTTCTTGTAGTTCCTGGCTAGTCCCACTTCTGCACTAACTCTTTTCAACTCCGACAGCATCGATCCCAGTTCCTTTGTAAATTTGGTCAACAGTAAAAGTCAAGAAAATAAAATAGCTTTGTTTTAATATAACAGTGATGTTATTTCAGTTGATTGTAAAACCAGTCTTGCATTTTTTTTTATCACGAACATAAAAATTTAGCACCACACTACTTGGACTAATGACAGGATTTTCATTAATTGTTTTAAGAATCATCAAACTTATTTTGCAAACACACACCGCTACACTTAAGGAGCCACAACTCGTAATCAGTACAATACGTTTAGTATAGCCCTCATACCCCTGTAACATTCAACCCATGTGTACCATGCGCTTATTACTGAATACTTCAAGAAGTGGACGGCAATTCGGAAGCAGCCTGTACAACAAGTTAACACTTCATGAAGTTATATACTTCGTGAAATATTGTATGATCTATATAATCAATAATTACATTAGGTATTGATATGCATTCTGCTAAAATGCTCCTGTTAGGATTCAAAGGACTTAAAACCACATCCGTTGGAATATAAAACTTCGTCATAGATTATACCAAATCAGCAAAGAAAGTAGATGAGAAAATATCAATCTTAAAATACAAACATCCCCTTGCCATGGCAATTTATAACAATATCATTTCAATATCCCGAAAAGTATCCTAAAAATCCTGTCGATCGTACGGTAACACGAAAGAGCTGTCCGTTAACAATTCCTTTTTGTAATACTTTTGTAAGCATCTGTAAGCCCAAAAGCAATTTTGCTCGACCCTGCTTTGTCGTATTGCTATACAGCTCACGTCACACCCAAGGGCTCATCTGCCACAGCTCCGATATTGGATGCTGGTGAAATGGATAACGTTCATTTGAGGGCAGCACGTTACTCATCCTACATGGCCTTCAAGACTACAACCGTCGGCGTCTTCCTCATGGAATTAGGACTTAGACCTGTTTCCGCAATAAGAGGTTATATTTTTTCATGTTGTTACTAGTCGACCGATATTGCTTTTATCTTTTGGTTCGTATAGAACTAAAATATTTGGAAAATCATCTTGGGTGGCACTCTTTCTGTGTGTTAGGGCTAGTTAGAATCTAAATTTTGAATTCTTTCAAACGCGTTATAAATATTTAGTTTCCTCGTCGCATCTTTTATATAGTAATGTGTAATTTGCTGTGGAACGAACAAGATCATTTCAACCCACTAATTTCTTTGTTTAGCTGACCTATTAACTGTCTCGTTTTCCCCAATTTGTTACAGTGTTATTCTAAAGTTTTTTATTTGAATGCTATTATTCCACCGCACGTGTTATTGCTTCCATTCAGTTCTGTATTGATATTCTTTTTGCAGTATGATCACCTGAAATTTCCTATAAATTAATTTCTTGATTTGTTCTATTGATTTACTGTTTTATTAATAGTTTGCATTGTCTATGGTTTATTCTTTCAATAGCCATTAGTTTGGTTTCATTATCAGAAATATGCACGATATATTTGCTTAGTATATGAGTGGAAATTAGAAGCTTGTCTTCAGTTTTGCTAAGAATTACTACGAACAATATGGTGCTCAATATGTCGTCATTGATTATAAAATGGGCGTTTAGTTGTTCTTGACATTTCTTAATGACATCGTCAATAAATACTAATATATATATATATATATATATATATATATATATCAAAGTATGCAAGTTTAAATGTGTTTACGGCTTTATATTTGTAGATGTGTATCAGGATGGATATTCATTGGGAAAGATTTCAGTACACCTTTTGTTTCAGGTAGATAAAATGGCAGACATCTGCTATGTAAGTAACCATAAGTATCGTATGAGGTTATCAGAAACAAGAGAATAACTACTTAACATTTCGAGGTGCAATGTTATACGTTGAAATACCTTATTATAATGTTATATTCAGGGTCTAATATTAAAAAATTCTAACACTTGGAAATAGATTATGTTACAAGACCTTCTATTTGGTCAAAATTGCATACCTTAACAACTTTTATAATCATTGCTCAACAAGTTTGCGTTTTTCTCGTACTCTTCTAATTTCAGGAAGCCCAATGAGAAACAAGCTAATATATCTCCAAATTTTTAAATATATAAACATTATCTGCAATGTCAATTTCTAAAAAGATTGGATACCGTAATCAAAATCAATGGAGTTATTTGTGGAAACAAAGCTACTACTCCTCATGAAGAGTTCTTTTAAGGGAAGTTTATGAAAATCCTCACATTAAATACGCAATTTAACTTTTACGAAATTATTGTTTTACATTTCTCTGTTGTTCGTGCCGCAAACATATAAACACATTTTAGAGGGACTAAAACATGCTCTTTAAGTGCAACCTTAATATAAGGATTGTTCTTCGTGGTCTGAGGGTAACATGCTAGCTTCTGGTTTCTAAGGTGACGGGTTCAAACCCGGCGAAAGGTGATAGATTTTTTCGGACGTATTAGCATGGCTTCCTTCGAAAGGAAAGTTAAACCGCTGGCCCAGTGTCATAGATTTACGCAAAAGAAACTCAAGCCTGATGAAGAGGCTTCTGAGCAAACTTAAGCGGTCTTTCAATTATAGAATGGGAGGCTAAGTGCCGCAGCAGTAGAAGAGCGTCCAAAAATAAAAGTGAATTTCAGTTCAATGTATTATGACTCTTAGATGGAATGCTAAGACATATGTACCCTTGGTAACCGAGAAAGTGAAAGAATAACATTACCAGAAGACTTGTAAAAATGAAGAGCTAAGGCATAAATTGCTGTTTTCTGGCAGTTCTTAATAAACATTTCATAATTACGTATTTTCATTAAAAATACCAAAGAAATACAAAAAAAAAAAAAACAAAATTCACAACATAAATTTAAGTAAAAAAATTGAAGTGAAGACAGCCTATAATTACGCGCAGAAACTCTAAGCTGGTTCTAAGGCTAACTACATACTTTTGCTTAGGATGTTTTAGTGTTTTCTGTTTTACTATTTTAGTTAGAAGTGCTGGTATTATCCTGAAAATCTTCGTGCTGCATTTTTGGAGGATACTGAACTTAAATACAATATTTGATGGTTCAAGATCCTTTTTAAAGGTGTTTTTTTTATTTAAGAGACCTCAAGAAATATATTTCCGGTGATATCTCGTATCAAATTTTTTGATAGAGTACAATACTTCCTGTGTCTATTATGTAGGCACATTGTATATAACTGTTAGAGAAGGTTAACAAATACAAATGCACACTAGTGTGGGATACAGGAACAAAATTCATTAAACCATTAAAGATGTAATGCTGCTAAAATATTTAATCCATTTTTAAAAAGTATTTAAAATAATATAATAGTACAATACAATAATCTAAAGATAAATGTTATCCAATCTTCGCAAATACAACTGGGATTCTGTCTGTAATGCTACTGGTAACTGAAGGACAGAAAGCCTTCGTGCGTGCAGTTGTTGGTAATGGTAAAACCATCATTTGCTCTCACCACAACACCGTGCGAACGGTCAGGTTTTATATGAGGACCCTGCTCAAAATTACACCTCAAACCTAAAATATGTATTGTTAAAACAACCATTACAAATAATATTAATAATCCAGAAAAGTTTTACTGAATCAAATTAAGAAATAAACTCATGTCGACCACTAAAATTAAGATATAATGATCCCATACCTTTATGATTTATTGAGAATAATTCAGCAATATCTCTTACACGTTTAGAAACCCAACTGTAATACTAAAACATTATTTATTTTTAATATTTCGCGATTTATTCAAATACTAAATGTCCTTGTAGCTTTTATACTGTAACATAATCCATAAAGAGGAACAGCCGTTCCAAATAATCGTATTGATGTTCGTTGCGGTAGGCAGCAGCTCTTTGAGATCTAATGACATGCACTGAAAGCTTACTACTAATCGCTAATCCTGCCACTGTTCTGCCCTTGTTGCTTCTGCTACAAGAGAAGGGTGCCTCCACCTAGGAGCAAATGATTGACCTGTGTGTGTATATAAAAGCGCTCTTAGAGGGTAGAGAATGTAGATTAAACCTCTGCCGCTTAGCACAGGCGTTCAACTGATTCAGTCTGTGTAAGTCCCTCATTGATTCAATGCTGTTCATTATGAACAACGAGACCGAAGCACCATATCAAATCATTAGTTTAAAACATTCTCATATACGTTGATTTCTCTTCTAGTCCCAGAGGCACTCTTCACCTTTCCTCACGTTGTTTGTCGTTTGTTTTATGTGACAAGCCAATGGGGCGTTCAAGTAATTAATTGGTCGTGAGATTTAGAAGGTTTCATGCTAGGATTTTATTTCGACGGCTCTTGATACCGGGCATAAATTTGAACAAATGTGAGAGTGCAGTGTTCTACCTGATTTATTTTTACCCTTGGGTTGTATTTATACTTCTACTCATCATTTGCATCCCGTTGCTGTTCCAGCTGATCTATTGGATACTATTTATAGCTAAATAAAAATTACAGCTGCGTAATAATGTTGATGGTGATATACTGGCTTCTATTTTACCTCGAATTTAGCTTCGCACACACATCTGCTAATAGTGCGCTATAATCATACTTATTCATAGCGCAATTATTTATCAGATACATTATTCCTAGAATAAGCAACGTTAGCAATGTAAATCATAACTATAAGAAGATTTAGTTATATAGTGTTGGACAGTTTTAGTTATTAATAAATGGCAATTCCCACATTGAAATACATTGACCTATTAAAAAAGCTTATTTTTACAAAACTGAAGTTATCTGGAAATATCTGATGCACATAACATCTCTTATACCTGAAGGTTATAATATTGCTTTAAATCCAGTTGAAAACAATAACCAAAGGTAAAATTTCCGTTTTTTCCTGTCTCTTTTGAAATGCACGTTTATGTTTTTCGTAACCATACAGTTCTACATCAAGATAAACCTATGTTTCTTTTCATAAGTACTCTGTTTATATCACTTTATAGCAATTGATATTCTCCAAGTTGATCGATGAATAGCTTCTGTTTTAACTAAACACAATTATTTGTCTCTGTGGTCGAGTGGTCAGAGAGCTAACTTCTCACCTGGAGGTCCCAGGTTCGATTCTCAGCTGGGGCAGGGAAACTTTCTTTAACGAATCATCTAACCCCCATAGTGTGTGGATGTGTGTATGTGAGAGATAATGTGCATGTGTTTCAAGAAAAGAAAATAATTAAAAAACCAAGTTCTAGAACCTACATACAACGAGTTTAAGTCGAAGCCACCATAAATGTTGAAGGAGCATATGTATAAATTAATTTAAAAAATAACTAATTGTTCCTGAAAATAATTATCCTGATGGGAATATCATAGATTATCGAATACATCAAGGACGTGCATAAAACTTTCCCAATTGTACTAAATTCTTTTTTCAATAAATTCACATAAAAAGTTTTATAATAATAGTCAAAAACGCTAGTCAACATAAAGAAAAACTAATTTAAACATAATAACAAATTCATGTTGATTTGACAAAATTAAATGTTATTATTCAGTGAATATCAGTTTTTCTTGCAAATAAAATTCTCACGAATGCTAAGTATCGGTAGTAAAACGCCTTTCTTCATTCGGTGCTTAAGTCATATGAGTGGAACGCTCACAGCGATATCTCCATTCAGAACAACGGTGGCAAATGACAGTTGCCGCGTAGCAGATGCAAGGAGGGAGAAGGGGAGTGGCTACGCGCGAACAAGGAGATGACCAATTCGTTGTTAAACCTTAAGGTGCTTCGTACATAATTACTTTCTAATCTCATTTTTAATCGTCAGAATCCGAATTATGAAGTGGGTCTGTACAATGAAGTTAATACTATAAATCTAAAATTAAGTTTTAACAAACACGTATGAAAAAAGTACCTGAAGTATATAACTATGTCAAAGAGTTTTTGCTACTGCGTGGCCGTCTTCGCTCATGACCAAGAAAAATGTGCCAAAACAACTAAAAACTACATAATACAAATTGTATGTTTTAATGTAGTATATAACTATTCCCTCACAGAAATTTCTGCTACCGGGGTCCCTTGGTGATACTGCGAAGTATGTTATGGTTAGTAACTGAGTAAAAGTTTGATACATTTGCGTCCAACTGAGGGAGAAAAACACTTTATTTCTGGGGTTAACTAAAATCCTGTGCCCTTGCCCTAAAATTCGTCCCAACATTAGTAAAGCAGCTCATATTCATGCTCCAACCCACTCTATACTTGGACGTAACAAGCCAAGTGTTTGGTAGCTTTTGCATAGTCTTAACTTTCTTTATCATTCATGTGCAATATACACAGTAAGTAAAGTAGATATCGTATTCCACCCAAAAACTCCATACCGAGATTTTAACAAAATACACGCTTTGGTACCCTTGAATCGTAAAAGAAATATTTTAGAAGTAGTTCCGGTGTGTATGTGTGTGTGTGTGTGTGTGTGTGTTTTGTGTGGGCGCGCGCGCCTATGCACAGCATAACCAAACTTGGTATTTAATTTCAGTGTCTTCCAATGATGCAATGCAATGTTTTTCGGAAAATCCCCCACCACAAACAACTTTTGACATGAAAATTTTTCATAATTCTCAATTTTATAAAAAAATAACTAACGATTAAAATTAAAATTCCATACCAATATTAAAGATATTTACATGACAAATAATATGTATAACCTGAATTTCTTGGGAATAAATCTTGAAGTCGCCCTCATTCTAAATGAAGTTTGCATAATTTTAAATCTAAGAGATAGACAAAAGTTTATTACAAAACAGAAATTGTGTTACATTCACATGATTTTCTCTGGCTGTTTCGAAAAACAAATGCTTTATTCATAAGATTAATCTTTTATCTACGTCATGGTAATCAAGATAATCATATTCAGAATCAGTTTTATTACTAGTTTCCTTGTAAATGGAAGGTAAATAAGGAATGCACAAACAAAAGCGATAGTCAAGTCCTTTAAAAGCCGGTCGAAGGTGAAACAATTTCAATTCCATACTCTTTGCTTGTCAGAGTAAACAAACAAAAAACGAGAACAAATATATCTTCCCACTTGATAAAGGCTCAAGTGGCTTAAAACTGAAACCAATAACACGGAATATCTTAAAAACATTTAACTCTACAAAAAAGTATCTATATAGCATTTAATGGATATTTGTGGTAAGTTTTTGGCTATCTATTATGGCTCGCCAGTTGTATGAAAGTCATCCTGACTCGAGATCTTCAGAGGCTATTCCCAGAATATTCAAGATGTAAATTTCGCTTGTCATAAAAATATCTGAAGAATAAGGTATTTGAATCAAAATAGAGCAATTTCTAAGAAAATTAAAACTGTCGATAAATGTTCCGCGTAAAGGGTAGTTGGGTTCGGGGGTTTTTCTTGAAAATCTTCGTGTAGCATCCTTGGAAGATGCTCAATCTAAATACCAAGTTTGGTATTTAACTGACTTTTTGTTTTTATGCTATGCGGTCCACACACACACACGAATATGTTTCAATTTTTTTTTTTTTTTTTGGAATCAGGGGATCTGAAAATATATATTTCTGGTGAAATTTCGGTATCGAATTTTTGGGGCAATACAATACCTTCTTTATACATTCTGAACACAGTACGTTTAGAAAAAGTAAAACTCTAGATCTCGTTAAAACACAAATTTATGTGATGGGCTATTCTTATCAAGCTTCTTAGAAAAATTATGTCTTATTGGTTGCAATTTTAAACTATTTAAAGTTTTCTGAAACGGAAGCCTTCGTCCGCTTCACCTATTGTTTTGCTCCTGGCCAGAAACAGATGACAATCGCATCGTAATAAATAAGGTTTGACTGCCGCTCTAACCTAGTCCATTACTTTTGTTCCGTTCTATTCATAAGGAACCAAGCATAAGATAATTTCTGGTAATGCTTATCTTGATTAGCATGATATATATATATATATATAAGAATAATCGTGCGTAAGAATATTTTGTTTGCAGAACAGATAGAGAAAGTCATGCGAGTGAAACACATGTGATTTTTTTTCGCGATGGTGGAGTGCACCAGAGGTTAAGGTCTAAGGCAGGTTTAGTTTCGCTAAGAAAATATAAATCAGTTTAATTAATTGATTCTCCTTAAGATGGAAAGGTAGAAACAGAATAAAAGGAGATAAAACTGAACGTTCTCGTTCTCAATAAAAATTAGGAACGAGTTGAATTTTAACAGGAAGATTTAAGTCCCGTTGAGAATTTCATGATATACTAACATGTTGAGGTCGTTACTCAGATGACAAGCTGTAAGAGTAGTTGAATCCCGACTATGCTATTACATTTTTACTCTGTCCATAATTAGTTCGGAATTATTATATCTTAAACAAATGCTGCGTTTGGCATGTGCAAGCAAGAAGAGAATGTGACAAAAGTTATCGATTCTTATCATGGAATGCAGGCATCTATGCTATGCTACTTTTTGTAGTAGGTAATGTTTCGTTTTATGTAGTTAATTTGTGTATAACTCAATTTTTTGCATTCTTGTTTAGTTTTGCTTGTTAATACCAACCTTATTTGCGATATTTTATAAATTAAAATTAAATTTATGTCTGTTACTGTTTCTGGTTTCAATCACATTACTATTAATACTATTACTATTATTACTACTTTTATTACTATAGTAATTCGTTAAGTACCTAATCTATTTGAGACTCCTACCAATAACCGATAACTAAAGGAATGGTTTTTTGCATTTGGAGATCAGAAGTTTCGGATTTTAACTTGTACATTTTGCATTTTTAACTTTCTGTATATCAGTTGAGCAAATTATGATGAACAAGTTATGCTCATCATAAGCTTTATGTTAAGGTTTCCAAAGTAAATACCTCCTCTTTTTGCTGAAAACTTTATTTATTAAACTGCTTTTTCACATTTCTTTACCTTTGCTTTATAATACTGTGTACAGTCATGGAAAAAATGATTGAGCGTTGTTACCTTTC
The DNA here is from genome assembly GCA_030762935.1 of Hymenopus coronatus. Lineage (NCBI taxonomy): Eukaryota > Metazoa > Arthropoda > Insecta > Mantodea > Hymenopodidae > Hymenopus > Hymenopus coronatus. The sequence continues at coordinate 85,084,085 of CM060881.1, read as the reverse complement.
AAAGTATCGCTTCGGCCTCACGGAAGCACACGAAGTTACACAAGCTGGATTTACACGTGCACGTGCGCTATGCTACAAAACATGCTTTTATACAACGAGGTAAGACGTAGTTTAATGCTATATAGTAACCAAAATAACCGTTAAATAACAACTGCTTTTCGCTAATATGCACAGAAACACTAAAAAATAAGCAAAACCTTGATAGTTGAGCTGTCCGCTACAGTTCTTTATAAACAGGGAAAACAGTACTCAAGAGTTCTGCTCGGTTCTAACGTGTTCCGTTTGAAATTCAGAATGTGCTCTAGCATAGGTTCAAGCCCAGTTACCCGCATAGATTTTTATTATTGTTATTATTTTTAGTTCACATTAGTACTCTTTAGAACCAATATAGATTACGTTATATAAATCATTCACTCTGTGCAATCTGAAATCTTTTATATGCTGTTTTCGTAAACTAGAAAACAAAGAAAAACGCTGCAACCTAATTTCCGCTTGCTTTTAAATGCAACCTAATCTCCGGTTGCTTTTAAATGCAACCAAAGGCTAATAAACCACCAAGAGAAAACAAATTCTAATAGTTTGTGTGGTACTTATCTCTGCTCTCAATCTTCGGGATATAGAATCCACTAACGTTTGAAATTAATTAATGTCTTCTGCTAGTGAATCCCAAGTGTCTGTCATGGCACGCCAGAGTTGTGTGGCAGTATTCAATCTTGGACTTCGAGAAATCCTCTGCTTTACTTTCGTCCAAACATGTTCAATTGGTTGGAGATCTGCTGAATTTGGATAGTATCTGCTCTAAGACATTCGTGTGCTCCGAGAACCACTTATGAACTTTGGTCGACTTGTGCACCGAATGATTATTCTGTTGGAATTTAATAATACCTTCAGTATAACGCTCTTGGGTAGATGGAAGGAGAACATTTTTTAGAATTTCAGAATAGGTTTACCCATTTTGCTTTCCATGATCACATTCCAGCACACCTGCGCCTTCCCAAAATACAGATGCCCAAGCAGTAACGCTCGTTCGACCACTCCTTGCAGCTATTCAACATTTATCAAGGAAATTCTGCAGGAGAAGCATGAGAATGGCAAAATAATTATGTCAAATCAAAATTGAGATGACTTAAACTGAATTAATTAAACAGGAAAGATGAGCACCATGATATCGTCTCTTGAAGTAATGACTCCAGCAGTTCCAAGAGACATAATTATACATGACGAGAAGTGGGCTTTTTAGTTGGTGAAAATCCAACTACCACACATAATGGTGTTTTTGAAAGATTTTTCCCCTACTTTAAAAAAATATTCCTTGTACGAGTGGCCAAATAATGCATATCATATCGAGAGTCACTAGGCCTGTAAGCAAACACAGTCGAATTGACATCTGCAGTAAAACGTAGCTTCGTCGGAGAAAACTGCTTCGCACCAAAGGAAGTTCCCGTACAGTAAATGCTAACCTGTCAATTTTGTGGGCTTCAGTTAACACTTACATTTGACCAACACAGAAAGAAACACAATAACGACAAAGGAATCAAGCTTATCACAAGTAATTGTAAACTTAGGCTATTATATAAAATGTATTATCTAATACTCAAATTATAACTAATATAGCGGAAACTCTGTATTAGTATAAATTAAGCATGTGAAATAGAAATTATGATAGAAGAAACAACATAAATGGGGAAGAAAAAATTTACGCTATTGCAGAGGTTTGAACATAGGTTTGGTAATTTTCAGAGCGCATGTGTTACGTCCGAGCTCTATTTGTGAGGGCATAAAGGTGGCTGCTGTTACATTCATAATACTGGTTCTTATGATAACATGATTCATTTATCGTATTTAGGGTACTTCATGGCTTCTGAAATAGCTCACTGATTGGTTCAATTGATTGGGAATTGGTTGCTCCAACTATATGTATGACTACCAATGAGCATAGCATCAGCTAGAAACACTTTTGGGTTTGTTTACTAATTGGATAACGAAGAATGGGTACCATGGCGCTTGTTGTGGAATTCTTTGTCAGGATTTGTTTACTAATTGGCCAACGAAGAATGGGTACCATGGCGCTTGTTGTCGAATAGTCAGGAACCAATACAAATGCGAGACACGCTGCAAGACACAGCCTGTTAATGTGTTCGACAGGCGATAACGTATGTCGCAGACACTGTTAGGTAAGTCTAGCTGTATATTGGAAATAGCGACCAGTATAAACCTCGCTGCGATACGAAGTGGGACTGAAATATTCTGCTCTCAGCTCAATCATTTTTTCCATGGCTGTACTTGATGCTTCTGTGCCATGCATTTAGAATTAAACAGCTATGTAATTGGCATGCGCGGAGCCCAGTAAATTATTTTTTCATTTTTTCAAGAATTAAATATTATATTCAACTGTTCCGGTGTCTATCATCCAGGTTTATGCAAATCTCTCTTTCCTATCTATCAATAATTATTTTTTTATTAATTTGGTAATAATTTAATGACCAGCAAACCCAGTTTGAGTTGTGTTTGCAGAAACATATATCTCCGCAGGTCTCGCCGTGCTATAGTGTTGCTCAATAGGGGATTCATTTTCTGTTTGTTCTCCATGTTCTTTGTTCCTTTCAAATTAGATAGATAATAAACAGAACAACTTTTAGAAGGAAGTTTCATTCAATTTTCACATGTACAGTTAGTCTTATACTACACCTTTTCTTCACTCGAACTTGAAACCAATTTCTGTTCATTGGTTAGGGTTTGAGCATCAGAAGTTTGACATCAAACCAGTAGGAGACGAGGTAAGTGGTGAACTAGAATGGTTTGTTTCCCATCTCTTTTGCCTTCAAATAATAAGAGCTTAGTATAAACGGGTACATTTGGAACACAACTAAGAAAAGGATTCTGGCAGGACTAAATAATAAAAAAAGATCGGTTTTTTTTATGTATCGGACTATGAATTAACAATCTCACAATCTTGCCTATTCCCTAATTGACTATTAACTGCTCTAGATACTCCACTAAACTGTTCCGATCTCACAATTTTTTTTACGATTTTTTTTGGCAAGTTTATTCTATTTTATGCCCAAATGGCTTGCTGCCACCCACAATACAAGGTTACAGCTCCAGATATAATTCAATGATCTCTAGAATATCCGGAATTCTTGAGAGATTTTTTTAGCAGCTTTGAAAGGATAAATTTTCATCTGATTATCAGAGCAGATAGTAAAATTAGCAGAGAAATGATCTGTAATGTATTGTACATACACACAACATGTATATCAAATCTAGTAAATTGTAGTATTACATGCATGAGAGCAAAGTCCTCAGATTTAGCAACGATTCCAGCTTTTATCAATCACATATGGCACTTATTCAGAGCGGGTAACCAAGCGATACATTATTTTAAACATATATTTTAAATAAAAAATTTTAGAGACATTTCTTTTAGGGAAAAAATGACGGAAATGTTCCATATAAAGAGTATATTAGAGTAAGGGCTGTCTACTGAAGCTCTTCACTGATAAACTTAAATTTGGAGATTTTGTAATTCTTTTTATAAAAAAACCCAGGTTTTCATGGTCAGTGTGAAAAGAAATAAAAGTTTTCCATCTGAATGAGCATGATACACCGGACTTCCTCTCCATATTCATCCTTTGAGGGCACTAATAGTAATAACGTTTAGCAATAGCTTTTGTTACTTAAATCTAATGTCCTGTAGATTGTGTTGGAGAGGAGATTAAAGTTCGCAAGATCCCACAAATAAACACTTAATCGATTTATTCTTTAGTTTTGTTACTTGTTTTATCAACAGTTTTTTCTTAATTATTAGTCCTAAATTAGTTCAAATTTTATTAGCTTGAGATGCTATAGCATTATTTTCTTATTCCTTAGTTATTTATTATAGTCTTATAATGCTGAGATATTAACCGTTATCTCCGGTTTATAAAGAATGCTTCTGATTATGGCATGCTTTCTGCAACTCTTATAATGTTCGCACGAATCTGATATATGGTATAAATTCATCTCTTACTAAAATATTCCTTTATTTTTCTATGGCTATAAATTAATCTTCCCTTACTTACATTATTATTCTATTCCTAGGAAACAGTTTAAAATGGATATGATATAACAGACTTCCTGCAAGAAGGAAGATGTACGTGCATATGTCATTAAACTGAGAAGTCGCGAATATAAATTCAATTTTCAACCTCGCTGTGCACAAAAAGAAGTTATATTTGAATATGCAAATTCCGAGATTTCCTTCATTAAAATGGCTGTTGCTTACAGTAAATCTCGTATTCAGCGTTTGTATCTTTATTCCTTTTTCTCTATGAATGTTTTGCTCTTATTCTTGCATATCCTTTACGTTTTCATCTCTATACTTTATGATGGTCTCTAAATCAAATAATGCTAAAAATGTATGTACCTGATGTAAATTTGTGTACGAAGTCAAGATTTGGTGTTGAGCATGAATGTCTAAGTCATCATTTGTGTGAAATCCGGTTTTAAAAGAGAGTTATGAAGTTCGTGAGTTGGTTTATTAGTTCATTCCGCCTTAACCCTCCAGAAAATTTGCAAGTTTAGGAATGAAAGCATTTAATATCTCTGACTAAAAGATATAAACATTTACATTTACCAATTACTATTTGTTCAACAAATGGAAACAACTGTTTTTAATTGCAACGGATTAACCAAGTGGTCTATTTGGTCAAACGTTCAATTGTGAATTACGAAGTGTATCCGGAAACTAAGTACCGGTTTGGTAAAAAGCATAAAATATTTGTTTTCACAACAACATTTATTTGTACATGAAAAAGAATTGCTTAAACTATGACACATTTGTTCAGGTATTCGTTATAGCGAGAAATTAACTTTTGTATGACCTCTTCAAAGGAAACTACTGCCTGCAAAGACAGCCATTACTGAACACCGCGTTTTGTGGAAACCCATCACAAAAGATTATTATTGTAAACAGTCTTTTTTCGCGAATGCCTTATTTCTTCTTCAAGCTGCATATAAATTATAGATGTGTACATTACCTGTATTTGATTTTTTTTAAATCAATTTACATCTAACATTTTGTGCTGTGATTCTACAACCTCGAGTAAACTTTATAAATCTTGTACTAAGAAGTAAGGAGTCAAATTTTGACTCGTCTTTTACGGAAAATTTAGCTTTAAAATGGTAATCATATCAAATATAGCAGCTTCTATTCTTAAAACTTTAAGCAGCATCTATTTTATTCAAATGTATGCGAGCTAGTTTCTAAGTCTTACTTAAACAGAGTTTTCTCGAATTACATTTTTAGTATAAATGTCGTTTTGTCATACATTATTGAGGTTAACTCAAATTATTGAGTTAAAAAGACTCACCAGAGAGTATATATCAAATTGCGCCATACAATCAATGCTATGAAGGAAGATTCTAAATTGTAGGCGGTTACTAAGCTGAAAAACAATATGCTTCACTTTTATTCTAGAAAGCTTTCAGGTTCATAATTAAAGTAAAAGGTTAATGATAAATACTGCTGATTTAGAAGTCGAAATATTTCGCATAAGAGAAATAATCTACACAGATTGTGTTCTGGAAGTAATACACAAAAAACAAGTAAACAGAGTCACCATTCTTGATTATATTATTGTTGAGTTTATTGCATAGGTCTAATTGGCAATGCTGTAAGTATAAATGATGATAAATCCTTTAAGAGTTGTTTGCTATGCGATGTGTTTGAAATTCTACTCTCTTTGCTTCCCCAGATCCAGGAAACATATTAAAGATTTCCCATTTAAGAAGATTATATAATTCAAATCAATACCTGTATATTTGACATACATTGTATGCTTAATGAAATCTACATTTACTTTGTAGTAAGATTTCTGTATATTCCTGCGGTTTACCATCTATGCAAAAGTGATTCAGAAAATAGAGTACTACTAATCTCAGAAAAATTCAACACATACATATAATTTTGAAAATATCTTAAATAAACGTCATTTTTTGAAAACAAAAATTTTCAGAAATGCTTCCATTTAACGCCTTTGGGGCAGAGCTTTTCTTTGAAATCGTTGTGCGTATCATTTTTAGATGCTGAAAAATAGCAAATTTCGTATCTTTCCTTGTTGAAGGCCTCTTATGAATGTTGCTTTATTATCAATTACAGAACTGTCTCCACTAATATTGATTTCTTACATATTAGCCAATAATAATTTTTAAGTAATAAATGGACATTTGTTCCAGCAGATCAAATAAATCAAAACATTTGGATTTAATTTATGTAAAATGATGTTAATTATAGCTAATTTATGGTTTATGAAATGCTGGTATTCCTTTTCTAATTTTTATTTAAATATTTACTTGTGGTGTCACAAAACATCTATTTTAATAATATATGAACTTATTATTGCATTTTTAGTGCAATGAAATACCTTCTCTACTGGACAAAATTAGAAAACTAGCGTGAACAACTTTTACTGAAATCTTGTTTATCTAGCTAACAAAACCCATTAAGTTGGCCTCATTATTCATAGGCATGTTTGCTATATACACCACATAGTATTTAGTATCACGAAAAATTCATCGTGTTATACATCTGACGAATATCTACAAACTTATACTTTCACTATACCTATTGTCTGTATTCTTACCTCGTATATCTCTTTTGTATCATGCTCTCAAGCTCGACTTGTCTTTCAGTTGTAATCAATATGACTTTGTTCGTCCATGCCCTACGAAATGTCACACATATCTCGTAACATCAACCTCTGCTACGAGGCTATCATTAATTTTATAGCTATAGTTTCCACTTATCTAGAATTTCTAATGCACAAGACTTGGACACTTAACTGGAATTCAAGGTTAACTAATTGTGGAAAAGTTCTAAGTAGTGAAACATGTAAAATTAATTTTAAGATTCTTATTTCAAGTAGAATAACATTAGATGATATCAGTGCATGCGCCTGAACTAACCACTATCGAAAGTTAGTTTTAAGTCAGACAAAATCATGCTCTGTTGACAAATTATGCCATGAGCACCGTTTTATTTTAATGCAAATAAAAAAATTAAACAAAAAAAAAAAATAAAATAATGAAACAAAAAATAGGATATACGAGATTAATTTAAACAAAGTGCAGCTCTATTTGATGTCGTTCCTGTGCTTTGTGTAGCAGCGAATCATTGATAATAAAAGAAAAGAAGAAAAGTAAACTTCAGTAAGCGGAAATTAAATTTTACGAAAACATTTAGGATACAACAAACTGACATAAAAAAAAATGAAACAGAGAACAGCTGAATATTGACAAATTGTATAATAACTTTGAATAAAGAAGACATAAATAGAAAGAACACGTGAACCACATGAGCGAAGAAAGGATACCACTTTTATTTTTTAAATAAAAAATTAGAACTATTTTAAATAATATTTTAAAAATATACATTGAACATCCTAGAAAAAGACACGATTAAATTGAAGTAATAAGAAGAATAACAGGTGGAATGCCTAATCCTTTAAGTAAAGAAGACGTATAATTGACAAAAATGTTTCTGTTCTTCTGGTAACGCACGCCCGCTGCCTGTCTCAGCACTAGCTTTCCACGCTATAATTCTGCTACGATAATCCCATATACACTACACAAATTTACAAGTAGTTTGTAGCTTTAATATTACAGGATAATAAACAAATAAATAAAATGTATTAGACTCACAGACAAGGCCAAATCCTCCAGATTTTCCGCTAAATCAAAGCCTTTTCTTTTAGTCAAGGTGTCTCTCTCTCTCTCTCTCTCTCTCTCTCTCTCTTCCTTTGTTATTTTTAAACAGGACTTGCTATCTTTTTCTACAAGCTCGATTTGAATGCCAATATCTTATTTACGAAATTTGGAGCTCTTGTCTAAACTTTTTCATTTTTCATGATGAGAAGTGGGCCTATTTAACAAAGAAAATATACACAATAACTGTGTCATTGATACGAAAAAGTGACTTAACAAAATTAGCCACTACCTCCTGGATTCTACGTTCGAGTTTCTCCGTATGAATAACGGCAATATATCCAGTTGTCTACTAATAATGGTAGAGAAAGAGTGGCAAATAATAGTTCAGCAGCTCTCCTTCGTACACATCATAATAATTCTTACATGATTGTCTATTAGGACATTGCAAGAGATAAATAAAACCGAAAATTTTCTGTATAAAAATTGCTAAGCTATTTTAAAAATAACGTGTATCAGCTAAATGTTAACGTAAGATAACTTAAATATTTATTCTGTCTTTACTACAAGGTATAATTTTTAATCTTATTGTATTTGTTTTTATATTTTTCATTGAACTGTCATCTTGTAAAACAGATTGTTAAATTTCATATAGTAAGTAAGATATGCACGTCAGCAATTGAATGTTAAGAGAAGTCAGTGCAAACGCTTACTGTATAAATAAACGCAAAGCTCCCAAACAAAGCAAATAATAGCATAACACATATATCGCTGAAGTGTAAACCAGGAGGGGTGGGGATTCAAGACAGGCATTGATGAGATGGACAGGTCAATATTTGTGCTGCAAACTGAAACAGGCTGATAGCCTAAACCTTGTTGTTATTGATACTGATGACGTAAATATGCAACAAGCAAACAAGCATGAAGTGCTTGATGAAAGGGCTACTTATCACTTTGATCTGTTTAAGATCAGCCAAAAAGGTAAAAGATCTATTTTCACGTATAAACTGGTAAAAATGTTTAACTTAGAATCTCATTAATATTGGATATCTCTGAATTAAAATTGTAGTGTTCAAAAAGTATGTATGTCCATGTTTGGGTTATATTTTACGTAATATTCATCCATTATACACAAGAACTTTGTTTATCCGCACCAGCTGGTACTGGGAGACAGCATGGAAACAAATTATACGATATTTACAATCATTATCATGACTTCATGAAAACTAATGAAACAATCCTTAGTTTTGTTATTCTGTGTCATTGACTGCGAAAGCGGTATTCGCCGAGGTTGAAGTGTATGGACTGACGATGATCCCCACATTATCTACGAATCCTATAATACAACCATCTACATAAATGTATACTTATGAAAAAGATCTATAAGGGCGTTCAAAAAGAAACGAGCCGGAACCTGGAATGCGCAAACGTGTGACAGGATGGTCATATCGTGGCGCGTGTAACGAAGTGCTGTTCCGACCAGAGCATGGAAGTTCACAGCCGGTCGCTAGAGGGCACGCGTGCCCGTCACGTGACTATACACAGCAAGCAGCAGTATGCATCAATCGTCCAACGCTGCTAGTCGCATTGCAACAGTTAAATGGAGGCGTCAAAAGAAAAGCAAAGAGGTGTTGTTCGTTTTCTGACAGCGGAAGCAGAAGGGAGAACGGACGTTCATCGACGAATGTCATATGCCTTATATATGTTCTCGTGTTTAGATTAGACCAAAAGTTAATCCGAATAAACAGGAAATTGATTGATGAAGGCCGGATAAGTGAAACATTTATGTAACGATAAATCTTGATGTTGTGAGTCTGAGCCTGACTCAGAGCATATATCGGATTGAATGACCTCCTCTGCAGCAGCCTAGCTCAGGCGCCTAAGTAGGTGCAGTTCAGCTAACGTTTTCTAATAGTCTAACCATTTGTTTATTCTGCTTACTGTTGCTACCATGGTGCAACTTACTACAGAACAGCGTATGTCAGCAGTCCAAAACATCTTTAGCACCGATGTTTAGAATAAATCCACTATTTTTGATGTGTTATAAACGTTTTAAATACCTGGGTTCATATCAGATAAAACTAAACAGACGGAAAGGGTTCCTAGGTAAGCAGGCCAGGTTGATGATGCCGTGTAAAAGTAATGCAAAACATTACAGCATTTTTGTTGACTAATCTGTTCGCTCTCCATAATAAATCTATGTCACTTAAACCTGTAAAGTTAACATTTATGAAGTAAATCTTCTTGTGCTCATTGAATTAGAAGACAGTTCCTGGTGTGCGTTTCCAATATTTCGGTTGAAGGAATTCGTCGAGTATTCATTAACGTGTTTAACGGGTGTAAACATGCTCGACATCATTTCGAACAGATTTTACAAAAAATGGCAGTTTTAACACACAACGCGTTCGTGTTACTTCTCTACAGAGGAACCAACAGAGGTCCAGTTCACTCCGAGTATGCTGTTTCCGATTTAAATATTTTTTTTTAAAATTTGCCTGTGTCCTGATATTCCGGAAAATTAAATTAAAAACGTTTATATTATTGTTGTAGTTAAATGCTTATGCATTACTGTAACTTATGAAATAATAAGGGATTTCAACATAACAGAAGCACAAAAGATGCAATTTTTATTATTCGTAAAAAGGTAAAAAAAAGCAATCGAATATATATCACCACTTTTTTCTGCTTATTAGATTTAACCAAAGCCTTCAATCGAATTGGACTAGAAGATGTAATAAGAATTTTGAGAGAGAAAGAAGTACAATAACAGATAATTGCAGTTATAGAAGTAATTAATAAACACACAACAAAAATGCATATAGAAGACAAATGCCAGATGAGATAAAATGTCAAAAATGTATAAGACAAGATGATTCCATTCATTCCTTACCATTTAATTTAATAATGGACAAAATATTTTATAGTGTGCGAGATCTGTGAGGTTATTAAAGAGAAACAAAACATTTTCATATAATCGCATATGCTGATAACGCAATACTGATGGCTGGTACTGAAGATGATCTACAACAATTGTTTCATCATTTTGTAAAGAATATACAGAAATATAATATGAAGGTATCTACAGAAAAAAAAACAACAGAATAAGGTGCAAGCTGAAAATGGATAAGGAATTAATCGAACAGATGATGAACTTTATATATCTTAGAGTGGACATAACGAGCGATCTCAAATAATAATGAAGTCAGAAATCAAAAACAAAAAAAAAAACTTCGAATTTCAGAAGAAGAAGAAGAAGAAGTAATAATATTCTCTTGATGCTCTCGATGGCAAAATACTTTTAAACTCTGTTAACACGTTTAAGCATTAAGTTTGGCATATATCGGTATTATACCTGCTGTGGAAAGCCCATCCCTCCCTCCAGATTAAGTCACTATTCATACTACTAGGCACAGGAATTTCTAAGCATTAAAGGAAGAGAGTAAAGTTTAACTGTTACTAGATAAATGTGCAGCTAATCAATCACTCCAATTTCCTCGTACAGTATTTTGGAGTTCGCATACATCACTCAAACTGTTTTCTTTCTGCCTATCAATGATTCTCAGCCGCTTGTTCGTGTTTGTAGCAGTGACTCGTAACGGTTTTGAGTGTTAATTTGAAGCCACTATTCTGCACATTACATTACAATAGCAATCACTGCTTGTGTCAATGTTTAAGATCGGAATTCATTTGATCTCTACCACGCCGTTAAAAGTGGGGTAGAGCTTGGTGCTCTGGTCTCTGGCCACGGAGTGCTTCCGGTTCTTTCCAACCCAGGGGGTGCGGAGTTTCAGTGCCAAGTACAGGACCCCAGCCCACTCTGCATCGTGAGGAATATGAAGAGCTGCGGTAGGCAGCGATTCCAGCACGGGAACCAACATTCCGACAGGTTGATGTGTGATGCTAGCCACATCTCTTCCCGTACCGATTGGACTACCGTCTACCTCTGGCATGCTTGCAAAAGGCCAAACGTGGCTGGAGGTAGCACCACAGGATCATGATTATTATTGGGTAGGTATTATTATTATTATTATTATTGGTTCAGGTGTTTTTTTTTAGGATTTTTTCCAAGACAGCTATAAATAAAAGCGATAGTGGGATTGAAAATAGTATGTTAGTTAAATAAACAGTGTTATTGAGGCTCGCATTCACGAGGATCTCAATTTGATTCCGTTGGAGCGAGCAAACTTCGAACTTTTTTTTTTTTTTTTTTTTTTATATTTCCGGTCGGTAGGTGAATACTTCTGTGGATTATATATATTATGTACTATGAATCTCCTGCTCTTTATTTTCTCTCATTTCATTTGCCTTATCGTTCAGGGTTGCCGAGTGAGATGTAACGTGCGATTGATATGATTTGAGTAGCGAATTGTTTCTTTTCTTGCACGGACCTTTCTGCCATATTCTATCCTGATCCCGTTGAGAGGCTTTGGGAATACTCATTTGATAATGTTGGGGACCCGCTGCACTGTGACTGCCGCCAAAATATCTAGTCACCCTTCATATCTCTAACCTCATTCCTTATCCTGGAGGTTTAACAGTAGATATTATAATAATAATAATAATAATAATAATAATAATACAAAATCATATTTATAAAAATAAATCTGTATCTTTTTACTTTTACTTTCTAAACTCAGTATATAGTACATTTGTAGAGAAAATATTACATTCCACCAAAAAGTCATCCAAAGTGAAGAGTTCTTAGAGGCTATTCCCCATAAATTCAAGATACACATTTTGTTTTGCATGTAAATATCTTAAATATACGGTATTTTAATCAAAATCGTTGGAGCTATTTTTAAGAGAAAATCAACATTCTCCATATGAATGATAATTTGGGATAGGGTAATTTTCTTCAAAATCTTTGCCTCACATGCTTGGAAGATGCTGGACCTAATTATCAAGTTTTCATTTTGAGTTATCGTGTTCACAGTTACATAGAGACACGCACGTGCATTGAACAAACACACACTTTTTTGGATATACGGAACCCTAAAATATGTATTTCCAGTAAAATTTCGGTATCACAAAATGCAATAGGCATCTTCTCTACACATGCACAATCTTGGGAAAGTAATAAAATTGATCAGCTGTATTACTTTATCTGCATTAAAGTATACTAACAGATTGAACCTATATTTGACATAGCTTGCGAAGTTGAAAACGAAATGCATGTACTGGAGAGTCTCAACACAAATATTTGTGCGACTTGTTTGTGAATTATGTCTAAGTTTATGGTTTCTTTTACGGACAGTTGTGCAAGTGCTGTAATAAAACGCTTATCAAACAAAATTATAGTTGTAAATAGAATAAAATGGAGATCGATAATAATTTTGTTTAGGTATCCCATGTATGCAATAATGTGTGTTAAAGTCATAGGAATATCCAATGTAGGCTTAATATTGTGTTATTATTTATGTGGTTTTCATGTATAAATATCGTTACATAACTTAAATTATTACGAATATTTATATGTGCTTTACGTGAAAGGTGATGCTACTTTAGCTCAGCATTTCATAACGTACTGTTAAAATAATTAACATACTGCATTACATTTGGTAAAACTTCTAATGATGCTCACTTAACTTGTGTTAACGGAATTTACGTCTATCACCATCATTAACGTCGGAGGAAGCCACTTGTATCAGTTTCCATGTTGCTAATGGTTATACGTTGCATTACGCCATCTCTGGTAGTTGCCTTTCGCGTTTAATTATGCAATTTACCACAATTAAATTTGATTGGCCGGCAGAGAGCATACTATCGCAACAGGCGCTTATGCAACTCAGAAACAAGTTTATACTCAGTTTACGTTTAGAACACCAAAATGCAAACCATCAGCACAACAAAAGATCTAATATGTATAACGTACGTGTTTGGAAGAAGGTATAGCGCAAGCATGGATACTACCTGTCTGGCGAAAGAATGCAAGTTACTAAGGGAGGTCGCAGGTGTAGCATAGCACAGTTTAGAGTGGTCAGAGAAGACTGGGATATAGTGCAGTACAGAAACCGTAAAAGAATTGCGTACAAAAATTTATTCAAATTAAGAGTTATTTCAAATAAATTTAGTGTGTTTATTTATTTTAGGGATATCCGTAATACATTTTTAATATTTTGTCATTTTCAATTCAATTGATTCCGCGATGTGGAAAAAGTATGTCATTTCTAGGCCATAGCATACTGACTAGTGTTGAATATCTGAGTGATATTACTTCGGTTTCCTCTATACCTTTCTGTTTTGAAAGAAATGTGTGATGGAACTATTTTTTGGAAAGTATTAGCATGAACTAGAAAAAAAAAATACGGTTTCGCAAGAAAATTTGTAGAAGTACATAAAATAAACGATAATACATAGGATAAGTGATGTAATGTGGTAGTAAAACGCTAGATACCTTTTTATTTTCTCTACCGAGTACGGTAGCGAAAGTATTTTATTCCACTCCAATTTCATGCCGAGATTTCAGCAGCAGTACATGTTTTGAGGTTCCCTAAATGTAAAAAATTGGATGTGTTCCATTCACTCCATTTTATCTATTCTGCAACAATTATTTCAAAAAATTATTCTAACGTCTATTGCATACTAATTAAGATGTACTTATATTAATATAAATGGTATATTACTGTTTTCCTCCTAGGTGCAAGGGAAATTAGGCAATAGGAACGATCAAAGTGGCGCTCAACTCTTTTTAAAATAGGCGTTAACTGAGTAAATTGAAATTCCTTTTGCATGATCAGAAGCTATACCCTGTTATTGCTATACTTTTCTCAAATGGCGAGTCCTTATTCGTTTTTTCTTTCTGCAAAAAAAAAAAAGAAAAAAAAAAAAAGAAAAAAGAAACAACACAATTTCATGACCATCAGATGGCGATCAGCTCTTTTCAGTTTATCTCCCCTAAGCCCATTACATCTACAAGGAAGTATGTAATACAAGTATTTATGCAGACCTAGGTATAATATATCGATTTAAATGTAGAAGACAGAACAATAACCTTTGTTAAAGATACGATTGCTAAAAAATCGATATAACGAACGTACTAAAATAGAAGTTTTACTTCCTCCACACGACTATTTACATAGAGTATAGAGTATTGCACGCAAAAATTCGATACCGAGATTTCACCGGAAATAGACGTTTTAGGGTTCCCTATGTCCAAAAAAAGCATTTTTAGAAGAATGTCCGTGTGGGCGTGTGTGTGTGTGTGTGTGTGTGTGTGTGTGTGTGTGTGCAGCATAGCTCGAAAACGAACGGTTTGTTAAATACCAAAATTGGTTATTTAAGTTCAGCATCTTCCAAGGATGCGAAACGATGGTTTTCCAAAAAAACCAACTACCCCTTTTTCAAAAATTTTGATTTTCTCAAAAAATCCTCTGAATTATCTCATATAAAAGATATTTACATGAAAAATAAAATGTATATTTTGAATTGGCTAGAAATAGTCTCTGAAGACATCTTTATTCTGGATACATTTTGTGGAATTTTGAATAACTGGTAAACCGTAAGATATAAACAAAAACTCACTGAATAGAAGACGTAGAGCTGGCTGAAACACACAATTTATATATATGTACATTTGTTTTCGTAGAGTTGATTATTTTTGCGATATTCCTTGTTGGTTTCAGCTTTAAAATACTTGCCAATACCTGTCCACGCAAAGAATTAGATTGTTATACCATAGCAACCACATTTTAAAGAATTTCACTGACGGTTTAGTTTTGTGTATCCCCTTCTACTTATAAGGAACTAAGTAATAAAACCATTTCTGCAAATGATTATCTAGATTAGCATGAAGTAGATAAAAGAATAAGCTAATTAACAATAATTAGTTACACAGATGTAGAGAAAGTCATGTGAATGGAGTACATCAGATTTTTTCTATAGTGATGACATATTTATTGTTATCAGTTGTACTTCTCGTGTACCTTTAAAGCAGTAATCTGTGGAAAATAGTTGTGCGATTAGATTTCTGGAGAACATTTCGTCGTTTCTTCACATTCCATACGTGTGCCAAGACCGTACAGCACTGCTTGCTTTTATTACCTCTTCTCCCATACATCTCGAGATTGTGTGAATTACTTATTTGACGCTACAAACAGATGCAAATTTGCTGCATAGTTTATAAACACAAATAACAGAATGGATTCAGAGAGATCACACACAGTCCTATTTCCTCAAAATTATGTCTTTTGATGTGCTTTTGTTATCATCATAGGTTCACAAAAGGACAGCCGGCTCTCTTCTTGATTTTCTGAGTCTCGAACACTCAGGCAACCAAATAAGTTTAGACATGTTTTATACTTTCTCTAGCCCCGTATGTACAATGTACATAGGGATAGAGAAGTATTGTATTCCACCCAAAAATTCGATGCCGAGATTTCACCGGAAATATATGTTTTAGGGTTCCCTGTATCCAAAAAAATTCTGACGTGTACCATTCACATGACTTTCTCCATATCCCTGCAACAAATAATTCTTAAAAAGCTTATACTTCTATTTACTTTATGCTAATCAGAAAAAAATAGCAGAAATAGTCTAATTACTCGCTTCCTTGTAAGTAGAAGCGAAATAAGGGACAACCGTAGATTAAAGTGATAGTCAAAAGCTGGTTGCTACGCCAATGAAGTTCCTTTGTTTATATGGATAGGAGTTGACAAGTTCCTGTATGAGAAAAGTATACGTTTTTCATAGCAGAAACCAAAAATAAGGAATGTCACAAAAAAGACGAACTCCACGAAAAAAATGTATTTAACATAAATTGTGTGTTTTAATGTCCTCTACATTTTTTGTGTAGCAAGTTTTTGTCCATCTCTTACGGTTTAGCAGTTATTCAAAATTTAGTAAAATTCATCCAGAATAAACTACTCTTCAGAGGCTATTCCCAGAAAATTCAACATATACATTTTATTTGGCAGGTAAATATGTTTAATATACGAAATTTTAATCAAAATCGTTAGAAGCATTTTTGGGAAAATCAAAATTTTGGAAAAAAGTTCCATTTAAAGGGTAGTTGAGAGTGCGGGGATTTTTCTCAAAAACTTCGTGTCGCATCCCTGGAAGATAAACTTAAATACCAAGTTTGGTATTTTACCGACTTTTCGTTTTTGAGTTATCGTGTTCACAGGCACACGGACACACACACACACACACACACAAACACACAGACCTTTTTGTAAAGATGCTTTTTTTGAATATTGGGGACCCTAAAACATATATTTCCGGTGAAATCTCGGTATCGAATTTTTGGGTGGAGTGCAATACTTTCTCTATACACTATGTACATAGTGTGTATGGAGAAAGTAAAAGCATTTTCCTAAAAAGCTCCGTGTGTGTGTGTTCGCGTGTCCGTGTGTCTGTGAACACGATAACTCAAAAAACGAAAAGTCTGTAAAGCACCAAATTTGGTATTTAAGTTTAGTATCTTCCAAGGATGCGACACGAAGATTTTGAGAAAAATCCCCTCACCCCAAACTACCCTTTATATGGAATTTTTTACGAAAATTTTTATTTCCTTAAAAATGGCTCTAACGATTTTGATTAAAATACCGTATATTAAAGATATTTAGCTGACAAATAATATGTATATCTTGACTTTTCTGGGAATATCTTCTAAAGACCTGTTTATTCTGGATGAATTTTGCTTAATTTTACATAGCTAGTAAACCGTAAGAGATAGACAAAAACTTACTATACAAAAAATGAAGGTCTTGTAAAATACACAAGTTGTGTCATATACATTTTTCTCGTGGAGCTTACAGTTTTCTAGGTATTCATTATTATTAGTTTCAGTTGTAAAGTACTTATACTTTTCTCAGACGGGAGTGTGCGGTTTTCTTTTGTTCTACTCCTGGCCAAAAAAAGAAGGGATTTGTAATGACAATCGCATAACGATAGCTTTTAAAACATTTGACTATGGCTTTAACCTAGTGTATTCCCTTAGTTTTTCCTTCTTATAAGGAACTAAGTAATAAGAACATTGTACCAATGAGTACCTCGATTAGCAAGATGCGGCAAGAAGAATAATCTTATGTAAGAAGTTTGTAGAACTGCTAGAGAAAGTCATGTGAGTGTAACACATCAGATTTTTACTTTCTCTATACACACTATGTACATAGTGTATAGAGAATGTATTGCACTCCACCCAAAAATTCGATACCGAGATTTCACCGGAAATATATGTTTTAGGGTCCCTATATCCAAAAAAAGTATTTTCAGAAAAAGGTCCTCGTGTGTGTATGTGTCCTTGTGTCCGTGTGCCTGTGAACACGATAACTCAAAAACGAAAAGTCGGTAAAATACCAAACTTGGTATTTAAGTTTAGTATCTTCCAGGGATGCGACACGAAGATTTTGAGAAAAATCCCCCCCACCCCAAACTACCCTTTACATGGAACTTTTTTCGAAAATTTTGATTTTCTCAAAAATGGCTCTAACGATTTTGATTAAAATATCGTATATTAAAGTTATTTACCTGACAAATAAAATGTATATTTTGAATTTTCTGGGGAATAGCCTCTTAAAACTACTCTATTCTGGATGAATTTTTCATAACTACTAAACCGTAAGAGATGGACAAACACTTAACCCACAAAAAATGTAGAGCACGTTAAAACACACAATTAATGTTATACACATTTTTTTCGTGGAGTACATCGTTTTTGAGATATTCTTTTTTTCTTGGTTTCAGTTTAGAAAAACATACTTTTCTCATACAGGGATTTGTCAACTCCTGTCCATACAAAAAAAGGAACATGTCACATAGCAACCAGCTTTTGGCTTTCACTTTAACCTATGGTACTCCCTTATTTCGCTTCTACTTACAATAAAGCAAGAAATAAGACTATTTCTGCTAATTTTTCTCGACTAGCATGAAATAAATAAAAGATAAGCTTATTAACAATAATAATTTACAGAGAAAGTTATGTGAATGGAACATCAGATTCAAAATCTTCTCGGGCTTCTAGCCAGGTAAAAACTTGGCTTGACACCAACGTTTCGAAGAAGTGTATCTTCCTCGTCTTCAGGGTGAACTGATTTTTATATTCATTTTTAACTGACAATATAATATTTTTGTCTAGTTCCACAGTTTCTCGTTGAAGTGACACGTTTAGTTTTTCTGGGATGTCCGCCTTTCTAATTTCACTTTTCAACGTATTATACGTAATTCTTCGTTTCTGTAGAACGCAACATTTCTTTATCTGCTCTTTTCGCTGTCCAGATTTCAAAGCTATCGTCTCTTGGATTAATCACCTTTTTCCTTTCTTTTCTCTCTAGAACAAATTTCCAATTGCGGGAAAGAGATAATGAGAAAACAAAAGCAATTAAACCTGAGGGTTGTATAGGGATCGCAAAACTCTCCATCACGTTGTTATAATCACAAAACTCTGGTGGGTTCCATTCATATGCCTTTCTCTACGCACTCTTCGTCAAACTCATCATACAAAATCTTATTGCGTAATATACTTCTTGTTAATTCAGATAAACCTTCATTACCATTTACAGAAATATTATGTCCACGTGATGACCATGAAATTGTATGCACTTTAGATGACTATGTTAAAAATCGGAGGTGTTCCATTCACATGACTTTCTCTAGTTGTTCCACAAACAAACCTTCCCTACAAAAGATTACTATTTTAACTAAGTCATATTAGTCGAGATAAATATTAGAAATAATATTACTTGCTTCTTTGTAAGTAGAAGAGAAATAAGGAATGCAAAGGGATGGTGAAATCTTTTAAAAGATATTGTTACGTTAAACAAACAAAATTCAATTCTCTTTTGTATTCCCAGGAGTATAACAAGAGAGATGAAATGAAAGTTGACTTCCCGCTTGAGAGATTAACTGAAACAAATAACGAGGGATATCTCGGAAACAGCTAGCTCTACATAAAATGTATACGATATAATTTGTTGTTATTTAACGAAATAGACAATTTTGTGTAGTAAGCTTTTTGTATATCATTTGCGGTGTACGAGCTATACAAACATCATCCAGAATGAAGAGGTATTCAGAGGCTACTCCCAGAAAACTCCAGATATACGTTTTGTCATGAAAATTACTTAAAAATGCAAAATCTTATTCAAAATCAGTACAGCCACTTTTTGCAAAAATGAAACATTTGGAAAAAAGTTCCATGTAAAGGGTAGTTTGGAGTAGGGGAATTTTTTTGAAAATATCTGTGTCGCATCCTTGGCGATACTGAACTTAAATAGCATCTTCGGTATCCGAATTTTCGTTTTGAGCTATGCTGCACACACGTACAAACATATTTTTCTAAAAATGACCAAGGAGTTTTCAGGTGAATTCTTGATTCGATAGATTTTCGGGCGTAATACAGTATCTTATCTATTATATACACACACAAAGACATTAAAAATACGCCTGAAAATATCGTAAGATGGGGGCCTTTTGCTGACTCCGTCCATGTCTTCAACCTGTTTGTTTATGCTCTTCAAAGAGTACTGGACCGGCTGCATTAACAAAGGAAAGGGCTAGGACCTGAAACGTAACTTGCGACAAATGAAGTCCTGAATTGTGAGCTGCTGATCCTTAAACTTTCTGCTTGGACATAACCACCTCTCTCACCACGCGATACAAAATTAGATGAATTCTTACTCTGTGCTACGCACTGAAGTTCTAATGTTGTCCCGCTTTGGTGCTTCGTAGTGCTGGGGATCGTAGGTTCGAGTCCTGCCTTGGGCATGGTTGTTATATGTTTGTGTTTATGTGTGTGTGTGTTGTAAAAGTAAGAAAACAGCAATCCAGTAATACAGAAAAACTAGGTAAAAGAAATATAAAAAAGGGTAAATAAAACTAGGGTATACGGTGCCGGAGTCCCCATCATCCGGTACCGTATTTTAAAAAGAAAAAAAAAAATGCCAATGTAATTCGCGCAGGTGGTGGACTAAGTATACAAGTCAACCTGTTCTGATGAGGGAGCGTCGAGAGGGTTTTTGGAATGAAGGATTGCCCAATCGGTTGTACCTTTTCTTAATCGCTTAGTATGTTGTATTAGAATGGCACCAATGAAATCGTGCTAAGAACCCACTTCCTATCAAATGTTCATATTTTCAGCAAAATCACAGCTCCAGGCATATTGTCTTTGAATGTACATTGTATTTACGTACTAAGAAAATAAAAACACAAAAACTTGGAAATTTATTTTATAATTTGGAAAATTTAACACTGTCTTCAATAAAAGCTTTTTTACTTAGCTCATTTTCAGATTAGACAGCGCATGAAGCACAAGTGTGAGAAGCCCGCATACTACTCCGAGAATGTTTTTCCAAACATGTAAGGTGAACATAAACGGGTTTCTTCTTCTTGGTCATCAGCTAAATTTTCTAGCCTTCTGTGCAGCTGCTTAATCCGCCCTGAAGATTTTGTTAATGAGCTTCATTGGCCCTGAAAAGTATGTTTTCGTATCACTTAACATCTGAGCAACATTATCCACATCTTAGTTCGGTGTCATTCTGAAATACCAAGTAGGTGGGTAGTTGGATAGGTGGGTAGGAAATCACCTAAGTTTCTCAATATTAAGTATGTTTCATTTTAAAATGTATTGATTAATTACAGTTGTAATCATTTATCAATTTGATCACGTCTTCACTTAGAAGGTTTCAGTTTTAAACTACTTAAACTTATCTCAGCGGGAAGTGAACTTTCGTTTCACCTCTTTTATTTTACTCCTGGGAGTGCAAAAAAGAACCCAATTTCAATTGTTTCGCATAACTAGCTTTTAAAAGATATGTATTATTGTATTTCCTTATTTCCCTTTCACTTAAAAGGAATCAAGTAATAAGACGGTTTCTGCTAATATTTATCTCGATTAGTACCTACTTAGAGCGTTCAATAACTCCTTAGAAAAAGATAGGAAAACAAATTAATTTTGGTATACTTTTTTTTCAACACAATCACCTTTTAGCTCGATACAATTTTCCCAGCCTTTCTCCAACTGTTTTAAGCCTTCAAAAAGTAGGATTTAGGAAGGTCCCCAAAATCGGCATGTGTTAGGGCGATGACCTCGTTAGACGAGAATCGCTTTCCGCTTATCCACTTTTTCAAGTTTGGAAATAATAAAAGTCACTGGGGGACATATCTGGTGAATACGTGGATGCTGCAGTGATTCGAACCCTAATTCTACAATTTTCGCCATTGAAACTGCGCAGGTGTGCACTCTTGTACTCTCTCTAGAATATTTTGCCAAATGAGGGTATTTTTATTGATCTCCATTTTACCAGTTTAATTACAACGCATAATTCTCTCCATTTATAATTCTTCCTTTCTGCAAATAACCAATGTACACGATTCCGTGCACTTCCCAAAAAAACAGGATATCACCTTGTCTGCAGATTTCATCACTTTTGCCTTCTTCGGATCAGGTTCGCCTTTAAACCCCCATTGTTTGATTGTACTTTGGTATCTGGAGTGTAATGGTGTATCCATATTTCATTGAGAGCTATGTATCGACGAAGAAACTTGACAGGATTGCGACGGAAAAGTGCCAACACAGCTTCCGAATCCATCACTCAATTACATCTATGTTACCGATCATTTGTCATACCTAGTTTTTGCTGCAAAATTTGAGAACAATGTAGCCTGTGATATGCCTGTAACCTTTACTATTTTTCGAACTTTGATTCGCCGATCACTCAATACCATATCCGAATTTTATCAATCATTGTCACTTCAACTGGACGTCCGGAACGATGTTCATCATTTGTGGATGTACGGCCACGCTTAAATTCACTTTTCCAGCTGTAAATTGTCGCAAACGCAGGAGCAGATGTGCCATGAACTTCATCTAACTCGACTTTTATTTATTTTTTGTGTTACATCTTTTAATTAGCAGTGTTTAATCACCACACCAAACTCGTTTGTTTTTTTTACATCCTAAAGAATCACAATATTATTGATTCAATCGTCTATGACAACAAAACCACGGGATGGATAAAGCCGAAACTTTAACTGTCATATAATAAAAGACGACGGTTACTAAATACAAACTTTTTTTCTATGCTCCAAGTGTAATTTCTCCGATTTTCTAAGGACTTATAGACACCCCTCGTATGACGGAAATAAATAATCAACATTTTGTAAGTAACGCTTGTTTGTAGAACAGCTACAGAAAGTTATGTGAATGAAACATATCAGTCTTCTTTCATGAGAACCTCATGAGTAACAATTAGTAAAATAATGAATTTAGGTTACATCAGGTTCCTATGCTTAAAATGGACATTTCTGCAAACACTGCTGCTATAGAATCATTAAACCGTTTAGAACAGACTTGGATTTTAGTAATTTTGGAAAATATTTATCCCAATATATATTAATGTGTTAATAATTGCTATTAGGCTAAAATCAACGAATACAAGCAACAAGACTAAATATTATGTTCTCGATTTTCAATGTTTTTAACCATAATTAACAATAACAACATTTTCAAGACTTGGCATTTACTCTAATGGTTTAGCCACGTCTGGCAGAAGCTTTATGTTCATGAAAGAAAAAGTCGGCGCCATGGCTGAGTAGTTAGATCGCTCGCCTCCCACCTAGGCGGCCCGGGTTCAATCCCAAGCGCCCGCATGTAGGATTTGTGGTGGTTGAAGCGGCCACTGGACAAGTTTTCTTCGAGTCCTCCAGTTTCTTCCGCCACTCATTGCACCAATTGCTTCATCATCACCTTTCCTATCACTCATTTCAATTGCATTTCATATCATAAATTTTCTCGTACTCATGCCTGGCTATAGGCCGACCACTCGATCCGGGTTTTTCGTTCTGTGGTTTCATGACGTTGGTTTCTGCCAACAGGCTTCTGACCCACTTGCATGTCCTAAGCGGTGTCAGTCCTAAATACGGGGAAGATAAGCCGACAACGAAAAAACTTAAAAGACCTCAAAATTAGTGCAATTATAGGACAAAAAAAGTGTAACTGCTAAACTATGTGTGAAAATAGATTATATTATTTCTTATAAAAGAAATTTGGAATCTGTCACATTTTCAAGCACTATTCCGACTAAAGAAGAAAAATGACTAACAAAGAAATGCCCAGGAGAAGGTCGGCGACTGAAGTGAAATAAAAAGCAATAAACAATCCTAGCAGCTAACTCGGAAAGAATTCAATTCGAGTTAGCGACGTGAGTGCAGTGCCTCTGAAGATGTCCCCCACAGACAGGGACGAAACGTTAGGTAGAAATATTTGAACTAAACATATTTTAACCTACAGACCACGGCAAAACAGCCCGAAAATTTTAAATTTTAAAACCAATTCATCCTATTACTTCTACACTTTTTTTTTTACTTTCTCTATACATACTATGTACACTGTGTATAGAGAACGTATTGTATTGCGCCCAAGAATTTGACACCGAGATTTCACCGGAAATATATGTTTTGAAACCCCCGGAATCCAAAAAAACATTTTTAGAAAAATGTCTTGTGTGTGCCTGTCTGTCTGTGTATATGTGTGTCTGTGTCTGAGAGCAGCATAGCCAAAGAACGAAAAAGAGCGTTAAAAACCAAACTTAGTATTTAAGTTTGATATCTTCTAAGGATGCGACACGAAGATTTTTAAAAAAATCCCCCACCCCAAACCGCCCTTTATATGGAAAAAATTTCGAAACTTTTCATTTTCTTAAAAATGGCTCTAACGATTTTGATTAAAATCTCTTAAATTTATTTACTTGCCAAATAAAATTCATCATCATCAACTCTTCATGGATTAGGAGGATTCTCCTGTTCCGGCCTCATATTTCTTCCCATCTTTTATCTGGTCTTCCTATCGTTCTGTAGCCTAGAGGTTTATATTTGTATGACTGAAATGGAATGCGAGAGTTATCCATTCTTTGTAAATGGCTTTCCCATTTTTCTCTATTTATTTGTATCCTTTCTTTTAAGCAAAAAATGTCTAATTCTTTCCTTATGTCTTCATTTCTAATATGATTTTGTCTGGTGCAACCTTTTGCTGCTCGGAGATATTTCATTTCTGCCGCTTGTATTTGGCTCCAATCTTTATTTTTAAGAGTCCATGTCTCCGAACCATACAGTAAAACTGGAACAGCCATTGTCTTATAGAATTTTAGGTTTGTATCTTTTCGGGTTTTCCTTTTTAAGGTACGAGCTATTACTCCACAAATATATTGGAACTTACTCACTTTATTATTTATTTCTTCATTGTTTGTCTTAAAGGTTACATTACAACCCAAGTAGTTAAATTTTATCACCTGTTCTAACACTTTATTGCTTAACACTATCTTTGATCTTTTTATATGTTTTCCTATAAATGCCATTATCTTTGATTTTTCTATTGATATACTTAAACCATAATCCTGGATCAATTTTTGTAGCTTGTACATACTTATTTGCAGCTTATCTTCTCTGTCTTGTATTAACATCATGTCATCTGCAAAGAGTAGCATATCTAAGGCATTAT
The DNA here is from genome assembly GCA_030762935.1 of Hymenopus coronatus. NCBI lineage: Eukaryota > Metazoa > Arthropoda > Insecta > Mantodea > Hymenopodidae > Hymenopus > Hymenopus coronatus. The sequence continues at coordinate 85,058,971 of CM060881.1, read as the reverse complement.
CTTTATTTATTTTTATTCCTAATGGTATTTCATCTTTTAATTTTCTGAGAATATCATCCATATAGATATTAAATAAAAGCGGAGATAAACTACATCCTTGTCTTAAACCATTATTAATTATCATATCTTGTGATAATCGTCCATTTCCTAAAACTATGTGGATGTGACTCGAAAGTCGAGGTGAAGACAACACATCTAGGGTAAATGCCCGAAAAGCATCTGCGAGTTCAGGAGCAGAGAGGTGGCAGCCCCACCACTGAACTAGCTCTGCGCAGCGTTCGTACCGCGGCCAGAGTGAAATTTTACATACTGAACAGCCTCAAATAAAATTCATATCTTGAATTTTCTGGGAATATCCTCTGAAGATATTGACAAAAACTTTGTCAGCTCCTGTCCATACAAACAAAGGAACTTCAGTCACATAGCAACCAATTTTTTGACTATCACTTTAACTTATGGTAATCCCTTATTTCGCTTCTACTTACAAGGAAGCAAGTAATAAGGCTATTTCTGCTAAATTGTTCTCGATTAGCTTGAAGTAAATAGAAGCATATGCTTTTTAACAATAATTTGTTACAGAGATATAGAGAAAGTCATGTGAATGGAACACTTCAGATTTTTGTTTAAATTGTTCCATTTTGCAATATTTTATATTATTCATTACATATCTAATGTATAGAGAAATTATTGTACTCTTAAAAAAGTAAATGTTTTATGTCAAGATTTGCCAGAAACACATATTTTAAGGGCGACAAGGCAACTGTTATTCAGAAAAGCTACAAGTTTAATATGTTTACAGGGCTAATAAAATGTATAGTACAGGACCGCTGTATACTTAGGATCGTGAGAAAAATGAGGAGCTGCGATAAGCAGCAATCTCAGCTATGATAACCAACTTTACGAAGATGTGTGGATTACCTCTCCGAATCGGTGAATGACCATTGGATGGTCGTTTCTTTTTTCTTCGAATAGTTTCTCAAGCTGTCTTAATTCTGAATAAACTTTGAATAATTTATAATAACCGTAAACCTTAAGATATAAAACGAAAGCTTTCAAAAGAAAACTGCTGATCTGGTTAAAATATACATCTTGTGCAAATATATTGAATGTGGTATTAGCCATACAAAGATGATCGCTTTTCTTGGTTTGAATTTTTCGATACTTTAGGTATTCCGTTTGAAGTGTTGGATTACCATTCCTTTGTTGCTCATGCGAGATGTCAAGATGGAATTTCAAAGCCGGCATATAGAGGAACTTTTTGTTAAAGATTTGAATATCACTTCAGCCTGCTGTATCGCCTTTCTATCTACAACGAAATGTGTTATGGAGCCATTTATGCAAACACTTATCAGAAGTTACCTAAAGCAAATTTACATTTTTTATCGATTTTGTGAGAAAATATAGAAGCATATCATTATTACATTCAATGAGTTTGTCTACTACACAAAATTATTCCTCTAACCACTTCATAGTAATCAAATAAACATTTACAGGAATAGTTTTGCTACCTATTTTCTGATAGACACAAGGAAAATAAGGCAATTCACAAGGTTAAAATGATACATAAATCTTTTAAGAGTGATCGCTCTGTGGAGGTCTTGAAATTCCATTCTATTTGCAGACCAGAGGAAAAAATAGAAACATACGAACGACTTCTCATTTGAGAAAATAGAAAATTTAAAGCAAAACAAGGAAATCTGAAATTGTTAAACTCCAAAAAAATTGTATTTGACATAAATTATGTGTTTTAAAGATATATTGCGATTTTTAAGTGACCATTAATAAACTGATACCACAGCAAACATTGTAGGTAGCATCACTATTTCTATGAAATAGATACTTAATTTTTGGACACCCTATAATATGGCCGATTTGTTTAATGTGTAAGGCGTTTCCTACTTTCGAAATTATTGCGTGGCACAGTTCGTTGTAGTAATTTTGTAATGGATAGGAGTTAATATCAAAATAGTGCAGCTAACTGCTAAATTTATATTATTTCATTTTTGTTACAGCACGTAACGTTGTAGATACCACTTAAACTACCATTCTACTTTTTTCTCACACCAAGTTTATCTTTTGCATTTCTGCCACATTTGTTCAATTTTATTATTGTGAATGGGCTTGTAATGCATAATGGGACGATGTTGAAGAGGAATTTTGGTTAAAGTTTGAATCTGGAGCTAATTTGAGTTGTTGGTAAAGCATTAAGAACATTATAAGTTAAACATTTATTCTATATTGTTATTGCCCATTATATTTTATCTACGGTATGTTAAATATCTATTCAAAATTGCCGAATATTGTTAATGTAATAAACAGGAGTTTAATAAAAATATTTATCACTGAGTTTTTACAATTCGGCACCATGCATTTGTGTGTCTGACGTTACCAGAAAACGATCCCGATATCCATGAAACCACTTATTACCCATTCTAAACTAAATATGTGAGCATTTTGGGGGTTTCTCCAAGAACGTCAATACAATATGGTGTTTTACTCGAAATCCTAAAGCCATTTTTGAGAAAATCATGAATTTCCGAACATTTTCCATGTAAAATGTGGTGTGGGGTGTAGAGATTTACTCAAAAATCTTCGTATCGCATCTTAGAACATACTGAATTTAAATGTCAAGTTTGGTATTTAACTGGCTTCATTTTTGAGTATGCTGTTCAGAAACGCACACCTACACAGATAGACTGACAGATATACTGTACATAAACATACAGAAACCTTTTCCAGAAAATACTTTGTCATTTGATTCAGGGGAATTTAAAAACTGTATTTAGGGAAAATCTCAGAATCGAAGATTTTCAGGAAAATCCCCCACCTTTTAGTTGATTGTTCTGTTTTTCACAGAAGTAAAATTTATATAATTTAAAGATTTTCCGAAACTTCTAATTTATTAAAAATGGCACTAATGATATTGAGGGTACTTACTTGGGAGTACAGCCTCTGAAGACCTCTTCATTGTGAATGAATTTTGCCTAAGGTAAGTTGTAAGAGATACATAAACACTTATTCAAAAATGTAGATCTAATTAAAACACAGAATTTACGTCATCCATATATTTTATGTAGAGCTAACCATTTCCGAAATTATTAAGATTTTCAATCCAGATCATGCAAAAGGAAGATAATTCCAATTGCAATACATATTGACCGGCTTTTAAAATATTTGACTAACGCTTTAGCTTGGTATTCTGTTTTCCCATTCTGCTTATAAGAAACTAAGTACGAATGATAAAACCATTTCTACTAATGTTCATAATGGTTAGCATGAACTAGATGGAGAAATAAGCCTTGTAAGAATACTATGTTGCAAAATAGGTCATTTGAATGGAATAAAAAAAATGTTACAACTCGCTTTCTCTGTGTGTGTCCAAGAGTGTGTTTATCCGTGGAACAAATTCGCTTTATTTTCCTGTTTTTCACAGAAGTAGATTTTATTTAATTGCGCTTAGACAACTATAATGAGTATTATAAGCCTTCATTACAGCATATCTTAAAATCTAAGTGATGCTCAAATGAGAATGATAAGATTATTTGTGTTATTTGTTCTAAACTTAAAAGTTTATAATAGGTTCTCTTTACAATGTTATATTGTTGAATCAAATGACAGTTCTCTTTTTTGTATGTAATAGTATGTTATGCTATATTATGTTATCTTATGTAAAAAAATATAACCCTAAAATACTTTTGTAAAATAGGTTTAAATAAGAATAAATAAGATTGAATAATCATGCGTTTATATTTATGGTGTTCATAGTTAAACCGACGGGCTTGATTCAATTGTTTTTTCACACAAGCCACGCGTAGGACAGGATAGGTATAGTCAGACAGAATTTGAAGTAAGGATCTCCCGGTCTATACCCGGGAATTAAATTTCTCAACTGACTCGCATGTTTCCCGGTAAACCACAAGGAGATCTCAAATTATTTTGAGATGACAACCCCAATGGCGACTTACAATGTTGTAAGTACTTTAGACCCAGAAAAAATAGTATAATCAACAATTATGGTCAATTAGTATTGATTTAATTGATTTTTTACACTTACTTAAGTACTTAGTACTTGCAACATTGTGAGTCACCATTGGGGTTGTTATCTTAAAATAATTTGATATCACTTTGTGGTTTACCAGGAAACGTGCGAGTCAGTTGAAAAACTCAATGCTATGCCGGTATGTTGGCACGGTAGCTCAGTGGTAGAGGAACCGGCTAGAGACCGGAAGATCCGTGGTTCAAATCCCGGTAATGGCATTTAATTTTTCAGTCTGACTACCTATCCAGACGGGCTTGTTTAAGAGAGATTTGTTGTATGTAATACGCAAGCTGCGCCTTGGTGATAGCAAGTAATGGGGTTAGAATGTTTTTTAAGGGAACTTAGTTAAAAAAAAAGGTTCTTTTATGGGTTTTTTTCGAAAGATGAGTGTTTTTCAGCCGGAACGAGTGATATTAAAAGCTAATAACAAGCAAGTAGTAAAAAATGGCTGTTTTTACGTAAAGAGCGTTGCGAGGGGTCATCTTGTCTCGCCCATGTTGCACAACTTAGTAATGAGCACAACAAACGATGCTTTTAATTAACTTTGCAGTACAAAGAAGTGCTAAAAACTGGAAAAAAGCAACCAAGTTTTTATAGCACTTCGCTGCATCACAAAAGCGGAGTTATTTTGTTTTTATTTCGCCTACACAGCAGTAACACCATTGATGAAGGGAATGGAGAGAGCATAACCCTTTTGGAGAAGCAGTGCCGTAGCTGATATGTTACTGAAATTTATTGGGCCCTTTTTGAGTAAGGCGATAATTCCTAAAGATGAGTGGCTGTTTGAAGTGAGGTCAGGACGCCTCCGGTGCAGATTCAAGCCATCTTTTATCATTACACTAACAGCTAAAGTGGTTATGTGCAAGCAATGCTCAGCATATCTCCTGCTTCGGCCGCAGAACGCTCTTTTTCTGAAATTTGTAAGCAGGCTATTACTGAACAGTCAAGTGACTTATTCTGCAGTCGACAGCGAACAGAACTTATATCCTAGGACATTCAGTTCTTATCCGACACCTGTATACTACTAAGTTTTAATGCAAAAGAGCACTTTTGTTATTTAAGCTGAGTTTGACATGGATGGACATGTTTGACATTTTGCTGCGTGGGCACATAGTTCATCTTAAATATATGTTATTTTAGAAAAAACTGATGTGTTCCATTCATAATACTTTCTCTACATCTCTGCAACAAATTATTGTTAAAACGCTTATGCTTCTATTTACTTCGGTTTAATTGAGAAAAATTAGCAGAAATTGTATTATTACTTGCTCCCTTGTAAGTAGAAGCAAGTATAAGCAAGAACCATAGGTTGAAGTGCTAATCAAAAGCTGGTTGCTATGTGACTGAAGTTTCTCGGTTTGTATGGACAGGAATTGACAAATTCCTGTATGAGAGAAGTATAAGTTTTTTAAAGCTGAAACCAATAGCAAGGAATACCTAAAAAACTATCAACTCCACGAAAAAATGTATATGGTATAAATTGTTATGAGCTATGTTTTTCGTCTATGTCTTACAAAATTCTATCGCAAAATTCAATAAAAATCATCCAGAATAAACAGGTCTTTAGAGGCTATTCCCAGAAAATTAAAGATATAAATTTCATTTGGCATGCAAATATCTTAAATATAATATATTTTAATCAAAATCGTTAGAGCCATACTTAAGAAAACATCATTTTTGAATTTTTTTCCATCTAAAGGGTAGTTTGAGGTGGGAGGATTTTCTTGAAAATCTTCGTGTTGCAACCTTGGAAGAACGGGCTTTTCGTTTTTGAGCTATGCTGTCCACACACGCACACACACCGTGCACACACCCGGACCTTTTTCCAAAAATGCCTTTTTTGATTTCAGGGGTCCTAAAACATGTATTTCCGGTGAAATCTCGGTGTCGAATTTTTGGTGGAATACAATACCTTCATTATACACTATGTACCTAGTGCGTGTAGAGAAAGTAAAAAGATCCGTGTATGTGTTTGTGTCGGCAGTACAGCTCCAAAAATCTGTTGTGTTACACTCACATGACTTTATTTAGCAGCTTTACAAACCTCCTATAAAAGATTATTCTTATTTCTAGACCATGCTAATCGAGATAAACACTAGCAGAAATTTCTTATTACTTAATTCTTTTAAGTAAAAGGGAACTCAGGTAATGCAATGGGCTAAACTGATAGTCAAATGTTTTAAAATCTATCGTTATAAGATTGTTACTGATACACTCAAGGCTTAACCAGTTAAAAATATACTTTTGCCTTTTCAGGAATTATTTGCATGTGTCGTTAACTTCAACGATAGTTAATCGTTTATGAGAACTTTCGACAGCAACATTATTAATGTTATGTATTATATTTTATTTTTGCGCCAAAATTCATTAGAAGTGAGGACACACAACTAGTTTGGTCATTGAATTAAATGCCCTGTCAATCCATTGGTCAGTATTTGTATGTGCAATAAAGGTGGTCAAGCCAGTAGGAAGCGAGGCTAATGCAGACATGTCCTCCAAATTAAGAAGCAGCAGCAGAGGGAAAGTCGCAGCAACTCACTCATTCCGCACCGTATGAAACATTGGGGCATGTTATGCGACATAATACAAAATATAAAACACAAGGCATTCCTTACCTGCATTCTGTATAGGTGTGTTTGTTTTCTTTTTTTTTTTTTTTTTTTTTTTTACTTCGGTGATATATTTTATAGATTAGTCCATCAATATCTGCTGCTAAGGATTATGTGCACATAATAGATGAACCAAGAGAACGTCTCGTGGTGTACGACGATATTGCCTTTTAATATAATTCATTATAGTGAAGCTTTGCTTGCTAATGTATGCTGCGTCAACATTGAAATTAAATGTGATGCAAAAAATAAAATAGTAAATTTGGTGCGAAAATTCATTACTGGGTTAATTTGTAGTCTTGGAGTTGGCTGGACTGTTATATGTCTCTGGAAAGCCAACCGTCCTTGTCCTGCACCCTCGGGGTGGTAGTTGTGTTGAAACGTGTTGTGAATTTTAAATTTGCCGCTGGATCTGTTACGTTGACCACACCTACAGTTGGCGGAACTGGACGTTTTGTTTAGCGCCGAACCAATTGTTGAGACAGTTTTTAACCTTTCTTCCCTGGTATAGAATCCGTTAATTTGTGATCGCCCTGACTTACTTCAAGTAAATACCTATTAGCTACATCGTCAGTGAGTATAAGAACTTCAATCCCATGCTTGGTTGGTAGAATCTTATAGGTGAGAGTGCAGTTAAAAGTAATTTGGTAACTTTTGCAACATTAAAACTTTTATTCGTGGAGATAATTATAGCGTGGCGTACAAGACGCGTAACTTAGCAGTTTTTCTTTACAGAAATTGTGTTTAGTATCTGTGTTATTGTAGGAAGTTACATAAATTGATGAGAGTAAATTTATTATAGTACATGATTTTATATACAATTATTATAATATTAATCTCGATTTCCGAGAGTAACTCATAGCGTTTTTGGCTACGTCTTCACTTCTCAGACGCTGTACACCGGAAATCTATAAAGTTTTACTCCTATCATAAAGTTGAAGTAATGGTTTTTAAGTATTGTAATCTACACGATGACAGGTTTCCTTGTTCTCACGTTTCGTGAAATACATACACAATATACATTTTTGTGTGTTCTTAGTACTTAAAATTAGTGAATTTAAATCATTTACATAATGTTCGTACAATCATGAACATTTCTAAATTAATTATTTGTTAATTTTTGTGCTCCCCCTCTGTTACATGCTTAAACAAATTACAGCATCCGGTATATTGTAATCTGTTTTGTTGTCCTCCTACTGCTGCTGCTCCTCCTCCTCCTTCCATATTACACATTTATTTAGCTTTTATTTGCTTAATAAACTTTCACAAACACCAATTGTTAGTTATTTTGTCCATAATAATGACAAGTTATATTTATACTTATTCTTGGTTATGACTTTTGTTAAACATTCCATTTTAAGAAGTTTTCGTGCGCATTGTCAGGAAATGACGGCACGTTTTAATTTCTGCACATACATTTCCTTGGCTTTCACGTGCCAAACAATGTTATTTCACGATTTTTGGTACTGTTTTAGGGCAATATAATTTTAGTTGCCTAGATTGCTTCAAGCTTAAATTCTGCGTCAAATTGAATCCCTGGATAATGATTTAAAATGTTCCACCGCTGTTCTTTCGAATATTTATGTTCGTGCAATTTTGTACAGTAAGTAATGTCATCTTTAGTTCGTGTAGAACCTCTGAATATTATCCATTATTTAAATATATAATTATATTTCGAAGCAGATATTCTGTTTATGGTTGCTTAAAAGCAGCGTCTTGTTATCGATCACTGTATACATGCTAGTATGTGTGATTCTCCAACATTTCTCAACCTTGATTCGAGTCGGGGAAAATTATTTTAGAGTAAGTATCTCTACAGTTTAGAGTTATAGTTGGACATGCCTGGGCTCTTGTTTTCATGGCCAATTAAAATAGCCGTGTTTTATTAAGGCCACATTCTAGACACATCAGTGTAATAATCAATTACATTAACATTGTGGCACTTACAAATATTTGCGGTCGAGGTTTTATAACATAAATAAATTGGATTTGTTTAAAAATGCTAACTGGGTAGGAAATCATTTATTTCGTATAACTTCGTTTACCCATAGAAAAGTCATATGCTTTTACGAAATATGAAAATCTGTCGGTTCACATGACTTTCTCTAGCTGATCCGGAAACAAACTTCTTCCAAAAAATTATTTTTTTATCTACATCATACTCATCGAGATAAACAGTGCCAGAATGGCTCTTAAAACGATAGTAAAATATTTTAAAAATCGGTGCTATGTGAAACAATTGAAATTCGGTTCTCTTTGCTTGATAGTAGTAAACAAAAGAGAGGCAAAAAGTTTTAAGTAACCGAATATCTCAGAAACGGTTAATTCTACAAAAAAGTTTTTGCATATCTCTTACGGTTTACCAATTATGCATAAGTTATACAAAATCATCAGAACGAAGAGGTATTCAGAGACAAAATTCAAAATATACATTTCGTTTACCATAAAGATGTCTTAAGCATATGTATTTTAATCAAAATCGTTTGAGCCACTTTTGAGAAAAATAAAATATTTGAAAAATATGTCATGTAAATGGTAACTGGATGGGGGGGGGATTTAACCAACTTTCCGTCTTTCAGCTTCCTTGCTTACAGACATACATTCATATACACAAACTTACGAACGTTTTATATGTATTTGGATTCCGTGGACACCAAATCACGTATTTCCAATAAAATTTCGGTATCGAATTTTTGGGTAGAATACGGTACCTTATCTATCCACCATGTAGTAAAAACGTGCTAGGGAAAGTAAAAACCAGGTGCTTTTATGAAATATAAGAACAAAACACTACTTGGAGTGCTGTATATGAACGTATGCACAGTACGTACGCATATTCATTGCCATGTCTATATTGTTGGCAGGAAGCCAAACCTCTGTTTCAGTTTTGAAATTAGCTGTCCTAGATTCCTAGAAGTCCAACTCCGTAGAGTGTGCATTTGCGGCATTTCTGTGCGATGGAAATCGACCTCTTTGGTCCCTTGTGCTATGCCGGCGGTTCCTTTCATTTCTCTTCAGCTCGCTGTACAAAATCCGTGCACCATGAATCTGTTTGTGGCTCCCTCGCCCAACTATTCTGTGTCTAGCATGAGGTTTTACCCTACTGCTTTCGGCAGTACCAATAATTACGGCACTGCTTAAACAAGCAAATGCTCAAGGTAACCGCGAGGCATTGTTGTTTTTGCAGTTTGTGTAGGGTTGCATACAGTAAAGCAATTTGTAAAATTCGAAATGTCCCTTAGCGAACTATTCAATTACACAGTACTACGCTCTCAACAAAAGCTTAGATATGTTGGTAATAAAAACATTTCACACTAATTGCTTCACAGAACCAACTTTACGTATAAAACGAACAGCAACAAACAAAATTCATTTAGATTCAAAATAAACTTATTCTAACAAGAGAAATATCAATTAGAAAGGTTTGATAGATAGAATAATCAACTTTGTTTAACAGTAATTTCTGGAGCTTGTTTCCAAAACAAACCAAATGTCCTTGTTAGCAAACCGCATGACATAAATGACAGCTTTTGGATCTGAAAATTTCTTTAATTTTGATAAAAGAGCAGAATTTTCTTATGTATAGAATAATTTTTCATTTAATATAAACTAAATATGTTTATTTAAATATCTGACGTTCTTATCCACATAGCTTCCTGTTCTATCTTTTTCATAATATACTAAACATTCTAAGAACTAACATTTGAATTTTGTTTCTTTTTTACGTTTTTCTAGGAGCTTCAAGGGGAATAAGAGAATACACTAGGTAAAACCAAAGTCAAATTTTTTAAGAAATAGTCGATATATGAAGGTCTTTAATTCCCTTAAATTTTACTGACCAAGGTGAAAAAAAATGATGACATCTGAATTAAAAAAAATCTGATGTTTTTCATTCACATGGATTTCTCTACATCTCTGACACATTATTGTTAAAAATCCTATACTTTTATGTACATCATGCAGCTCGAGATAAACAATATCAGAAATGTCTATATTACTTGCTTTCTTGTAAGTAGAAGGGAAGAATCTATTATGCTCCATTCACATGATGTCCTCTAGCTTTTCGGTAAACAAACCTTTTATTCAAAACATTAATCTGTTATCTACATCCGGCTAATCAAGATAAACATAAGCAGAATTAGTCTTATTACAAGCTCCTTGTTAGTAGAAGGGAAATAAGAAAATGTAGTCCATAGCGATAGTCTCGTCCTTTAAATTCCGGTAGCTATGTGAAACAATTCAAATTCTAATCTCTTTGCTTTCCAGGAGTAAACAAACGAGAAAAAAAAATGTCTACCCGTTTGAGAAAGTTTAAATGAAACTCAAACTCCGGAATATATTGAAAAAAGATGTATATATTATAAATCGTATGTTTTAATAAGATCTACATTTTTTGTATAATAAGTTTTTGTATATCTGTTACGGTTTGCCAGATATACAAAAGTCATGCAAAATGAAGCGGTTTTCAGAGGCTATTTCCAGAAAATCCAAGATATAGATTTCGTTTGTCATAAAATATCTAAAATATACGGTATTTTAATCAAAATTCAGGAATCATTTTTGAAAACATCACAATTTTCGAAAAATATTAAATATAAAAGGTAGTTTGAATGAGGAGGTCTTGAAAAGCTTCGTGTCACATCCTTTGAATATACTAAACTTAAATATCAAGTTATTAGTATAATTTGGTGTTTAACGATCTTCTCGGTTTTGAGCTATGGTGCCCATAGAGAGACAGACATAGAGACACACACACGGACTTTTTCTTAATTTTTTTACGAAACAGGGATCCCAAAAAATGTATTCCCGGTGAAATCTCTGTATCGAATTTTTGGATGTATTGCATGCAATACTATGTACTCTGCACTATGTAGAGAAAGTAAAAATATGAGTATTGACTAATTTAAAACAAAAACTATAGCCATTTTGAGAAAACTAAAAAGGACTTTCTTGTAAGACTTCGTGTCGCCTTCTTGGAAGTTAAACATCTTGTTTATGTATAGGTACTATGCTAATAATTAACATGCGGCGCATCAGAGCCGGTGTGACACTTGAGGCATTCAGAGTTAACAACAGCAGCGTTGTCATGTTTCCACCAAGTAAGCGTTCGCTTTCCACGCGTAGTCATTAGCTTCTACTTAGAAGAATTAGAGAAGAATGTTTGGACTAAACAACCATTGTTATTTATGATTTTTTAGATATCATTGGTGGAAGCAATACGCTCATTTTGTAATCAGAAACATCAGCGGTTTCCGAGAACAACTATGCAGGCGGTGTGTGTCATCTGAGATTTTTAAGGAACAACGGTAAAGCACAAATTAATCATGAGTAGAAAAATATTTAACAGACATTTTGTTTTTTTAGTTATAATCTGTACAGTCACAGCCACAGATACACATTGCATTTTTTATACAATTTAATATCTTCTCTGTCTAATGTGCACATTGTACGTGGTAGAGGAGGTAAAAATGTAGTAGTGGCTAGTGATTCAAATGCATATATAATACTGATAATTACAGCTCAGTTTTGGATTCCGAAGTGCACACAGCAACGAACACACAGAACAGTCAGCGGTTTAAAGAGGTGGGGGGGGGTGTTTGTAGCGTAAACATGCACACACGATGAGGTATAATCTATTCCAAGAGTAGGTCTTTACATGTATTGATGTTATATGCATCCTTCTAATTCATAGTAAAACAATTATTTAATAATATGATTAGTAAACAAAAACGCTTTGTGCTTTAAAAAATAAAAGTATAAAGCTTGATAATGAAAATTAAGAATAATGTGCAGAGCTTTGAAAATGCAATGATCATAAACCACCCAAGCTCACTTAGAATTTATTGCAGTGAATTACAAGATACATCCTTGCTGTAACGAAAGAAAAGGCTCCTGAAACACGAAACATTTTTGAATCATCCATAAATTTATTTCTTGTCGAACACCTACAATTTTTTATTTTTGACATTTTTTTAATCTGCGCTCTCTTTCAGCGTTCTTTTGTTTATTTACTAGCAGGAACTCAAATGACGCTAGGCAGCAAACAATGCGGTAGTGCAAAATATTTTGCTGTAAAGACCATGCCTGCTCCTCTACGTTATACTTATACTCTGTATACACTGAACCTCAATCCCGCAATTTCGTAATCCCGGACCGAATTCTACTGACAATGTTGTGACGATGGCCAAGGAAGCCGTCTGGCCAGCCGAGGGAGCGCTGCGTACTCCGCTGGTTCACTTAACAATAGAGCGCTGCGAACACAATAGCTGGACAAATAAATGCCTAATACCAGGTGGCCCAACTGCCCCATATTTGATATCTGCGGATAAACCTTGTCGCGTTAAAATAGTTGCAGAACTCAACGGGGTTATTTCAAGCTAAAACCTGCTAATGAAGTATTCGCGAGATTAACTTTCGCTGTTTAGGTTGCTAACAGCGGAGACTGAACAGGTTGAGCTCATTGTGAAGGGTAAATTCTGCACTGATGAAGTTTAATTTGAAATGGCTCCATTGAGTTCTGCAATTATTTTAACGCAGCAATGAATATCTGAACTTGCTAAATATGGGGAAATTGGACCCTCGAAGATCACTTTAGTAATATGAGTAAAATATTTTCCGAGACGCTGATTTTGTGTTCAGAACAGTGCATTTCTAGAACCCTCTCTTTGGGACACGAGAGTATATAAGAAGCCAACGAAACCCCCAGTCAGAATATCGGAGGTCTAAAGGTCAGTCAGTGTGGTGTAATCAGGTGACTGTAAAGTTCAATCAGTCTTTAGTTGTGACTAGGTGATCAATTATTTTGTGTATCATGTGTTTGACGTTAGTGTTACAAGCATAACGTGTTTTGTAACGTTGGGTACCGTAGTAGTAAATAACGTGAGTTTAGCCGAATTTGATGTCATTATTTGTCACAATATTTATTATGTCTGCTAACATTATGTTGTTTAAAAAGTATGACAAGTATGTATGATTACTAGAAAGCCCCATGGGTTCCTTTTATTCCCTTCTCGTATAGAGGACTAGCTCCCTCGAGGATTTAAAAGCCAATATTTAGGGTCACACGCTTGCTGAGGATCAGAGGCTATGGGATCAGAGAGAAGCCACGATACCAATGCCTGGTATAAAAGTTTGAAAGTGAGAAAGTGGATGATATGAAATGACGAGGAAATGGATAACCAGAGCGATGCTTGTGGAGTGGAGAAACCCGACCAGACGCTGCTTCACCCGCCACACATGCGGTTCCATATGATCGAACCCGGGCCGCCTAGGTAAAAGGCGAGAAATGTAATTATCGGCCACGGCGTTGCCTACCCAGGGCTTTAAAATTCCAGTTCTTAAGGTTAGAATCCTTGCGGTTATCAATAATATAAAATGGAATTAAACATTACTAAAAGCTGTGTAAAAGGGTCATCATCGTAGGTAGTTTTTTTTGGGTGGTGGGACAGTATTTCTCAAAGAAAACGTTTTCGTCATTATTGGTAAATAATAAACGCTCGCTTGAAAATATGAAAGCAAAAATGGTATAAATGTAAGCAATCCTGCGATAAACATGTAATGATATCGTGTGCTTTTAGAAAGCACATTTGGATTACTATGCACCTTTACCTGTAGTCGCAAACAACGTGTGCTCTTCAAACCTCTTTTTGGAAACAGAGAGAACAAAAAAATGCAGCAGTCTTTGCAGAATGAAATAGTTCACGATTGTATTTTATATTAAACATTTATATTTGGCTGTAGTCAGTTCCCCATGCCTATCGATTGGCAACAGATTATTTTTCTTATCCTAGATAATATATTTTGGATCGATATCTAGTTTTAAATATAATGATCAAGTTTGTTTGACAGAACTCACATGTGGATATTAATTTTATAACAGGTTTGCTTAAATAATAATGTACAGAACTTGACCTATGGAGAGGATAGTTTTCATACTCTGAGCTAACACATTATGAAATGACAAAATAAGATTTTTTCTGGGTTAGCCGAATTCTCCACTTCCTTACTGATTTTCATTTAACTTATACGAAGTACCTCCAAACTTCCCTATACTTCCAATCATATTTGCATTTGTATCCTGTGTTGTTTGAAAATAATGTGCTAACTCTCAATCTGCTATCTGTAATCTTTTTATGTTCTTGATTCTTGGATGACTTGCAGGTTCCTTTAATATGTGAATTATGGATTGTTTCTAGCAGAGTGAGGTTAGCTTTTAATCTATCGCAGAGGTGTGCCGGACTTAAAGGTCGTAAGAGGTAATCTTCTAGATATATCCAATTATTTGGATATTGTTAGCTTGCATTTTAGTGTGAAGGATAAGTTTATAAGGTCAGGATGTAAAACAACCTTGCAATTGTATATACACTGCTTGAATTTTGTTAATATAAATTACACAACAACTACCTTTTACTGAGCGATACAAGCACGATTTCACTTTTGGTCAAGGTAATGGAGGCTATGGACTTGAGCTCATATCTTCATCTTCCCAGATGTGTAACAACATAGTTTGTTAACCTAAGGAAGAGGCATTTATTAACATATGAAAAAATAGGTCTAGCACTCACTGTTCCAAGAGTATGGAATATTTGAACAATGACTTGGAAGGCTCTTTCTTTCCAGTTTTATCTGACATTTTCAGTAACCCTTTTATTTGAGCTATTTCTTTCGTATAGTTGTACAAAAGTCTGCTCTGCTACTGTAGTATGTCTAGGCATTTTCTCAGCTGTTTCAGGTTCTTAAGGGCTGAAATTGCCTATATGCCTATGTTGCGGTACTTCTGTTTAGAATATGCTTTAGGCCTTCACCAGATACAACATAATTAAACACTGTGCTTATTTAATGAGCGTTTAGATATTTACTGATTAATTCCACATTCATTAAACTTCAATAAAATTTGTAAGGGTTCCAAGTGAATATCGAAGTTTTCGCGTATGCAAGAAAGTAATCACCCGACTGAGCAGCATTATTTTTTTAATCTGGTCCTTAAAAGCTTTTCTTAGCAAAGTTGCACGGCTTGTCGAAAGACTAAACGCATATCTTTTAAAAATATTTAATATCATGGATGAACCTAGTACACTTTCTGACCCCCCTCTACTGGTAGGATTTCGTAATAATGAAGAATTTAAATCTATGACACTAAATTATGTAAGCTTCTCTAAGGTCTGTTATACAGTTTAATGGGTATATGATTTTATTTCTTCTATCTGAAAAGAAAATATGCATATATGTTACATTTTCCTAATTTCTCTGAGTAAACATATTTGCATTCTAATAATATTTTAGCAATTTCTGGCTCTGCTCTTCATTTATAGTGTAACATTGTTCCAGTTTCTCCTGAAAATGTATAAACTGCATTATTGAGATAATTTTATTTTACTTCCTGTTCTGTTAGGTAGGCAAGGTTAACACTCTTTTCCTTTTGGTAGTCAGCACAATCTATACTATCACAAATGCTTATTTTTCTATAATTCTTGGTAATATTCTGTTTATTCAATACCTTGCAATACAATATTTCAATAAAAGTCCCTCTTCTTCATCGATCCTTCTATGCTGTTTGTTTCTATGTTCTTCAATCCAAGGGATAGTCTCTGTGTTGTGGATCCTATTGATGACACAATTCCGTTTCTTAAGGTAAATATACTCTGACAATAATGCATTTTGTCGGTACCCAAAATTAAGTTAATGCTGAGCTTGTTAGCACCAAAACTATTATTTCACTTTCATGATTACGTTTCGAACTTAACCCGGTGACGAATTATTCCTCGGTTTTTTCCTATGACACCGTATGGTAAATACCGCACACTGGTGGGTAGTATACTTTATTCTTGTGTTTTATATCTTGGAAGAAGGATTCTGAGCATACGGCGGTCATCGAGTCTATGTTTAACATAGCTACATAGAGTCGAGACATAACCTAACTTTATATATGTTGGATTCAGTATCTCTATCGTATTTGACGCACCTCTCTCATTATTGCTACGTTTTACAATGATATTCTAGGAAGTTTAAATGGAGGTTTACTCGGAGTCACAGCATGGCCAGGACATAGTCTGGTCATATATTATCACGTGGTTCGTGATTCATCGAAGTCCATTCTGCGTCTGCAGTCCTAGGGTGTCTTTCGTTGCGGCAACAAGGTAGCTCGCAGCGAAATTCCTATCGAACTCATTCTCCGTTGCGCGCAAGGCACTACACACTGCACACCGAAAGTGAATTGTTGTTGTTGTTTTATGTCTTATGTCTTTTAGTTACGTCACTGGAAATGTCTAGAAACCACTGCACGTACATTACACTGCAGGTATTCACAAACTCACTCAACTTAACAATGCGTGTCTTCGACGGCAAAGAACCTTCCGAAAGGACACTTGTCCACACACACACGGAGGTAATAATTACAAAATTATGCGATGTCAAAACAACTTACCATGGCACAAGTGTTCACTAACGCACTGGGTAACAATGGATGCCACCAATCAACTATCTCTTACAAATCAAGCCGTACATACACATTTGGTGACCACGGTTGCAGGGCGTAGTTACACTGCTCCCTCCCTGCTGGTAGTCCTGACTAACACCTCTGTAACCGACTAGACGATCCAGATAAACTACTAGCGTCTTATCCCGGGGCGGACGCTAGATGCGGTAGACCTCTACATCACAAGGTACGGCCCTTGCCATGATTATTAAAGCTTAAGTCAGATCTCTTGATTCGGGTGGGCCGATATAGCCACACCAAATAGCCCTGGTGGATACCACGGCTTTTGGTGTGCATGCCGTAACGGCTCCTATTGCTATCTTGAAGTGCAGACGCACCGTCTCATGCATGTCGTGAAGTTATCTAAAAAGTTCTCCAAGTAGTCGACTACTGGTTGTTCTGCGCCAGGAATACCTCAGGCCACATGTTAAATCAGCTTCCTGCCAAATACTTATACCAAGCTGGCTGCTGCCAACTTGGCGATGTCGAAGATTGAAGAGAGGTAAGCCAGCAAGAAAAGTGGTATACTCGCATTCCAATTTCTCTGGCCAAAATCTCCACCAATGTTCTTCCAGAGTTTTTATGTACCGCTTAAATATACTGTCTGACTGTGGTTGGAGAGGTGATGTGCGCATCTTATGCACTCCAAGTCACTCCAATGAATCTCTCTTAGCCTAGGCTCGAAGTTAGTGTCTTATCACTGTGCAGCTCCAACGGTATTCCATCTACGATACAGTTCGCGAAGCTATTGGCGTGTCGTACACCTCCGGTCAATTGGTGAATTAATCCTTGTCGACCAACAAATATTGTTGCTCCTGTATAACACAAGAAAACGTCAAACCACATCGATGACTATGTGCTCAATGGTGGTTCCATGTTAAACTGCTGCTTTTAACCAGACTCCTGTTTTCTGAGCCGCGACTTACCACACACATGACATTGGCGTCATCACATCTCAACGTCTACCCGTGGGCTAAGCTAGTAGTATTGTCGGAGATTGTCGAAAGTTCGATTGGCTCCCAAAATGTACTTTCAACGTCCCTGCATGTACTTTCTCCAGGATTTAAGCGACCTTGCTCCGAGGGAGGATCAGCTGTTCTCTCTGGGTCTTCCCATCAAGTGACTCCCATACCATAAACAGTACTCCTTCTTTGGTCTTCAATGAGTTTCATTGGGTCGAGTGGGACTTGCCCACACTGATCCTGGGTGCTATGTCTTCCCAACTCGTTGTTCCTTTCCTAAATTTTCTACCCAAGGTACGTAGCGTCACTCCAGGTGTTGATGACGTTCCCGACGTGCCCCTCCATTGTCGTGCACTTGGTGGTAGGCGTTGTTGTGGACAGTCTCCCGCTAAGTGTCTTGTTTGGCTGCACCTCAAGCACACACCACTGAGAAGTCGTTCGTCGTCTAGGTTGTCTCTCCGTCTCTGATATACACCTCGTCTTCGAGGTCCATGTAGCCTTGGCTGCCTCTATTCCTAAAACTGTCATTAAGACCTCATGGAAGGTTTTCTAGTCGCCGAGCAAAAGGTGCTGCCGTATCTCGGTTCGACGCACTCCGTCGACAAAGGAGTAGACGGCTTCCTGGGACGCGTAACTAGTTGGTAGATTCCCAGAGGTCTTTGTTATCCAGCTATTTAATTATCAGACCAAACTTCTGCATCATCTTCCCTGGCTATTACAGTCTTGATTTAAGCTGACCGGTTAGACTACAATTAGATGATGGTTCCCCAAGAGGTGCTGTGGGCCTCCCAGATCTTTCCGGACATTGCAGACTTCAAATTACATTCTGCTGGCTCTACCTGGAAGGCTTGGTATTATTTGTGCGACTTGCTCTTCTATTGACCATTGGTTCTGTCGACCACAAAATCATTATCTTTTACAATAACTTACAAATCGAAAAGCTTCCCATTTACATAAAGAATCCAAGACAGCTAAAAACACAATTAATGCTTGCACAGTACATGTCCATTTACTTTCACGTTCTGCTATTCAACTAGTTCTGGTTGAACGAAGTACACAAACCACGTTGTTTGGATGCGAGCTAGGTTACAAAATTTTGCCAAGTTAAACGCAGAAGAGCTAAGTAAAATTTTGAAGGCCAAAAATTGCTCGCAACAGACTTAGTCAACGCAGCCCAAGTTAAGCAATGAGGACATATTTTTTTTTTTCTTTTCGATCGCCGCTGGAAACTGATGATAGGTGCTCGCAGCCAGCTGTTCCCTCTTCACCTGCGACCCAGCTCCGCCCATTTCCAACGAAATTAACTAGATGGAACCGGCTCCAAGGAAGTTGTAATTTGCTTCGGTGCTGCACTTGGGAGTATTTCCTGTATTTGTCGATGAGGTACTTGTAGACGTAACAGCACACTATAAACTACACCCCGGGCAGAGCTTTGTTTCTCTTTTTTATATATTTTGGTTACGCCACTGGAAATCTCAGAACCCTGCATGTGCAGTATACTGCACTTATTCAAAACTCGCTCAACAACGCGCGGCTTCGCGTCAAGGACCTTCCGAAAGTACGCATGTCCACTCGCACAGTGGTAACAATCACAGCACGTTGTCACAGGTGTTCACTAACGTACATATATAGCATTGAATGCCAACAATCAGCTGTGACTTACAAAGCAAGCCGTAAATACATATTGGGCGATTACGGTCGCAGGGTGCAGTCACAATAGTTATTGCCTTCTCCATGAGCATTCCATATATGCTGGGATTATAATGTATTTGGTATGATTGCAAACCTGGCCTGGAATTATAAATTCCTCCTGCCCAGCTAATGTGAACATGTCCTCGGAATTTCCCTGATACCTTTAGTTCCTGTTTCTATTTGATAGGTTCCATGGTTATTTTTTTGGTTTTGGGTATTTTGGGTTATTAACGCCCTCTCCCAACCAAATTTCGTATTCTCTTCTGTTATGGCGAGTAGTTAGTTGCTTTTGATACTGTGTCTGATAATTGTGGCGTTTGCGCATGGTAGGGGTATTTCTCCCTCCTACTTGTGTTTGCTTTCTGGAGAATATCTCACACTGGAGTGCTACCGTTCTCAAATGAAGTGACCAGTTCAAGAACATCTGCTAAATCCGATGGCCTTGCAACGATCAGATTTTCGCAACTGAATCAGGCAAGTGACTTAGCAGATGTAGTTATCTCCTGCTCAATCAGCTGGAGGTCAATTAATTTTAATTTCTTGAAAATCTTTAGCAAATATTCAGTCGTATGCTGTCCTGGATGAATTAAATTTGTTTCTAGCTCAATTCAGATTTGATTTATCCACCTGAAAATTGTATTTTACTGGTTTCTCCGAGAAAAAAAAATTACTTCTGTAATATTTTTAACAATTATGGCTCTACTCTTCATTTATTGTGACATTGTTTCAGACTTCTTCTTAGCCTCTATAAATTGGAGTGGTAGGGCAATTTTCTGCCGCCTTCGACATTTAGCGGAAATTTAAATATAATTAAACCACCGTGCAATGTTTAGGATAAATAAAAGCGTAGTTCATTATTTTTACAGGATAAATCTTGCCACTCTCGTTCTATTGTGTATAACGATAAATTTATTTGAAATACTATTAATCTGCATATCTGATAAAATATTTAAAAGATGATTATAGACAGATTCACGTACCGGAACCACAGTCAACATCACCTTTAACGTTAAAGGCACAGCGGCCGTCTACAGGTTGAACTAAAGCCAGGAGGCACAATAAAACCGTGGGGCTTTGTCCTCCTTAGGCTCAGCCTGCAACACAACAATGGATAGCTTCCACAACTAATGATACCTTAAAGCTGGCAACACGACTGCCTCCAGCAAGATATGCATAATGGGCCTCACTAGATCCCTCAATATGACCCTCATTTATGGCAAAATGATGGTCTAACTAATCTCTGCACTTTAACGGTTTTCCTTTAATTGGCATTAATCTCATCCTGACAAGAGTCTGACCATATGAACCAACCTGTAAATGTATGCTACACTAATACTTAAAGTCACATGTAACATTCTGTTATTACCAACTGTAATATAGTTCATCAAGAAATATTTTTGAAGACAATGTTGCTCGTTGAACTTTGGATTTAAACGATAAAATTAAAAAAACAAAAACAAAAAAAACAAAAAAACAAAAAATCAGTCCTAGTGTTGTACATGCATTAATATATAGGGTGATTTATATAGAGCTGATATTTCTTTCTTTAATTGTTTCAAAACAAATCGTGTTAGCGACAACTTATTATACGTAAATTGTAGAGGAATTTTGGGAAATTATTTAACTGTATAGTAAATGTTGAAAATGTCCTCCATCCTGCATAAGACACAACTCAACACGTCGTTCCATGTTACTGGCCACTCGTTGGAGGACTCTGTTGCCAATAGCTTGAATCTCCTTTGTGAAGTGCTTCATATCGTCCAATGTCTGGGGACGTGTGACGTAAACCCTGTCTAATAAGTAACCCCATAGAAAGAAGTCCGAAGATGTCAAATCCGAAGATCTCGGTGGCCACAGGTTCCTGGAAATTATCCGGTCGTCAAAGAAACTTGCAATTAGGTTCATGGATTCATTTGATGTATGGCATGTAGCGCCATCGTGCTGAAAATATCCTTGACTCAGCTCTATATCGTCCAGTTGCTCAACAAACTCTATGAAAATCAGTCCTTACTCTGCAGTATTCACAGTCTGGTTAAACATCTGCACATATAGTGACAAGGAATCAAAACCCCAAAAACATTCTGCTTAATTTGGTGCTAAAAAATGGGTCCTTGCATGAATTTCCAACGGAATAATTAAAGAAAGAGATGTGTCAATTCTATATAAATCACTCTGTATATTATTGGGTTCATACCTAACATTTCTCGTCCACTTTTAAGTTAACTCTTAGTTGTGCACGGCGCTCCGATAAACTTAGTTGTAGTTGCAAGGGCTTCAGGTGTGATGCAACTTATAATTAGTTGCGAGTTGTGGCTCCATAATGCTATACACATAAGTTAAAGTATATATATTACGTACACAAAACTCTGTAGCTACTTCGTTAGAAACCCATTGTACACAATACACAGATGCGGATATGTACAATTTCAAATTTATTCTATTCTATGAGGTAATCTTCAAATTTCGAATTCATGAAGGAGGTAGTTCTCTGTGGTGCTAGTTAGCCTCTTGTATCCAAGTTCCTGTGTTCAAATCCGGTGGAGGCCTATGATTTTTTTTTGTAAAATCCTTAGGATGGCTTCCTTCGGAAGGAAAGTAAAGCAATTGGTTCCGTATCGCAGATTTACGGAATGTAAGATAACTCAAATCTGTTAAAGAGGCCTATGAGCAAAATTAAGTGGTCCTTCAGGCCCAGCTGTGGCCAAGAACCATAATATTCAAGTTAATCCATAAATAAAACTCCATTTAATTTTCATTTCATGACGGACGGGACTGTTATAATTATTAAGCCTCAACTTACTGAAAAATGTTAAGCAGCATTCATATTATAAAACATCTGATGTTACATACACATGACTTTCTCTACTCATATAACAAATCATTTTTTAAAAAAAACTTATTCATGTATATGCATCATATTAATGGAGATAAGCATTTGCACAATACGATTATTAGAGATTTCGTTACAGATACAAGGGTAATAGAGGGAATTCATTGCGCTTAAACGATAGCTAAATATTTTAAAAGCTTGTCGCTTGATTTTGAAACTCCGTTCCATTACTGACTTTCCAGTTGAAGCTTTTATAATAGCTAAATATATTATAGGTAAATATGCAACTTTTACGATCAGCCATAAATATGTGTCCACATCAGCATCGACAAGATTTTTTAGTCTTAGCTTATTATAAAACTTCCTCATTGTACTTTCTTAATGGTTTTGCCACATTTATTCTTCATTTTGGCTTATTATCTCTAATTATTTTAGTGTTCTTTCTACGGACATTCTTATTATAAGACTTTTCCATTTTTTCTCTATACTGTTTAATAGTTTTATTTATACTTAAAGTGTTCATTTCCTAATTTCTAATGCACAATGTAAACTACTATACTTCTAAGGAATTTCATTTCTATTGAATCTATTCTTCTCGTTTAATTTTTGTTTAATATCCATCATCATCCTTCGCCATTGTTTTATATAGCTTAATTATAGTTGCTTGGCTAACTTTAATTTTCAAAGCACGTACTATTGTACCACAGACATGTGTATCTGTTTAGCTTTACTTCCACATTATTATTCTTTTCGTAATGATATTTTATAACTTAGGTAATTTATTACATTAACCTATTCAATCATCGTATTTTAAATTACGATTTTTGCTCTTATTAGTTCTCATCCGTTGAAGGCCATCGTCTTCGTTTTTTCTGCGGACATTCCTATGTTATATTATCCAACTATGAGTTCAGTTTGTATCTCGCTTCTTAAATACTATCTTCCGTAGAACTTATTACTTGTTCATCCGCAAATAATAATGTAATATACTGTACATTTTTTATTATCAATTGTCCACTTAAAATTGTTAGTCATTCAGTTATGACTTCCTAAGTATAGATATTAAACAGAATTGGTACAAACGACATTCTTTTCATACCCCTTGATTAATATTTGCAGCCACTTTTCCATCTATAGTGCTATAAATAATTCACTGAAGGCTACTAATAGGGGGATTTCTAAATTCTATATTTATGAACACATATTTTTTGAAATTTTCGGCGGAAGTATATAAACTCATAAGCAGGAATGTATATTTTCATCATAATATTTAGAGTGACTTTCAGGTTAACTTTAATTCTTTATTTCAATGGTAAACAAAAATGGTCAAAGCCCGCCTGTGTAGTGTGGTGGTAGCGTGTCTACTTCACATTCAAAAGGTCTTGAGTTGAGTCTCGCTTAGGGTGAGTTACCTGGATAAGGTTTTTTCGGGGTTTTCCCTTATCCTGAGAAGACGAATGTCGAGTAACTTTAAGCTCTCTTGGACCCCGAGATCATTTGAGCATCATTTCGCCAATTTCATTCATGGTCCCATATGACCAACCAGGTTAAAGTACGTTAAACTAAAAAAAAAAATTAAAACAAATGGCCAAGCCCACCTGCTTAGTGTGGTGGCAAGTGTCTGCCTCACATTTAACAGGTACCGAGTTCGAAACTTGCTTACGCGGATAAGCTTTTTTTCCCTTATTATGAGAAGGCAAATTTCGAGTAACTTTATACTCTATGGACCCCGAGATAATCCGAGCATCGTTTCACCAATTTTATTCATCGACATATATGACCAACCAGGTTAAAGTCCATACTGTGAATAAATTATTTACTAATATAAAAATTTGATTTGATACTAAGAAATATTTAAGAACAAATCCTTAAAATGCATTTTTATTGGTATAGTTCTAAAAAAATAAGAAACAGTATTTTTGAATAATTTTAGCGTGTTATTTATTTAATCTAATTAATATTTTCCCAACGACAATCGATAAAGAAAAATCACTGCCAACATTTATACTTAAAGTTTTGGGTGTACCTGTAAACAATTTGAAGAATATTGAACAAAACTTGTCCTGTGGAACTCTTTGGATGCGTAAAACGAGAAAAATAGAAAGCGAGAAAAACAGCTTTGTACAAAGCGCTATCTGGTATTGTGCTCAGGCACATTTTGAAACCCTATAGCATTGATTCTCATGATCAGTAATAGACACTGAGATAAAGTTATGACATTAGACAATTCGTTCCCAATAATAGACCTATAAATAAAAACTGAACTTTTTCAAGGATTTGGTTCACATTTCATTTATGTGCACACTTAAGTTAATAGTTATGACATATGATATAAACAACGATCTTGCATAAACCTCAAAAAGGATTTAAAGAGCTCAAACGTGGCTCAGGAGAACTACTGTTAACGCAAATAGCCAGGAGATAGATGTATTAATGATTAACCTGTTATCAAATAACTACGTGTAGGCTGAAGTTTCTCGAAATAAGGTAAAACTTGATGTTGTAGATATATACTTTGATATAAACAAAAACGAGACAGACATTAAGGAAATAGTCAGTAAATATGTCAACGAGAAACGACTTCTTATAGCAGACACGAATGTTAAGAACAAAATGTGGTATGATGAAATTACAAACAAACGCGGTATGGAACTAGAGGAATTTTTATCGACCAGTGATCTAATAAAGTCAGCCTTTCTGTGTTCTACGATGAAATCCAAGGCATCAAGGGTAGAGCAGTTCCCTGGTATACTCAGAACTAACAATAACACATAAAAAGTAAATGCACTCAAAAGAAACCGAAAACAAAATGAGCTAACAGAACTGAAAAAGCTTAGTATGTAAAAGAAAAAACGGCTATCAAAATAATATGAACAGGAAAACACAAATTCATGAAAATCGTTTTCCACTACAAATGATGGCTAAAATACTTGGAACGCAGTGGACACGATATCAACAGAAAACTTTGAGAATAAAAATGTTTGGCAATAGTCCAGAAACCAGATGGAATATATAAGACAAAGTAAGAAAGCATCATTACACGCATGATGTGTTACTTTGCATCAGAAGATAACGAAGTGAATGGTACCGAAACTCAGGAGGTAATCAAAGGGCTGACCTAGCGAATCAGATAACATTTTCACCCAAGAAGAAATATTAACTTTTCTTAAAAGTTTTAATAAAAAAACTCTGAATAAGATGGAATTGCAAGTAATATTCCGCTATAAATGTTCCATCAGTTTCCAACAGTGTATAATGTCTGACTATTCTTTACGCAATAGAACAAATCCCTTGAAAAACATCGCTTCTTGAAACATTACTCATTGATAAGATTCTTCCCCGTGCTTACTCAAAACACTTAGGCATAAAGATTGTCTGGATGAGGTAAATTCAGTTAAAAGCTTCATTAAGGAAGGTTTAAAAAATAAAATCAGTCTTATAGCAGTCAGTTCGGAGCTTTAGATGCTGCCCAGTGGCCTGAAAGACCTGAACTTTACTAAATCTCTACAGCTATCATAAACTTACATCTTCTAATGTTGTGAATTATTTAATTCTTTCAAATATTAAACCAGAAGGAGGAAGACACATAGTCAAAAGCTCTATAGAAACGATAAAGGGTCAAAGTCAAAAGAGCATTTAAAAGAAGTTATACCTATATAAAGGATTAGGAAACTTGTACAAAGTATAGTATTGAAAATAATTGCCGTAATTGTAGCATACATAAAGAAACAACACAAGTGTCCAGAGGATAAAATTACAAGAATTAAACAACATAATAAAAATATGGAAGAAATATGAAGCAACACCAGGATAGAATGCCAAACAGTATTAATTTGCCAATATCAAGGGACAAGGAAGCCTGGAAACCCTAAGAAAAGAAATCCGTAAGTAGGAGTCGATACGGGCTGAGGTCCAAACTGTAAATGATGATGCTCTTTTATAGTGTTTAACATCAGCTGTTACTATAAATGGCACCGCAGATGATGACGCTAATGAAGATGGAGCACCAGTGGAATGTGATGGTGGGGCAAACTGGAGAACCTGGAGAAACCCCGCCCCTGCGCCGCTTTGTCCACCACTAATTCCACATGCGTTCGCTTGGGATGAAACCCGAGCCGCCTAGGTGATAATCGAGTGGTATAACCTCTCGACCAAGGCGCGACCATGATGATGCTGATAATGGTGATGATGATAACGATGATGAATTAAAAGTTATAGTCAATATCACATACTTGTTCATTTTGCATAAGCAAGTAATGAATACCACCTAAATAAAAATAATGAAAACTGCTTTTCTGATAGATTTTCTTTTTCTTTATTCTATATCAGCTATAGTATTCTCGTATGAACTCATGTTGTTCAGTCAACATTCAGCTAGAGTTCCTGGTATGCAGTCTCTGTTGAAGTCGTGGGCGTCCATCCACACGCACGGAGTTTTCGTCTATATATATCATTTTACTATGCTATAAAGCGATGAACAATGGTGCCATGAATTCAATCCACTATTGTGTATGAAAGCTTTATTAGGTAACATCAGCGTAATCCCAGGGGTCCCAAACAAGGCTAGTTATTGCTGCTCCTTTAGCGATGTTGGAGTGGTCTCCCACAGGCGCTCGAGGCATGTACAACATGCTCTCTCCTCCAAGGGGAACGCTGCCAACTGTTCACCAGCTTCATGCTGGATGCTAACCGTTCTTTAGTTCTTTAAAACATTGCTTGAACGTAAATAATATAAACAAAACATTCTAGCTAAGTCTACCTTTAGACATCCTGTTGTATTCTAAACGCCAATCAATGTTTCTTCTTGCTTTATTTTGCCATAGAGCGGATCCTTCACTGCAAATCCAAGCTCTTGCATTCTTTCATTTTTTAGTTTCCCTTCTCGATTGCAAGTATAAACCATGTATTATTTCACAAATATTTTATAATTCTCTCTTTCCTCCAGTCTTAAGAAGCAGTTTTTTCTCTCGTTTCAGGATACAAGCCATTTATGGTCCGGTCAGTTTTAATCAGATTAACCTTGTTAATCACTGCCCCTACTTTTTGCAGTGAAAGTAGATCGAAAATAACATGCGCGTGTTTTGACTTTCTCTCTGACAGGGTGCCTATCGACGGAAAAATAGTGTAAAGTTTTAAGGTTCAAAGGCTCACATTAGGCCTGTCTTTCGCCCAAAGATCAACTATTGACCATTCACTATTAGGTTGAACCGCGCCACGGATACGCTTGGCCAGCGCACCGCTGTACAACACGTAATAGTGCGTGCAAGAATGTAACCCCATGCTAGTAAAATGAATAAATTTATTCTTAAATTGTATAATATTCTATACAGATATCTATGAATTAAATTGACGCCTTTTGAGCGATTAAACGGAGCTTCAAGTCCAAACATGCTATGCGTATGAGTCACCTGATACTCGGAATATTATTTACACATTAACGGCTTACGGTTGCTGGTTGTTGCTGTTTACAAGCACGGAGGACGGCAGCCGTGAGTTTCCTCTTGCAACTTCGTCGAGTTATATAAAGCACAAGGCTGGTAAACCGTTGACTAGTGGTGATAAAGCTATAGTGTGGAATGTTTATTGTAAGTTTTATGAGAAGTATCCAAAACTTTCCGAGAAAGGAGTGGTAAAGTTATCATCTGAATTCATTGGTGCTTTGGCTACAAATATAAACAGTGCTCACAAAGAAAAATCTTAAATAGAAAAGTGGATACACCCGGGGAAAAAAGGAAATCCTGTGAAATATGCGATGCAAGAATGTGATGAATGCAATTACCCTAATGGTGCACAATTTCTTTTTTAAAAATGAACCGCCAACTGTTGAGAGAGTGTTACATTTAACTAAAGATTAGGCGTTGTTTTGGAAGATGGATACCAGTTTAAGGGGCATAGTTTTTGATAGCCTGGTTATTAACATTGGAGTGGAAAGCAGAAACACAACATCTCAGAATGACGATTCTGATCTGGAGGGAATAGAACAGTTTCCAGAGAGCAAATAAATGTAATTTATTGCATGCATGTTATTTATTCTTCCGCTCGTGTTTTTAGAGTTAATAATTACAGTGTATCATTTATTTTGTTATGACTATCAATATTGTTACCATTATATTTAAGGGAATATTTTAGTCACCATTTAAACTGCTCGTTTTACAATACAATGTGTCTCGTGTACGCGCCAAGTGGTCTTGATAATAGTATAGCATTTCTGGCGTGAATGGCGAAAGGCTACATTATAACGATGCACTGGTCGCCTGGGTTTAGTTTTGGCGAGGATCAACTTAAGGCTAAATAGGTTTTGCTTGGTACTATGCCAGGCGATGATAATGAAGTTTGTCCTGTCCGAGGCTACAAGTCCGCACTAAACATAATTTAAAACGGAGATTTCACAAAATCGACTGCAATTACCTTCATTTTTCTGTCAACTAATAGATGCCTCCAAAACAGAACAGAAGAAATGAGGAGGGAAAAATTACACATTTTTGTAAGTTCTCTAGTTTAGCTTAAAACCTAATATATGCAAGAAATTGGATATTATCGTATTGGTGGATCATTCTGATACGTAAGCAATGTGTTGTATCATACTTGAACCTATATGAAGAAAGAAGTAAACTGTCACTGCAAAAAAAATATCGTCTCGAACTGCAACGTCAATGTCATAATGGCCTCCTGTAAGTTGTTTTGTCTTGGACCAAATTCATATGTAATCGAGACCATTGCGTGTACAAAGTCCTTAGAAAAATATAGAAAATGTATTCCTTTTGGTTCATTTTTTCCAACATAATCTCCTTTTAGCCCGATAAACTTTTCCCAGCGTTTCTCCAACTGTGTTAAGCCTTCCGAAAAGTAGGCTTTCGAAATGTTCTCAAAATAGCCATCTGTTTGGGAGATGACCGCTTTGTTAGAGTGAATCGTTTTTTGCACAACCACTTTTTCAAGTTTGCAAATTAAAAAAGTCACTAAGTGTCAAATCTGGTGAATATGATGGATATTGTAGTAATTTGAACGTTAATTCTACAATTTTCGCCAACTAAATTGCGCAGGTGTGTACCTTTACTTTGTATTGATGGACGGAAATCTTTTTCTTTTCCAGATGAGGGCGTTTTTTTCTTGATTTCTCCGTTCAACCGGTCCAATAACGATACATTCTCTTGCATTTATTGTGCATTTATTGTGCTTTCTTTCTGCAAGTATTCAATATAGGTGATTCCACGTGCATCCCAAAAACCTAGGCCATCACAAGTGTCAGCAGATTTCACCACTTCACCTTTAAAAAGGCACTGATTTTACGCACTATAGTCTCTGGAGTATAGTAGTGTATTCAAGTTTCATCTACAAATATGTATCGACGTAGAAACTCGTCAGGATTGCGACGGAAAAGTGCCAAAACGACTTCGAATCGATCACACGATTGCGTTTATTCTCCATTAATAGAATACACGGCACCCATCTTGACAAGACCTTTTTAACCCCTAATTTTAGTACAAAATTGAGAACACTGTACACTTGATGTACCTGAGGACTCTACTATTACGCGAACTTGATTCGCAATCCTCAAAACCATATCCTGGATTTTGCCAATCATTTTGGAGGAAGTCATTTCTACTGGAGGTCCGGAACGATGCTCATCATTTGTTGATGTACGGTCACGTTTAAATTCATTTATCCAATTTCAAATTGTTGCAAACGCAGGAGCAAATATGATATGAAGTTTAACTCGACTTGTATCTCTTTCGGTGTTGTTTTTAAATATAAGTGTTTAATCACTGCACGAAGCTCGCTTTTTCCCCCCATCTTTCTAAAGAATCACAAGATTGTCGATTCCATGCCTATGGTATCAAAACCATGAGGTGGCTATAGCTGAAACTTTAACTTTCATCTATAAGAGACGACGGTTACTAAATACGAATTTTTTTTCGGTGAAAATTTTTTGCTGCATTTTGTAAGGACTTATTGAACGTCCCTAGTACCATTTGACTTATATAAATTTACTATTGAGTCAGCCTTTGATTTATTATTTAATGCTCAGCTTAATGTTCCTCTTGTGTAACTAAATTTGCTAAGCTATTCATTTATACCCATTTAATTAATACATGTACATAATATGTTACTCCCGGGAAAAGTATATGTTAATATTTGTTCTAGAATTGTATATTCCAATATTTAATATTTCCAAAATATATGTCTTTTTTTGAAAGAAAATAAACGGTAAAAGGTATTTGTGAAGATCTAATAGGATCAATTGGCACAGCAGATTTCTGAACATTGTCCGAAGAGGCATTGCTTTATTAAGAGCTATTGTATGAATATTATATTTTGGGAGATGAATACTTACACCGTTCTAAAACTATTGTCATTTACACTATCGAGCACGTATGTACAACGTACACAGTAGATGGAGAAGGTATTGTATTCCTCTCAAAAATTTATATCAAGATTTCAGCGGAAGTACATGTTTTGAAACCCTCTGAATCCAGGAAAAAACATTTTTAGGAAAGCTTGTGTGTCTATGGGTAACATAGCTGAAAAATGAACATTCCGTTAAATATCAAACCTGGCAACTTAAGCTTCCAAAGTTAGCTTACGATACGACGATTTTCAAGAAAATTCCCCCACCCCCAACTATCCTATGATAGTCTATGTATTACGGTTTACAGTTATGCAAAATTCAACAAAACTCATTAAGAATAAGATCTTCAGAAGATATTCTCATGCTATTTGTGATGAAAATGGGTTTAATGTGTGGTACTTTAACCAAAAGCATTAGAATCATTTAAGAAAAACAAAATTTTCGAATTTTTTTCATATAAAGGTAGTTAGGGTAGATTCTTGAAAATCTTCCTGTCGCATTCTTGAAAGACTTAAATAGCATGTTTGGTATTTAACCATCCTCTCGAGTTATGTCTCCAGACAGACAGACAGACAGACAGACGCACACACGGGCCTTTTTCTGAAAATGCTTTTTATGGATTCAGGTGGTCCTAAAACATGTATTTCCGGTGAAATCTCGGTATCGAATATTTGGTTTGAATGCAATACCTTCTTATCCACTATGTGCAATGCACATACGGAACTAGAGAAAGCAAAAAGTAAAATATACGCTGAAATAGGAGTTTACGACGTTAAATTTCCACCAAAAGTGTGGCTTATTTTGATGTCTTTACGGAATTTGTCAGATAGTTTCACTTTAACAAAACTTCCTAAAGATTGGGAATAATCCTAGCGCTGTAAACACCCACAGTATGACCGACACCAGTAACATATGCAGTAGTCGCAGGAGGTTTGGACATCATCAAATCACACCGGGCCAACACCATGCTCCAGTGATTACATCAGTTGGGAATACAAGGTTCACCACTTCCATCTGGGCCTAACACAGCATGCATCAACATGCTGCAATAGGTCTTGTTCAGCTATGGATACATCAAATGATTTGCCTTGCCTCCTTTTTACTTCTCTCTAGTACGTATGCACAACGCATACAGTAGATAGAAAATGTAGTGTATTTCACCCACAAATTCGATACAAAAATTTCAGCAGAAATACACGTTTTGAGATCCGCTGAATCAAGGAAAGCATTTTTAGAAACTCTGTTAAGTATCAAACTTTGTATTTAAAATCCCCCCACATCCAACTACCCCAATTTACCAACTACATGGTAAATTTTTCAATATGTTGATTTCCTCAAAAATGGCTTAACGGTTTTGATTAAAATGCTATGTTTTTAATGTTTTCATTACACACGAAATGTATATCTTGAATTTTCTGGGAAGAGCTTCAATGATCTTTGTTCTGGATGACAACTACATTACTCGTAAACCGTAAGAGATACATAAAGTAGTTCATTTCGTTTCGTTTCGTAATCGGTTTACCCTCCCTGTATTCGTAGGCCTGACATCCCCATAGGACTGACAAGTCAATGCCTAGGGGTCAGAAACCTGTTGGGGAGCCAACGGCACGAAACCACGTAATGGAGAATTTGTTACGAGGTGTCGGCCCGTAGCCAGGAATGAACATAAGGGGGTGGATGATATGAAATGTAAACAAAATTGATGATAGGAAAGGTTACAATAGAGCAATTGGTGGAATGAATGGCGGGGAAAACAGAAGAACCTGGAGAAAACCCGCCCAGATGTCGCTTCGTCCATAACAAATCCCACGTACGGGCGCTTGGGATCGAACCTAGGTTCCCACCAGCGGTCTAACTACTCAACCACGGTACCACCTACATAAAGACTTACTGCACAAAAAGTTTAGATCTCATTAAAACAGATCTATTTTTATTTCATGTACATTTTTTGTAGAGTTATCCGTTTCAGAGATATTCCTTGTTATGCTGTCAATTTTAAACTACTTTAACTTTTTTCAAGTTGGAAGTCACTTTCGTTTCATCTCGTATTTTACTCCCGGAAATGCAATAGAGAACCGAAATTCAACTATTTCACATAGCGATAGCTTTTAAAAGATTTTAGTATCGCTTTGTCCTAGTGTATTCTCTTATTACCCTTCTCCTTACAAAAAAAGTAAGCAATAGTACATTTCCGCTCGTGTTTATCTCGATCAGCATGACGAAGATAAGGAAAGCTTGTTTGTGGAACAGTTAGAGAAACTCACTTGAATGGAAAACATCAGATTTATCAACTCCGAACCTACCACTAGTTAGATGTAAAATTTTGGTTTACAAAGCATGCAGGCAGGTAAGAGGTAAGTAAACGGAATATATTAATTATTTGTAATTGATACTTTTGTATATTTTGTGATGCATCATCTCGTTTCTATTCATAAAACAAAACCATTTAAGCTTATAATTATTTTCCTACCAATTTAATTTTAATTAGTGGTACGTCAAATTACAGCATTTATTAAAGCATATTAACTCATATGCGAATTAAAACAAGGATAGAGAATTCCATTTTCACAGACGTAATACTCATGCACAGTTTTACATGATTTATTTATGGACATTAAATGTGATTTTAATATGTCCCTATTATGATAGATATGGAAGATAGATAGGAAAGTCATGAGGAGAGCTGATTCCATATTTGGTTACATAAAAATTAGGTTAAATGCGAATAACTGGACAGCTTTACTTTCTCTACTACGTCTAGAATGGAGAGGAAAATGTAGCATTACACTCAAAACCTGGATACCGGAAATCACCGGAAATTCACGTTTTTAGAATACCTAAATCTAAAATAGCACGTTTATATAAAGGTCCAACAGTATACGTGTGTTGACTGTTCGCGTGTGTGTGCTGTCCGTGTGTCTGTGAACAGCTTAACTCTAAAATGAAACATCGGTTAGCTAACAAATTTGGTATATAAGTATAAGTTCAGTATCTTCGAAAAGTACAACAAAATTCTCCATCCCAGACCACCTTATCAGTCTGACTGTATGTATTCAACTCCTGTCCTACACACTGATTGTGTGAAAAAACACTAATTGACCTAATAGTTGGCTAAACAATGAAGCCTGAACCTAAGGTACTTACGACATTGGAAGTGGCCATGGGGCATGGCATCTCAAAATAATTTGCGAGTCTGTATGCCGTGCTGGCATGTTGCCATGGTAGCTCAGTGGTCAGAGCAACCGAGTAAAGACCGGAAGATCAGTAGTTCAAATCCCGGTTATTGAATTGACTTTTTCAGTCTGACTCTACCCATTCAATCCTATCCTACACATGGCATGTGTAAAAACAAAAATAAATTAACATACCTAAAATAGTTTCAAAGCTGGGACATCAAACTACGGACTAGTCCAAGTTTATTCTATGTGACTGTTAAATTCGGTCGTTTCGAAACATCCGGTGGTATATTGCAGATTTGCTTATTCTGGCGATGCATTTGTTTGCTCTATTGTGTGTTGACACGAATCCATCTACCTTTCTGTGACTGTTGTGCGAGGCGGACATTCACATTATGAAGATTCGGCTGATTCCTAATATTCAGTTTTATTACGCTCCATTTATGGAACAAACCAGTGTTACATTTCCCTCTGAAGGTTCCTTCCGGTCAGTACACACCACTATGATAAAGGACATGGGCAGCTAGCTGTATTTAACAGACTATGACTGCACTATTCGTTGACAATTAGAAGTAGTTTATGTTGCAGGATGTCTTGTTTGCTAAGCCAACTTCATAGTTTGCATTTGTTGTCGTTACAAATTGACATAGGGACATTGAGAGTCAGTTGCGCTGCATGGAATGAAAGACCTAGAAGTGCTGCAGTCTCTGGTGAAGCAAGCTTCCTGTGTGCGGTATTCAATATTGATGTTGATCCATAAACAATGCTGTATCATGTATACGATTTTTACGAGTCCTCTAAACGCCAGAAGGAAAATACCTTTGGCTATCCTTTGGGGTATAAACCTTGGCTGTAAATATTTCATACTTTTCGCATACTCAAGGTAACCTAGAGCTACGGGAGCTTAAGGGTAGATATATGACAGAAAATTCTGTAGTTGTATATCTTCAAAGTACTAGGGCAAACTAGACCCCTATTGCCCCTTAAAAATGCAATCATTTGCAATCTAAAGAATAAATGATAACTTTGAATTTATTTTACCTTAGGATACCTGAAGCTTTGCGTGGCTTATACCAACTAATGTATGACTATGCAAGGTGCTGAACACTGTTGCATTCAGTACTTTCCAATATGCGATAAGAAAATTTTCAAGAAAATTCCCATATTTCCAACTACCAGGCCTAGGGAGCTCGCTCAAATTTGTGCGCAAACAGTGCCACTTCTTCCTTACCCACTCCACTGTGCCTGTTCAGCTGTGTACATTATTAAAAACAACATACAGTGACGTTTCATTGAACATGGTACACGAAAATTGAAGATATAAATTTTCGGTACAACGGGAAAGTGATTTTTTTTTTTATCATTCTGATCACATAAACAGAGTGTTCTAAACAGATGTACCACGTGAAGAATATTATAACAGACAATGTTATAATTCTAGACATGATAATCAGTTAGAAAAACCTAAATTTCAAGTATGATTATAAAATATTGAACTACACTTAGAGTGATAACGCTCCAGCTTAAATTAATATGTTCTTCTATCTAGCCTCTATGTGTCTACCTTTAAGCCTGACATTGATAAATTAGGGTCGAGAGAAGGTGTCAGGCCAGGGTTCTTCTATACACATACAAAAAAAAAATCATTTGAAAAAGAAAGACTGCAAGATATACTTTTGGACCCAGCTACTCGCCTTTAAAACTGGTTAGCTCCGCCGATGTTGTGCTTTACACGCATAACAACATTCTTAATAACAACTCCAGATGGAATGGTGAGACGTCATAATTCCCATCCATTACTAGTTCTCAAGGCTTCCCAACCCTTTCCATAGAACTTTTTTCAAACTTTTTTATTCTCTTAAAATGCCTAATTATTTTGATTAAAGAATTACATACTGAAGATACTCAGATGAAAATAGACTTTATATCTGAAATTTTCTCTTCATTAGGTAGGAATTTTAAATCATATATAACTGGTATATGTTAACCGATGAAGGGAAGCCATGTATATTTCCAGCTAAGTCTTGGGATTGCATGAAAATAATATAAATAAGGTGAGCGTATAGCTTGGCTACTGTCACATACACTGTTCCCTTTTCATCTATAATAAAATAGATAATGCAGCTGTTTATACCCAGGTTAATCTTGATTAAAATGAAGTGTATCGAAAAATGAGCTTTCGTAAATGTTTTATGACCAGTAACAATGACAGGACGTAGAGAAAGTTTTGTGAATGTAACATACCAATGCGTTTTTAAATATATTGTATCCAAATAATCCATTATAAGCAAAGAATGGAATTTTAACTACTCGTTCATATTTGCCAAAAAAATATTTTTATATATAATGATTACTAGTTTATGGATGTACCTCATTGTACCCAATTCTTTAATACTATTTTGCTGAAGTACTGAAGGAAAAATTATTGAAAGGCAGCATTTTATGAGATATTGCAATTTTTGTTAATTTTGGGATACATTCTGTAATCAACGTTTAAGAATTCTTAGCATAAAACACTTATAACTAATTTTGGTTTCAAAGCAAGTTAAAACTCTACAACAGCAATTTCATTCTCGCCAGCAAAGTATAAGCAGCATATGTTACACCCGTTATAAACTGTTTTAATTTGAGGTTAAGGGATCCAGAACCACCTTTGATAACATACAACCCTGCATTTGGCGACCAATACGAAATTATACCAATAACCACAAGATATACCGAGAGTATACAGTAATGCGCACTGAATATATCGCCTACAACACAACCTTCGCAATCTAATAAAAGACTGCATGCGGTCTCTTTGACATTATATATCGAGGTAATTTTCCAACCGAGTATGCGCATAGTTTGTGCTTAGATTTGTGTGTGTCATTAAAAATGTGAATGAACTTTCAGTGATTTTTAAAACAGGTATTTTTGTGTCATATGATAAGAATGGATTCTTGCGAGTGTTTTGTGCAAACGATAGACGTTATGTACCACACAATAGTTATAAATAATGTTGAACCAGATTTTTAGAAACACAGAGTTGCAGATAATCTTGCTTTATTCCCAGTATTGTCTTTATCTAGTTACATCTTTATCTAAATGAATTCCGATGTTTTATTTAAAACAAACTTCTTATTCTGTATATGAATATGTCTTTAGAAGATTACATGTTTATAGCAGTAGTTGTGTTATTATTGTTATTATATTATATATTATTATTATTATTATTATTATTATTATTATTATTAGGATAGCTAGAGCCAGACTGTAAAATTCAATGCCATTTCTGGGATTTCAACCACAGATCTCCCCGTCTCTAGAGCACCGCCATGGTAGCTCTAAGCACTGAGCTACCATGGGAACATACCAACATAACTGATATTCCCGAACTGACTCGCGAATTTAATGAAATGTTGACAAAAGTATCTCTACGTATCCGATGGTGTCAATGGTCTTCCACTTCTTTCCTCTCAGAAGGAAAACACACAGTGGATGTATAGTTTATCCACAACAACGTATCCTTTTACTATGTAGTGTAATTATATTGCATTGATCTAACCCATCTCTAGTTATGTAGGCACATCATTACGAAAGATGCGTTCTGACCTCCACTTAGTTTTGACATGATCATGGCATCCCTCACTTGTTTATATTTGCCTCTCCTTTTTCCTTTACAAATATTGGGCTCTCTGGACCTTCTAGACGGAGGCAAATGAGAGCTGGTAAAAGTGGAGGAAATGCCACTAAGTAAAAATAAAAAATTGGTGTGCTTCACAAAACATTTAGAAATAATCCGGTATGATAATTGTTATTAACATCGATATAGTTCGATTTATATAATGTAGTCATGCTTTTCAAAAAAGTACAGTTTAAGTAGCCCTAAGGCGGAAGGAGAATTTTCGGGAGAACGGAGAAACATTTTAAAAGCAATAGAATAGAAATTTTATTTGGAGCTTTTGCAGATATTGTTACGAAACTGAGAAATAGTGCTTGGAAGGAAATTTATTACGCCTTACGCCTTTAACAGAGAGGTGTCATATGCAAGATATACTATATGGCAAAATATGGCACAATTTTCGAAAATGTTGATTTCTCAAAAATTCTTCTACTGATTTTAATTAAAATACTTTATGTTTAATATATTTTATAACAGAATCTCTTATATGTAAGACGGCAAACAAAATGCACATTGTGAATTTTCTAGGAATAACCTCTGAAGAACACCTTACCCTGAATGTATTTTTATGAATTTTGCAAAACTGGTAAACCGTAAGAGATAGACAAAAACTTACTCAACAAATTAGTGTACTTCTCCTTAAAATACACAATTTATATAATATACATTTTTTTCGTGGAATGCACTATATTCGAGATATTCCTTTTATTAGCTTCAGATGGGAACTGTAAATTCCTGGCCACGCAGAGAAACGGATTTAAATCCCATAGTAACCGCATTTTAAAGCATTTGACTGTCAGTTTAG
Source organism: Hymenopus coronatus (assembly GCA_030762935.1). Taxonomy (NCBI): domain Eukaryota; kingdom Metazoa; phylum Arthropoda; class Insecta; order Mantodea; family Hymenopodidae; genus Hymenopus; species Hymenopus coronatus. The sequence continues at coordinate 85,020,370 of CM060881.1, read as the reverse complement.
CCTAGTGTATTCCCTTATTTCCCTTCTACTTGCAAGGAACTAAGTAGTAAAACCGTTTCTGCAACTTTTTATTTAGATTTGCACGAAGTAGATAGAAGAATAAGCTTATTAACAATAATCTGTTACAGTGATGTAGAGAAGTTCGTGTGACTGGAACACATCAGATATTTATGTTTGTATCCATATATAATGCCTTAATTCAATTTATCTAACTAAAAATCACTATATCCGGTTAACATTTGTCACAAGTTTGTGAATTCAACTCCATCACATGCCTTTTTACAGTCCAAAAGGAGTATCATGTTTGTAAATTGTTCATTCCTGTTATCCATTTTTTTGTTTAAACTTAAACATCGCATTAATTCAATGATCTCCTTTATCTATAAGCAATCTGTTCCTAGCTTAGTATGTTTCCCACTAATGGTAATTTCTTATTACTTTCTCCACTCATACTATAAATATAACAGGTAAAGAAGGTATTGTATCCCACCAAAAATCTTATGTTGAGATTTTTCCGGAAATATATGTTTCCTATTCGCTGAATCTAAAAAAAAAAATATATATTTTTAGGAAAAGGTCCACGCGCGTGTGTATGGGAATGTGGATAACATGGCTTAAACACGTAAAGACCGTTAAATACCAAATTGGTGTTTAAAATTGGCATCTTCCAAGAACGTTTAAGAATTTACATGAATTTACACTATTTACTTGAAAAATAAAATGTACATCTTGAATTTTATGGGAATAGCCTCTGACAACCTCTTCATTCTGGTTGAATTTTGCATAAACGGGAAACCGTAAGAGATACGCAAAATAGGTACACAGAAAGCATGTATCTCGATAAAACACACACATTATGAAATAAAAGTTTTTATAGAGTTAATTATATTCTATTAATGGTTTCAATTTTAAGATACTTAAATTTGTCTCAAACGGGAGGTCCTCTGACATTTCATCTTTATTTTGTTTTACTTCTGCACCACAAAGCGAACTATTGTTTCTCACAGTGACCGTTTGTTTAAAAGATTTGAATATCGCTTTAACCTAGTGCTCTACATTATTTCCGCTGTATCTACAAGCAACTAATGCAACCAATTCTGCTAATGTTTATCTGGATAACACGATGCTGATAAACAATAGTTTCTAGAGACAAATATGTGAACGGAACATATCAGACTTTCCAAGACTGAAGCGTGCATCACGTATCGTGACATTAAAAAACAAACTGCCCTGTAACTATCTCATTCAGCTCTCTCTCCCTTTTTATTCATATTAATTACTCTGGCGGTTTGCCATTCATTTGAAGCTTTCTCTTCATTCAAAATTAAATTAAAATTTAGTCCTTGCTTTCTGTTGCTGTCATTAATATCCATACGGTTTACTTTTTTCAGCCTTATTAGTATTCAATTTTTTCCATGACAGAGTAACTATACGATACACAACCTCCGCCCTGGAGGACCGAATTTTATTTTTTGCTTGGAGTTTGTTTAAAAGAGACAACAAGGAACAATGTAGTTGGATACATTTGACATCCTACGAAAGCAATCTTTAGCAATCAATCGTACATGGTGATAGGATTGATAAGATGTGTGTTATTAATGATTCTCATGAACGAATGCAAGTATCTGAGGTGGTAACTGTTAATTTATTTGCAGAATTAATGCTAATTACAGAAATTAAATTCTTCACAAGATGTTTTAAAATTTTCACCAGATTTAAATACATCACAACGTTATGTTAACTTAAAGGCAAACTATGTACTACAATATGGAGAACGGAGAAGATACTGTACGAGACCGAAACATTCGATGGCGAGATTTGACCGGAAATACATGTTTTAGGTTCTCCTGAATCTAAAAAAACAAAATAAAAATGGAAAATTTTCTCTGTGTGTGTGTGTGTGTGCGTGCGTGTGTGTGTGTTTGTCTATGGTCAGAAAAACGAAAAATCAGTTAAATACCAAACTTAATTCGGGAAAATCCCCTAACCCAACTACTACTTACATGTAACATCTCTAAAAAAAATGTTCATTTTCTTAAAAATGGTATTAATGATTTTTATTAAAATACATTGCAAATAAAATATATATCTTGCATATTCTGGGAATAACCTCTGAAGATCTATTCATTCTGGATTACTGTTGTCTAAACCTTAAGAGGTGGACAAAACGTTATTATGGAAAACTGTACAGCTCGTTAAAACACACAAAACATGTCCTATACTTTTTTGTCTTACCTTTTGTTTGCGAGATATTCTTTAATATTGGTTTGGATTTTGAACTATTTAAATTTTCTTCCAGCAGGAAGTTACTTTCGTTTCATCTCTTTTTTACTCTAGGGAATGCAAAAGAAGCCGAGTTCCAATCGTTTCACAAAGCGATAACTTTAAAAATATTTGACTATCAGTTTAGCCTAGTGTATTACTTTATTTCCCTGCTGCTTACAGGGAACTAAGTAGTAACAAGATAATTTCTGCTAATGAGTCATGAAACCATTTTCCGTGCTTGTAGGCCATGGTCCATTGGGTCCTGAAGTTCCCGACGTTTCGCCAAGGGCTGCGCTTGTCATCTTCATAGGTGATCCGGTGACTGGTCATAGCTCGAATGACTCAATAGACTAGCCGCCGGATCACCTATGAAGATGACAAGCGCAGCCAGAAGACGAAACACTGGGAACACGGGACCACGGCCTATAAGCCTGGAAAAAAGTTTCATTGTTCAAGATGCAGGCCGTGAAAGCCTCAGTTTGTACATTTGTGCTAATACTTATCTCGACGTAGATTTGTAAGGAAAATTAGTTTGTGGAACAGCTAGTGAAAGACATGTGAATGGAATACATCAGATATTTTAATCGCAATGCTTCCTCTTCTTTATAAAGGAAATAATGATGATGATTTGTGTTTAAAGGCGCTCAGCGACAAAGGTTACAAACGCCCTCAGAAAATAAAACCAGAAATAAAAATAACTCTTTAAAAGAAATATATAAAAACTCCGCAAAGGAATAAAAAAACACTATTAAAATAGGTCGGAGAATAAAAACACAGCTAAAGTGACATATATAAGCGGTATAAATAAAACTATGGAGAGAAAACAGTGTCAATGATTAAAACGAAGGCCGGAAATTGTCAAGCAGGATAAAATATTTAAAAACCTCATATATCCCTCCATTTTCTACCGTAAAATCTATAAAATCAACACACAGACAAAAACTAAATTCTTAAGACAAAAGCCACTTTAGATAACAATTTAAAAACCTCCATTGCTCCGGAATCATGGTCGGCAGTTGCAGAGCGGTTCGTCATGTTGCTAGGTGAGCTCACACTAACAAGAAATGGCGGACAGAAAGTGCCTCACCGCAGAGCGGACAGATAGGAGTAGGTTTCTTTTTAAATAAGTGGCTATGACCAAAAATTAAAAAGGAAAGAAAAACTGAAATGGGATATTTCGGGATAATCACATCAGGATAAACTTGATATTTATCTTCTGGTTCGAGTGGATGTTCTAACTTCTGAAGTATTAGAATATACCTATGAAGAGATCTTTAACATAAAGGGCCCCTTTTAGCTAGTCCATTTGAAACTCATCCAGATGCATGAATATCCCTTTGTATGACTATGGTGTACAAAGCACGTGATTATGGAAAGGCAAACAAAAGAGATGTCTGAATGCAGGAAGTATTCCTAATTGGATATTATCCAATTATCCGTATTGAATCTCGCTGGGCATTACGTGGCTTTATTAGCATGTTATTGTATCAGTTGAGTTTGAATGTGACGTTGATGGACAAGTGAAAAACAAAGAAGATGCTGGCCGGTATACTGGTTTCATTTGTTTGTTAAACTAATGGGGCAGAGAGTACTCGTGTTGGATCCCAGGGCTCCAGCAGTTCCATTCCCTCACTGGAGACACACAATAAATTGTAATTAAATTTATTTCAAGTACACAATAAGCACTCGGTATAAAAGTGAAGCCAATTACAAACTCTGCATAGGAATTAAGTGTGTATATATCCAATGCACGAAATGCCCCTAATGTTGCCTATTATCGCAGATTGAGGTAACTTTCATAAAATACTTACTTTCTCTATTATACTAGATAAAAAGCTGACCTGGAAGCTCATATTAGCCTCACAACCTCACTTCTCGAATTACCAAATTATGTCCGTTGGTAAAAAGACGTTCTAAACTTGGAATACAATACTTAATATTGTTATATAAATCACTGATCCGTTCACAAAACAAATGTGTGGAATATGTCCATTAAAATATCCAATCCTCAAATACAGGTTCTAGAAAATAAATTTATTACAATTGTCTCCAGTGCTCCAAAAGAAACAAACAGCTCCATCAAGTGTTAGGTATTCTTCCCTCAGACTATTAGTAATATCTTTCTGCAACAAACAACCTCAAGACTCTGTAGCTCAAAAGCACCACCTTCAAGCAAAAATCCATAGAGAACAAGATTAAAACTAAACTTAACCCAGCTCATTCTCCTCAGCCAATGCAATGAGAGCGGCTGTTTTCACTAAGAAGCAACGCTTATAAAATACGTGTTGTGTTTGCAGCTTTTCTTTGGATTAATTAGTTATTACCATTTCCGTAATTTACAATATTGTATTACTTATTATGCTTAAATTTTCAAATTTGTTATTGCTTAGAAGTATTAGTTTCTTTCTTTTTCTTTGTATTTTGACGTCCTTTAACCTTTAACTGTGTACGAATGTATAAAATTATGCTGAAATGAGCCCTGATCCATAAAGCTTGGAGTTACCCATTAATTTGATTTCTCAGGATAAGGAAAAACCCCATAAAACACCTTTCCTAGATATCTCATTCAAGCCGAGATTCAAACCAGCGATTTCTTGACGATGAGACAGATATGCTGCTGCTGCTACTACTACAAAAGCGAGCCGAGCAATGAATATTGCGACTATTTATAACACGGAAGTTGCATTTTATTAATTGTTAATGATCTGAAAATCAACGCTGCCGGTCGGTAAAATTTCAATCAAAAATATTTTTCATATACTCTTGTATGAGTTTTAAAAAGATATAGACTGTCTTTGTTAAAATACATGTTGTTATAAATAGCCTTAAAATATACACAGCTTTCCTAAAGCAAGCTATTATAAAGCTCAATCTACAGATAGTTGTGCTAGGCACCAATCTGGTTGTAGAGATTATCCTTTAAACGAGAGATGGAGAGAGAGAGAGAGAGAGAGAGAGAGAGAGAGGGAGGGGGAGAGAGAAAGATGGATAAGTATATCTAAAAATTTTAGTAGCATTTTAATTTTGCTTCATAGTTTGCTTCTTTTGGAAAGTAAAGATTTTGATACTGCGCATCGACTTTCAATTAAGTGAATATTCACGTTGGAGATGTAGAACGCTTTGTCCCACAAAAGAGAAGCTGTGGTACGAAAGACAATGGTTCTAAAAACTGGAATGATATTAATTTCTTAATAGTAACAGTTATTTCGTTCATTAACAGCATTTTAATGACAGAAACTAAAGGCGAAATACTTGTTTTGAATTTGAATGAAGGAACAAAAGAAAGTTGATGTTTTATCTTACAATTTACTGAAATCAATTCAAGTAAAAATAAAATAAATAAAAAATTCTTTTAACTATCAAATATCCTCCATAGAGAACAGCAATGAGGTTTGGCTAACCATTCAACGAAAACGAGTAAAAACAACAAAGCTTTCTATTCGCAATTAAAAGGTTTACAATAAATTAGTGTTAAATACATTACTTAAATTCGTAATTAAATGAATTGCCTTTTATTTTAATTACGTTAAATGAAAATGCTGCATTGTGTTCGGCATTCTAACCTTTAAATCCACTAGTTTCAGATCCGTTTTCCGACCGGGAATCCAACTCAGGAACTGTGTAGGATGGAATTTTTTCTTTCGCCAGAATTATTCCCTGTTCTCCCTCGAATCCGGAAAGGTGTAAACATGTGTATATGTGCAAGTTTGAATTTGAAGAAAACACCCACAGATTCACCCAATTAATCATCGAATTAACACTATTACCAGAGCAACACTATTACCAGCGCAATTGTTTCAGAAGGTAAAGCTGCAAATATGATTAAAGTTGTTAAAGGTGGTATTAAATGGAGCAAACAATAAAAGAATGAAACAATAGTGATACGTTAAGCTTTATTCGTGCCTTCCACAAAGAATGGCAGTACTGACAAGGGTTGTTGGGTCGTTAAGACACGGATTCGTAAACCGGAGTTCCTTGGTTCAAATCTCGTCAGATCTATCATTCATGAAAGTTCTTTGCAGGTCTTTCCGGTCACGTATCCAGGTGCGAGGGCTTATGAAATGGCCTTAATATGTTATTGCTTAATATATCTCATGATTTTCAAATCTAAAAACGACTAGCAACATAAAATTTCCCTGATGCGCACTTATTTTACAGGAGTTAACATATGAAAGAAAAAAATGACTTATCTTCTGTTGATTACTATTTATCATAAGAAAGTTTAGCAAATTCAAATACTAAAAAATCCAAATATTATCAACATTTAGAAAAAGTATTAATGTTTTGAATGTTGAAATTCCACAAATTACGTTATTCTGAAATTTATCCAACAGTTCATAGGAGGCAAGTTAGGGAAGCAAATGGTTCAACCACATCACAGTGATCTTCGCTTTGAATAGAAGATAAACAAAATAAGTACCGGTTATACCAGATGACACAGGAGTCACTTTATAACCTTGGTCTAGAAACGAAGAAAAGTGAATCACACCACAAAATTGCTTCCATCTGAAAACCCAATTAATTATTGAGGTACATTTAAATATGTCGCCCTAAGCAAATATTTTTATGTTATAATTAGTATAGCACAAACTGTTCCACCTCGACTCGTCTCGGTACTCCACCACAAAACTCGGAGCACAGTTGGAGGGAGAGTATGGTAGGTCACTAGGTAAAGGTAATACCACAATAATTACGTCCTGACACTTCATTTCTAGTCCTTATTCAGCCGCAAGATAGTTTGCCCTCAATACTGCGCCATATTGCAGAAAGACCACTGTGAGTCGTGAGTTACTCGCTGACCATTAGCGCGCATCCAGCCTGCCTGTATTCCCTGCATATGTATAGCGTAACAATTGAACTATACGTTGTTAGCTTCCCCTCAATAAGCACAGAAACTACAGAAAGAAGTCAACACGGCTTTCCTGATCACATCGCATTTCTTAACGTTTCTGGGGTAGTTCATGACAGCCTAACTTCATTATAATGACTAGTGCTGTCTCTTGTGTTGCGTATCTAACTAATAAGGATTCTTTAGCTAGTTATGCAACTTTTTGACTAATTAGAGGACTGGCATCTCTCTCAAGTAGAAAACAAAACGAGATGAACTATTTACGCCCGTACAGATGATCAGAATCGGATGTGGTATACTCTTGTGGGATGTGTACTACCGTTATTATTACACCACCAAATAGGTCTTTTGTTCGAGGTAAGCAGTTGTAATTAAATTGCATGTTTTATATATTTTACAGTAATTTCTTTATTTAAAGTAATGAAATGTAATGACATAGTTGTATCACATAATTTGTTAAAATCTTACGTGCTTAGCTCATACTGAATTGGTGTCAACTGCTTTCCTTGGGTGTTTCTTGCCTGCGTTGCAGTATAAATGTAAATATTTAAAATGTCTTTTTTATCCTCGATCACTTACCTTCTAGTCTGAATTTGAAATCTAACAAGGGACCTATGACTACGCTCATATGGAAAATTTCTAAGAAAGTATTCCTTCATCACCCATGTGGTATAAAAAGTCCATGTTTCAAGTATAAGCTTCTCTTTTCAAGTTAAATCGCTCTTAAAAGAGTTGCAAATATCTTGAACATATACACAACGTAACATAATATTAATAAGCGAAGAAGATGCACATAACGAGATTAGGTATTTGTTGTGTATGGTGTCAAACTTGTGTTTTTTTTACACCAGTCACTTTTATTTCGCTTTCGTCTCTTAAAGACGCTTACCAGGACTGCCGTCTCTGCGCATCCGGAACAGTGACTTGCAGGTAAGGAATCTCCATCTCGTGATGTTCTAATACTTGGACCCAACATTTTGCAAGTTTGATATCGGGGTACTTCAGTTGAAAGCAGCAGCTTATGTTTGGAGAATGGACTTCTTATATTACTTGGTTGACACAGGACAACCTGTGTGGTATTTTTACTTTCTCTAGCCCCATTTGTACAATGTACATAGGGATAGAGAAGGTATTGTATTCCACCCAAAAATTCGATATCGAGCATTCACCGAAAACATATGCTTTGAAAAATTTTAAAAAAAGGTCCGTGTGTGTGAGTGTGGACACCATAGCTTAAAAACGAAAAGACCAAATTTGGTATTTAGGTTTGATATCTTCCAAGGAGGCAACACGGAGATTTTTGAGAAAATCTCCCCACCACAAGCTAGCCTCTACTTGGATTTTTTGTTGAAATTTTTTATTTTAAAAAATGGCTCTAACGAGTTTGATTAAAATGCCGTATATTAAAAATATTTAATAAAATGTATATCTTAAATTTTGTGGGAATAGCCTCTAAAGAGCTCTTTATTCTGTATGAATTTTGCCAAATTTAACTTTACTGCTAAATCTTAAGAGATAGAAAAAAAACCTGCTACACAAAAATGTAGATCTCGTCAAAACCCATAATGTATGTACTTTACTTCTTTTTTTTTTCGTAGAGCTAACCGTTTCCGAGATACTTCTTGTTATTGGTTTCAATTGTAAAGTACTTATACTTTTCTCAGATAGAAAGTATTCGTTTCTCTTTTGTTCTACTCCTGACCAGCAAAGAAGCGATTGCATTGACAATTGCATAACGATAGTTTAAAACATTTGACTATCACATTAGCATAGCGCATTCCTTTAGTTACCTTCTACTTTTAAGGAACTAAGTAATAAGAGCATTCTGTTAATGATTATCTCGATTAGCATTGTGTGGTATAATTTTTGTAAGAAGTTTGTACAGCAGCGAGAGAAAGTCATGCGAGTGTAACACATCAGATTTTTATACAGTATACTGGTAGGTTCTCTGTAAGATGCAGGTAAAGAGATGTTTAAATGTAATTAAAATTAATTAAATAGAACAATTTGTGGAATAGGAATTTTATAAACGATAGTTTGTGACACTCCAATGTATGATGAACAAAGTTGTGCAAATAAAATTATTTTATTCTTGTATTTTTAGTTGTTTTCTTGTATTTGCGAATATGAAGCCCATACTTCGCTGTGACGTGGGGGAGTCTTTTATCTGCATGAACCGTATGAAGCCTCCAGCAACAACCCTCTCGCTCATCTGTTTACAATGGCTAGCTCGTTGCCATAGAAGTATCAGAGTGAGGGTGAACATTAAACTCAGCTTTAATGCATTTGGCTTTGTGTACCAAACATCACCCTCATAAAACGTAATCACCTTTGACCTAAATGGGATTTGATACTTCGGTTAAAAAAATAAGCGTGTCGCTACAAAAATATACTTCAGGGGCAAAATTAATATACGATATTAATGAAAGATAACAGTAATATAACATAAAAGGAAAACCTGGCAATTAAAACATTTGAATTTCATTTAGGAGGTATAACGGAAGCGAATATGGAGGTTAGAGTTCATAAACAAGGGGTGTTTTTAGCGAAAATGAACAAAAATAATGAAAGTAGTAGATATTAACCACACAGAAAACTATAAATTTTGAATTAAATAGCAACTTCATAAAGGAGTTAAAATTAAATTAAAGAGTAGCTTAATATTTTAAAATTGCTAAAGTATGGGTTCAGGGATGTATACTGGATTCACAAAGTTGCGAAACAGTTTACCTGGAACGGTGAGACTGAGAAGCGAGGAAATGGAGAGAGGTTTCTGGAATCGGCCAGAATTAGTTTGAGGATATAGACAGGAGATAAAAGTGAATTCTAAAACTAAAATTTGCATTAGTGTGCGTAGATAAGTGAGAGAGAGGGAGGGGTATTGATATTTAGAGAAGGAATATGGAACTGGAAATATGGGATACGTGCCATTTGTGCAAAAGCAGAAAATACAGATCATATTTTATGGAGTGTCCAACAACAAGTGCTTCCTGCAATACGTGGCAAATGGCTAAAGCTAATGAACCAAATGGCAGCCAGGAAAAATGTTGGTGACAAAATACAAATTAGGAAGTTCTGGTAGTTTTTGTATAGGGTTAGGAACAAATGAAGTCAATTAACCAAATGGCAGCCAGGAAAAATTTTGGTGACAACAAGGTTAAAGACAAATGGTTATAGTGACCTAGGAGAGGAGATCCATGAGTTGGATCATGTCTGCTAAGAAAATGGTTACCAATTTAATTTTGGTTGTGTAAGTAGTGTATCAATTAGAACGAAGAGATGTAATTTTAGTTGGATATAAATTAGATCGTGGACATGGCCGAGTAGTTAGACCGTCGCCTCCTACTTATGCGGCTCGGGTTCGATCCCAAACGACGCATATGGGATTTGTGGTGACGAAGCGATGTTTGGGCAGGTTTTCTTCGGGCCCTCCGGTTTCCCCGCCACTCATTCAACCAATTGCTCCATCACCACCTTTCCTAGCATCCATTTCGCTTGCATCTCATATCATCCACTTCTTCACGTTCATGCCTGGCTACGGGCCGACCACTTGTGCCATTCTCCATTCTGTGGTTTCGTGCCGTTGGCTCCTCATAGGCTTCTGACCTCTAGGCATCCGCTATGTAAGTCCTAGGGGCGGTCAGTGCTAAAGTGCGGGGAGGGTAAGCCGACTACGAAAAAAAAAAAAAAAAAAATCTGTAGTATAAAAACCGCTTTGTTGTTTTATTATAACCATGAGGATGTGGTCAGGTAAAGAGCTAGTAACCGGTTCCCAACCGAAGAACTAAACTTAGCACAAATAAATAAAATACAATTTAATGTAAATAACCAAATTAATTAGAATAATAATTTACGTGTGTTTGAATCGATATAATTGTTTGAGAATAAATGATATATAAATAAAAAAGAGTTAAAACAATCATTATGTTTAATATATTTCCTCCAAATACTGTTTCATGCTTAAAACTCCATTGAAAAGGATATTAAAATTGTTTCTCAAAACCTGTTTCCTGAACGAATTGCAGTATTCTGATTTCAATAGTACCTAGCACATTTTCTTGTATCTTCCCTGGTTATCATATTTCCTGGCTTTATCACGGAAGGTTTGCACCTGCTATTGATACTGAATCTTTATGAGCCCCTATATGAATTATTCCTTTTAAGCTTATTTTATGAATACAAAAATTGCTCCATTAGTATTATTTTCCTACATATTAACTAATCTATACTTTATTCAATTTATAATTATTTTTATGATTTATTTGGCAATTAGACCTAATTTATTAGGAATGGAACTAAAATAGCATAAGCAAATAAAATATATATTTTAAATTGGTGATCAACGCCCGCTCTTACTATTTATGGCTCCACAGGCGATGGCAGTGATGAAACAGGAATGAAGATGGAGTACCGGTGGAATGCGATGGCTGGGGAAACTGAAGAACCCGGAGAAAACCCGCCCCTGTCCACTAACCATTCGGTCATGGTGCGGCTAAAAATATCATTCCGGTTGAATGTGTACTATTTCTTTCCTCCCAGGAAATAAATCTTCCCTCAGAAACTAGTGTAACATTGGGAAAATCGTATTGCATAAAGTGATTTTTACCAGTACACATCTGAAATATATTCTATATCAAACTTCCATAATAAAGAACTTATCTACTAATATGAGCATTTGTTATAGATTATATTCCAAATATTGGTAAAAATCACTAATTGTTTAAGAAATATGATTTACGCTTGAATCCCTTTTAAAAACCATAATGTCTATTTATGTTTTGAACATCGACAAACTCCGTTTTGCTGTACCATTCCTTTCCCTTAGGAAATACGAGACCTATTCTATTTCTCTGAGTTACTTCTGACCTTTTTCCGCCATGAAGAAGTTTATTGCCAGCAGTTTGCAAGTCGTTCAGCCATTTATCAGTGTCAGAACATACGCCCAGCATCCTTCCAATCGAGAGGTAAAAAGTGTCTGCAGGCAGATCAGAGATCCGACAAGATTAACACTCAGAAAATAAAGCGGTTTATAGTTGCTCCAGCAGCAGTACTAATCCTTGAGCAAACATCTGCAGTACTGGCTTTGTTATTAAGACGGACTGGGAAGCAACAAGCACGTTCTGGACAACCGTGTCAACAACATATACACACCCACAAGAATGTTTACAAGTCCAAACAATAGAGTGCTCTCATTGTCATGGTGGTACAATCCTTCATTGTTCGTTCCAGAAGGCGTAACAAGCGCTTCGGAACGCCGTAAGTTGTTTTCCTAAGGCCTTTCATAAAACCTACCCATTTACTCTACAAATAAGTGACTTTTATCTTATATTTCACTTTTGAAGAGCAAATATTTGCGTTGCACAAAAACGATATCAAGATTTCATTGGAAATTTGAATTTCTCTGAATCTTAAATATATTTTATAAGAACAGCATGGCTAGAACAGCATATATTCTAATACATAGGTTTATATATTAACAATCCCAAATCTAAAACATCAATAAAATTTCGGTTTAATTTAAATAAAAGTATCTCACTTACAAATAGGTATTAAAGAAAGGTTAAAAACCAGGGAGTAGCACTTTAAGTTCCAATACTCACCATTAGCTACGCCCTTTAATTATTATGATCAGGAACATGGATTCTTAAACAGTTGTATTCAAATTACCAGCGCGCCCCTTGATTATTATGATCAGGCATGGGAATACTTAAGCAGTTATATTCAAGTTACTAGCGCGCCCCTTGATTATTATGATCAGGAATGGGAATACTTAAACAGTTGTATTCAAGTTACCAGCGCGCCACTTGATTATTATGATCAGGCATAGGAATACTTAAGCAGTTGTATTCAAGTTACCAGCGCTCCCCTTGATTATTATGATCAGGAATGGGAATACTTAAACAGTTGTATTCAAGTTACCAGCGCGCCACTTGATTATTGTGATCAGGCATGGGAATACTTAAGCAGTTGCATTCAAGTTACCAGCGCGCCCCTTGATTATTATGATCAGGCATGGGAAAACTTAAGCAGTTATATTCAAGTTACCAGCGCGTCCCTTGATTATTATGATCAGGCATGGGAATACTTAAGCAGTTGTATTCAAGTTACCAGCGCGTCCCTTGATTATTATGATCAGGCATAGGAATTCTTGAGCAGTTTCAAATTATCAGCGCGTTCCTGATTTATTATGATCAGGGACAGGAATTCTTAAGCAGTTGTATTCAAATTATTAGCACGCTCCTGATTATTATTATCAGGCACAGGAATATTAAGCAGTTGTATTCAAGTTATCAGCACTCAAACCACTATCATTACCAAACATGTAAACGGCAGAGACCATTGGTCACTTACTGGGACGTATTCTGTGGGTAGCTGGTAAACCAGGTAAATTTGTGATCAAAGAACTTCTATTACATTTATGATTAAACGATTTATTCTTAATCTGTTGACTGTTTGCACCGTAGATTATTGTTACGGCTTAAAACTTCTCTGGTCATATTGTAATGTTGCCTGTCTTCTCAGACAGGGGTAGCATGATTGACCAACTAGGTGACATGGGAATATTCGTGGAACGAGACGAGAAGAGGAACTCGCTACAAACTTCTCAGATCTTCTCTTTTGCCATGCGATGCACGCCGATGAGCCTCGAGGGCATCCACAGCAGTCTCCGATAAATGGTATCGAGTCTAGCGAGTTTTTACTTCCTCCGGCACGCAGTACAATGTACATACCAGATAAAGAGCATATTGTATTGCACACAAAATTCTATATTCACCGGAAATACATGTTTTGAAACCACCTGAATAAAAAAACATTTTTAGAAAAATCCTTGGGCAGCAGAACTCAAATATGAAACGTCCGTTAAATAGCAAACATGGTGTTTAAGTTCAGTACCGGCCAAGGATGCGACAAAAAGACTTCCAAGAATTTTACCACACCCCCAAATATACCTTCGTAGCGAAAGTAATTGTCGCCGCAGCGAACGTCAACAAGAAACTATACGCAGAATTGTTCCATTAAAAAAAGGTTTACTTGTGAGTGGACTTCAATTATAATCAGTTTGTGGAAGAAATAAAGAGTTGTTTGTTGGAGAAAGGCGTGTTTTTGTTACAATATTTTTATCAAGCCATAGGGAAACGTGAAGATGAAGGATACGATTGGCCTCGAAAGGGGACAGCAATGTCGCATCCTTAAAAGAATAAAAATAATGGTGGTGGTGGTGGTGGTGGTGGTGGTGGTGGTGGTGGTGGTGGTGGTGGTGGTGGTGGTGGTGGTGGTGGTGGTGATGCAGAAAAGGGTTTACCCAAAAAATTAATTTGACAATTATTGGTTAATAAAATAAAATTAGAACTTCAGTAGAAAATTATCAGTTGGAGATATCAACAATCAGCATTAAACTTCATGCACTTCAGAATATTAGACACCACAATTTTGTGTACGACATGCTGCAGATCTGGCAGGAGGGCTAGGGATATGATTTGCTTGGATACGGATCGCCTTTATTTAACTTTAACTTTTGCCATACTTTTAGAGCTGTATCACTCTGTAAAGACAGTTGCTCTACGCACCCATGCCACTAAAACTGAAGAATGTTTTCCTCTCCATATGATTTCGCCTGCGCATGCGCATGCTGATAAAGGAGGAGGCCTCTCCACTCTTTAGTACAGAAATCTAGAGAAGTGAAGGGTAGAGGAGTACTTGCTATGGTTTGGGAAGTTTGGAGCAGCTAACTTTGGTCACAACTGCTTACAAATTTCTCTTCTATTATAGTAAACCTATAACTAGGTAGGAGATAAGGTATGTAAATATTGGTGTTCACTACACTTTTACCCACAAGTAGTAAGTACTCTTCAAACCAGTTTCTTTAACAGAGAATACAAAACACAGGAGGTGGGAGAGGTACCGTTACCAATCGTGAGCGGACAGTACGTGCGCCGACCCGCCACTCTGATATCCTCAAACTCTCTAGTGCTGTTAACTTGCAATCCCTCAAAGGTTATCCCACCTGCGACCTCTGCTGTCAATTTCATACTCATCAGCCTAACACAGTGGAATTAAACACATTGTAAAATAAGCTTCTGGAAGCAATGAATTACTTGCATCTTTCTCCTAACACTATTATCATAAACCGATTATCGCAGAATTACTTTTCAAGGACAACCTGGCAAGTATTTGTTCACCTCATAACAGTAAATATGATAGCATGCGAAAAACGTTAGTGTTGTTAATTACAATTTGGAAACTGTATAAAAACAAGAACATTTCTCTATTCTGTATAATTTGAAACGTGAAAATATATTATTTCCTTTGCTGTCCCATTCAACATAAAGAGTATGAAATTTCACACAGGTAAATCCTACGCTCACATATTTTGTTACATACCTGAGCAGCGACCATGCCTTCCCGTAGCCTAGGAAGATCTGTGTGTGACCAGGAACTTCGTGACCAGGGAGACAAATCTCGAAGGTCTTCAGAAAAGTGGAAGTTAACGAGTTGGTTTTTCAGGAACTTACGGATGTTCCAGGGTAGATCGTTGTGCCTAAAACAAAACACAAGTTAAGTAGCACTGCAATTACGGATACAAACATTCAAATAAAGAGTTGAAAATTATATTATTATTTATTACTATTACTATTATTATTAATAATAATAATAATAATAATAATAATAATATGTGTACGTTGAATTATTTTTAAAATATGACAGCAAGTTCAATACACAAAACACAAAATTATATTCAAAACAAAAATCAGATGTGTTCCATTCACATGACTTTTTCTGTATCTCTGTAACACATGATTATTAAAACGCTTTATTCTTTCATCTACTCCTTGCTAATCGAGATGAACATTATCATAAATGTTTTTGTATGCTGAAGGGAAATCATGGAATACACTAGAATAAAACTATACTCAAATCTTTTAAAAGCTGGTTGACATGTGGATGAAATCCGTCTCTTTTTTTTTTTTTTTTTGCATTGGCAGAAGTAGTCAAATTTTAAGTATTTAAAAGTTTTAAATATTTTAATACTGAAACCAATAGCAAGGAATATATAAAATGGTCAACTTCACGAGAAAAATGTGCATGGCGTAAATGGTGTGTTTAACCGAGATCTACACATTTTGTGTAGTAAGTTTTTAACTATCCTTTACGGTTTACCAGTTATACAAAATCCAGCAAAATTCATCCAGAATAAATAGGTCTTGAGCGGCTATTGCCAGAAAAGTTAATATACCCATTTTATTTATCGTGCAAATATCTTTAATATACGATATTTTAATCAAAATTATTAGTTTTTTTTTTTTTTTTTTTTTTTTTTTTTTTGAAAATATCAAAATTTTCGAAAATGTTTCCATGTAAAGGGTAGTTTGAGATACGGGAATTTCCCTAAAAATATTTGTGTCGCATCCTTGGGAGATAGTTAACCTATAAAGATTGCTACTTTACCAAATTTTAGTTAACGGAGATGGAGCAGCGGTGGAAACCGGACAATCCGAAGAAAACCCGCTGCTGTGCTGCTTTGTCCACCACAAATCTCACATGCGGTCGCTTGGGACGAACCCGGGCCGCCTAGTGAGAGGCGAGAGGTCTAAGCATCCGGCTATAGCAAGGCCCCTGTTATAGTGTTCACGGACACACACACACATGTTTCTTTTTCTAAATATATGATAGGGTCCATTCCATAACTTTCTCTACATCTATGTAATTAAATTATTGTTAATAAGCTTATTCTTCTATCTACTTCATGGCAATCGAGATACTCGTATTAGCAGAAAGGGCGTTATTACTTACCTCCTTATACATAGAAGGGAAATAAGGGAATATACTAGGCTAAACTGAAAGTCAAATGTTTTAAACGCTGATTGTATGGAATTGAAATCCGTTTATTTGTGTGAAACTAATAACAAGAAATATCTAAAAAATAGTTAACTCTACGAAAAAGACGTGTGTAACCTAAGTTTCGAGTTCCAACGAGATCTACACTTTGGTAATTAAGTTTTTGTCTATCTCTTAAGGTTTAATACTTATGCAAAATCCAGCAAAAGATGCATCCAGAATAAATAGGTCATCAGAGCCTATTCACAGAAAATCCAAAATATACTTTGTATTTGATATGAAACTATTTTTAATCAAATACGTTAGAGCCATTTTTGAGAAAATCAAAATTTTCAACATTTTTTTCCTCAAAATATTTGTGTGGCATCCTTGAAAGATACGCAACTTAATAACCACAGTTTTTTATACAGGGGACCCTAAAACGCGTATATTTCCACTGAAATCTCGAAATTTGAATTGTTGGGTGGAAAGCAATACCTTCTCTATATATTGTGTACATAGTACGTGTCGAGAAAGTTAAAAGATATTTAAATCCAAACCAAAGTTACAAATATTAATATTCCTCCATTCATTCATCGCCCTATATGGCACCGCAGGTCAAAGAATGGAATGGATTAGTTTTACTTTAAACATTTGTATAAGCATTTTAAGTAAATTTCCTATTATAATGATCAATTTTATAACTGCCCATCCTGCAAGGCATGCATTGCATTTATTCTGTACGTACACCATATTATCAGGATACTAAAAACGTTATATATAAAAATTAAGCATTGTTAAAAAATGATCGTGAAACAATGTGTAATAGTCAAAGCGTAAGAGAAATATAAATCATCTTCTCTTATTAATTTATGGAGAAGTGAATTAACCAGATATGGAATATAGCATATTACTGCAGTGTTGCCATTAAAGATACTTAATATTAATTAATACCAATGAGAAATTGATATTTCGTAAAATAGCATATCAAAGAAATGTTTAAGATAGCAAATAATTCGTTTTGAATCTATATTGTTTTTTAAAAATAATTCTGCCTTAAGAGCTCATATTATGTCTTTTGAAACAGGAACGAATATTTTTAAAAACCTAATTAGTTCGTTCAACACCTCTGAAGATTATCAAATGTTAATCATTTACACGAGTTTTTTGTTACACATTTTGATTTTTAACTCCATTACATTTTGAAATATATATTTGTAGCCTAAATACCAATGATAGTTCAGTATTTTAAAGAGTAACTCCCTATTTAGATATGCTGCATTTGTCTTTAACTGTTTAATAAGAATAATGGACTCTAAATTTAAATTTGACATCTATTTAATTTTTAATTCGTAAAACTGTCTGTATTTTCGTAATCACCTTAAATAAAATCACGTACGCTACTTGTTAAACGTATGACTTTGAATACCTTCTTCACACACGTAGGGAGTAAATGAACCCCTCTTCATCCAAAAGTAACGCAAACAGTTATCTATTTTGAAAAATAAAACTTTATTAACAGCCTCCCCATTCGTACGAAATTAAACTTTTGACATAAAGTGTGAGATAAAATATGAATATACATGGAGTATACCAGATTTCTTATCTATAACAGTTATAGTGGAAAGTTTTGAAAAATATGAAATGCACTATTTAAAAATCTGATGTGTTCCATTCACATGACTTTCTCTACATCTCTGCAAAAAATTATTGTTAAAAAACAAACTTCTATTTACTTCATGCTAATTGAGAAAAAATTAGCAGAAATACCTTGCTTCCTTGTAAGAGGAAGCAAAATAAGGGATTACCAAAGATTAAAGTGGCAGTCAAAAGCTGGTTGCTAGGTGGTTGAATTTCCTTTATTTGTATGGGCACGAGTTGACAAATTCCTGTATGGGAAAACTATAAGTTTTCCAAAGCTGAAACTGAAAACAAGGAATACCTTAAAAACGATCACTCCACAAAAAATGCATAAAGCATAAACTATGTGTTTTAATGTGCTCTACATTTTCTTTGTGGTAAGTTTTTGTCCATCTCTTACGCTTTAGTAGTTATGCAAAATGTCGTAGAATTAATCCAGAATAAAGTAGTCTTCAGAGGCTATTTCCAGAAAATTCAAGATATAACTTTTATTTGTCGTGTAAATATCTTTAATATATGACATTTTAATCACAAATGTTATAACCATTTTTGAGAAAATAAAAATTTTCGAAAAATGTTCCATGTAAAGGGTAGTTGAGAGTCGGGGGATTTTCTTGAAAATCTTCGTGTCGCATCCTTTGAAGATACCAAACCTAAAATCCAAGTTTGATTTTTAACGGCCTTTTCGTTTTTCAGCTATGCTGCCAGCCACACACACACACACACACACACACACACACACACACACACACACACACGCATACATACACACAGACACAGACACATATACACTTGACGTTTTTTTTAAAAATTGCTTTCAGGGAGTGTCAAAACATGCATTTCCGGTGAAAAGTCGGTATCGAATTTTTTGGTGCATTACAATACCTTCTCTATACACTATGTACATAGTATGAGTAGAGAAAGTAAAAACATATCGCTTGTTCAAAGATTCACATCACTAAACAGTTATTGTAGCCCAGGGATATAAACAAAACCATTTTTAGCCCAGGAAAAAGTTTATTCAGTGGTAAATATTCTATTAAAGCCGAGAGTCTAGTTTTGGGGAAATTGTTATTTTTGTATTTGTGATTTTAGGTCTCTAGCTGATTTTACTTTAGATATTTTAATAATACTGATGGTGATTTAAAGTTATACTAAAACTATGTAAATGTATAGTAAGCATTACATTGTTTTATGAATAATCAATTTCGAAAATAAAAATAACATAGTAGTGACAATAATAACAACAATAACAATAATACTAACAACAACAATATCCCCTGATCCCGTTACGAGCGCTGCGCGCATTACGTTTCTGGTGGTTATAGTTCAGACCCAGCTTTCCTCAAGTATTACATAACCCCAAAGGAAGGGTAGTTTTCTTCGCCAGTTGTAAATTTTTCAGCTGTTGCCTCGGAGACCATTTGAAATTTCACCGCTAATGTGATCAAGCTCATTTATCCATATCAAGGATTAGAGAGGAATGAATACGAATATGTTTAGTATATTAAATGCATTGAAGATAACGTCAACAATTAGAAAGATCAAGTACAAGATAGGAGGATACGTTTAATTGAGAACGGGACAGGTCAACAGGCCTATGCATTGTGAAAGAAAAAGAAGAAATTTCGAAAAAGGTAGAATGGGGAGCAATGGACTTCTCTGTTCTTTTGCTAGTGGTGTGGTGTGGAGCTGGCCCACCCATCCATTCCCTCAGCCCCTCCTAGCGTTAATTGAACAACAGTCTTTTTCACATTGTGCGTGGAGATGTTTTAGTTACAGAGAAATTCTGCGAATATAAGAACCAGTGGCGGCTCGTGGATTAAAAATGTAGGTATTCACAAAATCAGCACTATTCTTCTTCTTCTTCTACCACCACCACCACCACCACTACTACTACTATAGCCGCCGTCACCGTAACATCAAATCCAGTAATATTAGAAACAATGATAGTGCCTAAAAACAGGAATTATAAATTTGTTGCACAAATCGTCACTCACCCAGTATTGTAAAGATGTTGAATTTCTTAGTCTCCGATAGCTAACAGCAATATGAGGTTCCCAGATGGTGATGAAGGGGTAAAGTCCTTTGATATAGTTCATGTGAAGAATGGTATTTACAATAAATAATATTTACATTGTTTGAATTATGCAATGGACACCAAAGTTATTTGTACAGAAATTCCACACGCCTGTTTTTCAAGTGTGCAAACTTTTCTATCTCTCGGTGATTAAAGTCCTTTATGCTGTTGACCAGTTTCTTCTCAATAGCAAGCATTGCCAATGCTGAGAGTCGGCTTCAGCCATCGTATTCCTCGTAAAGGTTTTAATTCTTTTCAATGTGAAAAGTATCTTTCTGGTTCTGATGTAGTCATGGGCGTAGTGATAACAATCTTCAGTAGCTCGGTTAATTGCGGAAAAGTTTCTTCGTTGAGGTTGTTTTCTGTTATGAACTGCAACATAGATGATGCTCCTTCAGCGTTCATCATATCACGTCAGTTATACAGTACTTAAAGTTCTGTTTTAAGCTGTGACTTGAGCAACCATGGGTAGATTTCAACAGTAGTGACGAGATCTTTTTCTGGAAAATCTTCGGAGAATGTCTGGAAAGAAGCGACATCAACTAGCCTCGAAGCCACTAAATGATCGGTAAATGAATATCTGTCATTTACGTGACTAAGTATCGCGTCGCACACATCCTTTCCTTCTGCCACTCGATTTTCTTGCCTCTTTCTCTTTCGATTTTCGGAAACTTCACATCTGTTAAGTGTAGTATCTCTAATTTCCTGCACAGCAGACGAGAACCAATCTAATTTGCGTTTTGCTTTTACAGCATCGATTTGTCTGTGTTGAGTACTTTAAATAAGAGCTCCGCCTGAGGCATTATGCTATGAAAGAATTCCAACCAGAAGGTGAATGCAGAATCCCCCAAAGCTGCTAAGAGACCGCTTGACTCACGTCTTGTTTTGTCATCAATATTATCAAGCAGACTTATTTCCTCTAGAGTCTAGACACTGGATGAGACGTTCTTTATTTTCATACACAACATTCACTGAACGAATGTTGCAAATCCAGCGTGTAGCTGCTAGCCTCGGAACTTTGTTTTGCACAATTCTGTCAAGTATTTTGGTTCTTAGACAAGATCTTGAAAAAAATGCAGGAAATCCTGATAGTGTTCAAAAGAATATCCTGGATGAGCTGTTTATGGCAGCCTTCTGCAGAACCAAATTGCATTGATGGGCGTAACAGTGTATATAATATGCATGAGGGTACATAGCTCGTATTCTCGCCTGAATTCCACTTGCACTGCCACTCATAACAGCTACACCATCGTAAAATTGACCTATTGATTTATGTGTCTGCTCTCCTATAAGCTCTAGCAATGCAGTGTTTATTACCCCAGATATAGCATCAGCATCTTGGGCAACAGGATTGAAAAAAAACCCAAAACGCTCAACAACCGACCCTTGCATCTCGTATCTGTACACAATAGCGAGTTGTTGCTGAGTAGACACATCCGTTGTTTCATCGGTCATAACTGCTAAGTAATGAGCTACCCTTATTTCTTCTGATATAATTTCCCTGCAGACCGCAAGCATGCAGTCGAGGATGTCATTCTGCACCGTCTTTGAAGTACCTTTGAACACGGTTGCATTTTCTAAGTGTTCTTGCATTGTTATGTCAATAGAGCTTACAAAATTAACAAGCCCACGAAACACCCCGGGATTTTCAGAATTCTCCCGCTCATCATGACCACGTAGAACTAGTTCAAATGCTCCACAAAATTTTACGCAATCAATTAGCCTAGAGAGAATGTACCTACCTATTTTTGTCAACTTGCTCGTTGTGTCTCTTTACCGACTGCCTGTAAGCGCTGTCTAGTTGAGTGCTGATATTCACACGACCAAGCATGGCGAATCGAATACATGCGTTCTTATGTGCACGTGAATTCTCATGTTTTTTTATCTTTTCACTGAGATGCACCAGGTCGGCACATCCTACTCTTGTCCAGTTACTCGTCGCATTGGAGCTAAACATAAGACAAGGAAAGCAAAACAGCGAGTTTCTGATACTGCAACCGCAAAGCCATTTGCATGTTGCATATACATTGTTATTAAATTTACGTCTATAGTCCCGCTTTTGAGTTTTTGTCACATGCTTAATTACCAAATCGGGCTGTGGACGTCCCAGATGTTTTATTTCTATTTGTTCCTATATGTAAGTTTTTCATGGCTTCTTAATATCAAGTCCACCGAATTCATGGCTACCTTTGAAAAGTCACAAGAATTGAGAACCACGAGGTCACTTGCTCAACACACAGAACATTGTTGTTAAAATAATAAGCTATGTTTAAAACATGTTAGAAAATCCACACTAGTCTCACCTGTTAATTCATTAAGTATTGTCACAGTAAGTTAATCACATTATACCAGAAATAACTTAGTAAAACTGCAGCACACGCTAGTCTTAAGCATGCTCTTGTACTAAACTGCAAATTATTAAGAAAAATATCGCCTCATCAAATGCAGTTGCATTTCCGGATAATTTCAGCTAAATCTCAAAGATAGCAGCACCTCCCGATAATAAACAGGACCCTGGTAATTTTTAATGAGAACTAAAGGGCACGATTGCAATGTGCTCATTTCTGGCTGTAAAATTCCAAGGTGTTTTGTTGGCCGCGCAAGGGCAGAGCTGCTAAACGTTAGTAATACGCTAGCACACGAGGTCTGTGCTACAAGCGTTGTTGCCACATACTCAGGTTCTGGGCTGTGTTCAATCTGAAGAGCAGAGCGCGGTATATCTAAACAAGTGGCACCGGATAGCGCATTTTATTAAATGTTTCCTGAAAAAGAAAAAGGAGATCCACTAAGAAATATTGGAGGTTCAGGTGCTCTTGTGCTCCTATAAAGCAGTCGCCGCTGATAAGAACACAGAGCTCTCACAGGGTACATTTTTAACTTTCTCTACACGTACTATGTACACCGCGTGTAGAGAAAGTATTGTATTCCACCCAAAAATTCTATACCAAGTTTTCACTGCAAATACCTGTTTTAGGGTCCCCTGAATCACAAAAGAAAGCGTTTTTAGAAAAAGGTCCTTGTGTGTACACACGATAGTCAATAAGGAAAGTCAGTAAAATGCCAAACTTATTATTTAAGTTTAGAATCCTTTTGGAAAATTTTAACTGTCTCAAAAATGTCTGTCGATTTTGATTGAAATACTTTATATTAAAGATATCTGATTCACAAATAAAATGTATATCTTCAATTTTCAGGGAATAGCTTCTGAAGACATCTTTATTCTGGGTGAATTTTGCGTAAAGGATAGACAAAAAATGTACTGCACAAAAAAAAAAAAATGTAGACCTCATTAAAACCCACAATTTATGTCGCATACATTTTTTTCGTAGCGTTGACCATGTTTTTTGGTTTTTTTAGATCATTTTAATCATTGTTATTGGTTCAGAAGTATTTGCCTTTATACTACTGTATATATATAAAGTTTAATAATGAATTACAATACATTTTATTTATTA
The DNA here is from genome assembly GCA_030762935.1 of Hymenopus coronatus. Classification (NCBI taxonomy): domain Eukaryota; kingdom Metazoa; phylum Arthropoda; class Insecta; order Mantodea; family Hymenopodidae; genus Hymenopus; species Hymenopus coronatus. Next base: position 84,996,264 of record CM060881.1, on the reverse strand, counting down.
AATGTTTAATATCACAAAAACTTTTTTCTAACATTCATTTTTTCGATACAGGGGACCATAAAACGTGTATTTCCAGGGAAATTTCGGTATCGAACTTTTGGGTGGAATGCAATAACTTCTCTGGCGGTTATTATGTATACAGTACAGAAAGTAAGAAATTAAACTTCAAAGGCTATACCCATAAAATTCAAAATATATATTTTATTTCTGATGTAATTATCTTTAATATACAGTATTTTAATAAAAATCGTTATAGTCATTTATGATAAAGTAAAAATTCCAAAAAATCTTCCTTGTGTAAGGTAGTTTGAGGTGGGTAAATTGATCTGAAAATATCGTGTCATACTTTAAAAATACTTAACTTAAACACCAACTTTGGTATTTAATAACTTTTAGTTTTTGGCCGATGCTATTAGCACACACAGAAATATATGCACGCACACACAATTTCTCTAAAAATGTTTTTTTTTAATTTTCTCTAGCCCGTATGTATAATGTACATAGTGGATAGAGAAAGTATTGTATTCCACCCAAAATTCGATGTCGAGATTTCACCAGAAACATATCTTGAGGCCCCCTGACTCCTAAAAAAGCTTTTTAGTACAAGGTCCGTGTGTATGTCTGTGGACAACATAACACAAAACGAAAATATCATTAAATACCAAATTTAGTATTTATCTTAAGGATCTTCCAATCTTCCAAGGATGCGACAAGAAGATTTTCAAGAAAATCCTCCCACCACAAACTACACTTTATACGGAAAAATATTTTAAATTTTGTTTTTCTCAAAAATGGCTTTAACAATTTTGATTAAAATACCGTATACTAAAGACTTACATCACAAATACAATGTATATTTTAAACTTTCTGGGATTAACCTCGAATATTCTGAATGAATTTTGCAAAATTTTGCACAAAGGTTAAAACCCTGAGAGTTAGACAAAATCTTACTACACAAAACTTGTAGATCTCGTTAAAACACATAACTTATGCCATATTCGTTTTTACAGCTAATCGTTTCTAAGATATTCTTTATTATTGGTTTCAATTTTAAACTACTTGAATTTTTCCAAACCGGAAGTGACGTTTCGTTTCATTTCTCTTGTTTTACTTTTGGTCATTCAATGCAAGCCGAACGTCATTTTTTCCCCATTGGACCAGCTATTGAAAGATTTGACTATCGATTTAGCGTAGTGTATTTCCTTTTATCTCTTTTACTTACAAGGAAGTGTGTAATAGATAATTTCTGCTAATGTTTATTTTG